>JRHT02000018.1:0-412221 GCA_011800875.2 Suillus brevipes Sb2 | reverse complement strand
CCTCTCAGGCGTGAATGAACATATGCGTCTCACTCAGATCTTAAACTATCTTCACTGCGGCTGTTTAAGTTTGATCATTCAATTTGAAGCCAAGTCATATCGTACGAAACTGAGTCGTATAGACCTAGAGAAAAGTACTATGCAACTACTACCTATATTAGTTGATAAATTCTTGAATTATACTGTAGAACTGTGAGTAACTGGAGACAATGTATACTTTGCAGCCACTGTTGGCTGTGACTTTGGCGGAACTGTGGACTCTGTGGCTCACTGTCGTGGGAACATGATTTGTGTACATTCTGTGGAGAAATTTGTGATTTACTGATGAATGCGCAACCTTATAGGCTCATCCAACATCACTGAAAGTCAAGATCCGCTATAGACCATTATATCCCCCTTATAATGGTCATAATACCTGCAATCAGGTGAAATATGGCACGTAATTATATAATGTCATACATACCTTTAAACACCTAGCCTCCTTGGCCAAATTAAATAATAACCTTACATATTTGCTGGACTACCATGCGTGACACGTAAGTGAAGAAATCATCATCCTTTTTGTGTGATACACTACCATATAACCACACAACGGGAAGTCAGACGTTAAGCAACCGCAACTGAAATATGCACAAGATGATTAACTAGCAAGTATTGGACCTCATACATACCTTTGAACACCTAGCCTCCTTGGTCAATTTAAATAATAATCATACACATTTGTCGGATTACCAAGTATGATGTGTAAGTGAAGAGATTATCATCCTTTTCGTGCGATACACTGCTTTATAACTTCACAATGGAATGTCAGACACTTAGGCAATGGCAACTGAAATACACGGAAGATAACTTGCATTGCAGAATTAGGTGCTTCGAACAGAATTATCTGGATGGAGCTTGTAGCCCACATGTATCAGTGTGGTGTGCGCTACCAGAGCTTGCAAGCCAGGTAGATGTGTCCGTGATCAGTCGTAATGTTGTTGTTGAGACAGAAGTGTCTGTATGGAGCTGGTAGCCCACATGTATCAGTGTGGTGCACGCTACCAGAGCTTACAATTCATGTTGATGTGTCCCTGATCACTAGTGATGTTGTCCTTGAGACAAGCACACCCAACTTTCAATACTGCGGCATCGCGCACAACTCGCTACCTGAAGTCACACATCTGTCATGTTTGTGTTGACTGCTAGATACCAGATGAGCGATGAAGGTGGACCATTTGTCTCGACCATATGGTAGCGCAGAATGCCTAGGCATATTGTCTATTGCAGGTTTTATTGTACTAGAATCTCACTTGGCAATGCGTTATGGAATGGAAAATTTTAATCATTCATTATGTACAATGTAAAATTACATACAGCTACCAGTTTAACATTTAACATTAAGTACTAGCTACATCTAGCGGCGCCTGGCCAAAGTCATGGCAACAGACATCTTGTTCGCATGCTGCGGGCGATAATCGGAAACGAATTTTCTACCAAAAACCTTTCTAAAAAAATGAATCCCAAATGAATCAACGTAAGACGGTGATGCCAAAACTACTCAACTGATTCCACCACAGTAAAAGGTCATCGACATCTTTCGTGGCTTCTGGCGACGGAGGGAGCTCGAGGTAGTCCACTATATTGTCATAGAACTCTTGATGGTTGAATTCGTCATCAACAATGCGCCAAGATCCCGCGCTCGACAATGCAAATCTTAGCTAAATCCCCTAATCAGCAAAGCACACAATATTGAGTTAAATAGTATATACCTGAACAGACACATAGGCTATGGCTCGAGGTTGAATAGATCGCATATTGAGGAGTGTTGAAACATCGCGCCGAGTGCGACGCTCGCCACTGTTCTTGTTCCGTACAGAACGAGCCGCTGAGTCGGCAGGTTGTTCCTCGTACGTAGAAGTTGGAGAGGTGAACACGCGTTTAAATGCCTGGAGACTGCATTCAGTATGCTTCTACCAAACATAATCATTTTACCTTTATAAGTAGTTTGCCTTTGAACAAACCATTGGTAGGATTCTGGGGGTCATAGTGTCCATCCTCATACAGGAATGACGGCCAGGAGCAAGCGGTGATACGAAAATCGGGATGGTAGTCTCGAATGGAGGCTCGAACACTTTGAAGACATAGGTTAGTTATGGCGCAGGTCAGAAAAGAGCCCTTACGTGGGATTGCTCCAGTCGTAATCAACTGGGCACAGGAGTCCGCCCGTCACATCATTGTAAAAACCCCGACCAGACTTGTCTTGTCTGTGAATGGTGGGATTTGGTGTGGGAGTGCGTTCCATTAGCCAATCGGCGACAGCGCACTTGAGACTAGCAGAGTCGTCTCCTCTGGCCCCATCAGAGCCTTCATTGAGCTGGATGCGAGATACAGTCACACTGTGTCAATGTATTGTTTTTGGGAGTCTCACCTTGTTGTATGCAAAAGCAAGAACATCGTGCTCGGCTGACGACCGTAGCAATTGACGAGCCGAGGGACACCATACCATGAGTTTCTTGAAGGAGCGATACCACCTATTTTCACTGGAACATGACCTGAGGGCTAACCAGTAAAAGTTGTGAAGATGTACTTACTCTGGGTCATCTGAATCCATTTTGTCTGCGTCTGATTCATTGTCAGCGCCCAGTCCAATGCGCCTATTGAATTCTGCTACCAGATCTTCTACGCGCTCGGTCAGACATACGAGCCTTCGAATTGGTCGACCATCATGTATGCATTTGATTCACTACTTTGATTTTTTATCAACTTGTTGTGCCGACATTTTAAAAACTAGACATACCTTTTCTTCCCAGGGAGCCCATGGACTCGGAGGTCCGCATTTTCTTCCTCAAGTGCGGCAATGCGTCTTTTGAGAGCGACTAGAGGGTGAATCTCATTGTTGTCTGGTCCAAGTGAAGACGGAGATGAGGTTGCCATTGCGCGTGGATGAGAATGCCAAGTGGGGGCTTAGGGAATAGGCATGATGGTCAATTAAGCTAAGGAAACATAGCGGAAATGAAACACGGACCTTGAGACAGCTAACTTGTTGGGGATCCTTAGCATGGGCCCCACACAACGTTATGTAGGATTATCGGCTCCGTACATTCTTCGACGTTGCAACCCTGCATGAACAGCACATACACCACATACATATTGACTGAAGGTTATAGGGTCGGTTAATTGTTAGTAGAGTTTCAACTCCAAGGTGAATTCTGTCGATCATGCGACAGAAGTTACATAACGCATGGCAGTCACCTTTAGTGAAACGGAAAGTGGGGGATGATACCATAGGTCCGCGTACTATAGCCCCAGAAACGCAAACTACATGCCATCTATACTTACCAACTTGGAGCTCGAGACTGACTCCAATGTCTCTTATCCTTCCATTGATGATTTTCTGGCCAAACTTGACAAGGCAGAGCCACGGCGCGGGTGGATCGAAAAGTTTCTCCGTCCGCTCACTTCACTGGGGGTTAGGACATTAGACGACATAGAAGTCATATCGCCTGAATGCCTTACTGTGTTTCACCGCATCTGTCCCCTAATGGTTATGGACTTCTATGTCCACATCATCAGTTACCTCGATGAAGCCGGCCATTTGGCACATCAGAGCTCTAGGCTGTAATATGGAAAGCGGTTGAGAATAGTAGGTGAGCCCATCCAGTAGAAAGCAAACCTTCACCATTAGCAACCTATCTACCGTAGTTTCCACACGCTGGAGTAGATGTCTTCGAGAGACAAGAGAAGACGGTTCTTCAGTCATCATGCATATAAATCCCCTAGGTCCTTGACAAAATTCGCGAGGTGTTCTGTCAAGTGTAAGATGTATTTTAGTACCAGTTGTATTGAGAGGCCTCGAGCCGTAGCACTTACGATTCATGGCTCAATGGGCATCACTGTTTGCTTACTGAACAAGCACAACGAAGGACCATAATGCAAGCGTTTCATTTTGACCGATGAGTGATGTCCACGTTTTTGATCCCCGAAAGCTGGGATCCCTTGCCACTGACTTCAGTATTAAATCCGCTATTATAATCATGTCAGTATGCCTCGAGTTCGCATGGTATCAAGGTCTTACTCTGGAAGCGATTGAATAAAATCTAGTATATTAGCATCACAACAAGCAGCCTCGATCTCTCCTTGCGTGACCTCAGATTCCGGTATGGAGGCACCGAGCAAGATATTGAAGTGGATAGTTCCCGCGTACAAAGTCTGCAAGGCAAGTAGTCAGCTCCTCTCCACCAAGGGATTAAGATCATGAGCATATTCACAGGCTCTTGCAACACAAGTGAAAGCTGCTGTCGATATGCCTGGACGTTAAACTTGTCGATAAGCTCTCCGTCGAGTTAAATCTGTCCAGAAATTGGATCGTAGAAACGCTCTAGTGACTAGATGCTAAATGGACTCTCAGATGCCTGTCAAAATACTGTAGCATGACAAGACTTACACTGTACTTTTCAGAGCGCCAGTCTTTCAAATTCTGATGATGGTTGTGCTCGAGCAGGAGAGTTGTATGACTCACATCGTTCTTGTCGTTATCAAAGCACTCGACTGGTTCCATACGTTAGAAAAATAATTTGGCAATTAAGGTACTCACTGTTTTGCCGGATGATGGGTTTGAAATTCATTGAACGGTGCTTGGAAATCAAGACAGCGGGAGAAGAAGAAAGGACAGCAGGCGGGATAGGGGACAGCGGGAAAGGCAGAGTTGACGGCGGTTAGTTACAAGGCATTGACAAACCGCACGGCAATTTCCGGACACACTCACCAGCAGACGCCCCCATACATTTGACTATCTCTTTGCACAAGAGCAGAACAGAAGAGCCCATCAGTAAAGAAACCGTCGTGAAATAGAGTTATGTACCCCTGGTTTTATGGATTTGTCCTCCCTGTCATTTTGGTGAGTGCTCGTCTCTTCTGTCCAACTCTTGCTCATCCAAATGTGCTCCCATCCCATAGCATTCAGAAACATCCCTAACTGCATCCCTAACCGCATCCATACTAGACTCCCCTGGCCCTCTAATATTTAGTGAGCGGCGGTACAGTACGTGTACAGCTAGGTACAGCTCTTCCTTCATATGCTGACTGCATAGTATTCTCGAAGTCCGTCTTTCCCTGCTCTCATCACCCCATTCATTATCGACATGGATGCAGCATCCGACTCCTCATTATCTTATGGTAGCATACCCTCAACGCCCCGTCTGCGATGCGAGCAGTAAAGGATATCACGTTCGGTAGAGTGCATTTCCCAGATTTTCTCAAGCCAAAAGACTAACAATCAGTTCCTGTGACACAGTTCGCAGGCATGGTCTCCAGAGTCGGGCACCCGTTTGACTTGACCAAAGTGCGATCACAATGTCAAGTTCTCGATACCATCGCTTGATTCAATGGACCAACAGACTGTCTCGTTAAAATGCAAGTGCAGATGATCGCTCCTGGGCCGCTTTCAGCCTCAATACATGGATCCACTGCTGCAGCAGCCCTAAACTTGTGCCTTGGACCCATTTTTCGCCCCGTTCCCGGTCCTATAGCCATTGTCAGGAGGCAAGTTTCCTCGAGCAGTAGAGGAGTTCATTCTGTCTTGCTGCAGACCCTCCGACTGAACATGTTAACCGCTCATATCGTGTTTGTAGGATAAAAAGACACACCTTGTGTACTAGCGCGTCTCCAATCTACTACCTGATCGGCACCCTTCCAGAGAGACATGTCGTCACCTCCAAATTCACCCCAGGCAGTGGGAACTTGAGATGCCAGCACGATGCGAGAGTCGCTGAGGGAATTAGACTCCAAAAATGTTTGAACTGTGTCGATATCTTCGGAGATGCGAAACACAACTACTTGAAGGTGTGACGAAGTGAGAATGGAAGCCACTAATTCTGGCTTTGTCCTCCGCGTATGGATGTGTAAGCACAAGTGCGTCAGTCCATGAAGATTCTCCAGACCAACTGTGGAGTTCCATAGCACCCAAGCATTGAGAATTTCAAGACGTGTCACTGTACTGAAGGCCTTGAAAGTGGAAAGAGAGATGAATTGGGTGTGACGGAAGATCAAGGATATACTAAGTGATAATGATGTTAGGGGGAGGTCATTTAAAGGCCGCAGCAGAGGATTTGTTGTTCCGTCGAAGTCTGATGGTGCAAACCATAATGCAAGATTGGTGGTACCGCTGCACAGGGAAAGGATATCTGCGGCTGTACTCAGAAGTACGTCGCCCTCGATGCACAGTGATTGCACAGCCCCTCGAGTGAAATCACTGCAGCGCTGGGATCGAATACGAAGTGATGAAAGAAAGGAGATTGTGATGGTTTCATTTGGCAGAACGATTTTTCGATAAAGCAGCCTTTCGGTCCTGTGACAGTAGTACTCAGTAACTCAGCATTCGGTGCTTCGGAATTGCTCACCAATAATGTACCCGCTGTGAAACAAACAGAAGTGAGTAAGCTTGTTGTATGCAATCAATAGCGAGAGAATAAATTTCTCTCTCGAGTTCGAGGGGCAGCACTGGCACTGGCATGAGCGGGTACTCGGATCTCGAATGAGCCTCAGGTAGAGTCATTCAACGTGCGCGCAGTTCTGACGTTATGAAGCACCACTGACGGTGTCTTGAGCTTCTCTGTCAGGACATGCAGACTCGAACCTGAAATTTTGAAACCTGATCTTTACTAAAAGTAGGTGATCCGTTTTACAGTCAGTTGCGCACCTGAGCTACTGCTGTAGAATGGAAGTGGATCTTGGAAATACGGACTTTGGTAAAGCCGCTGTCCAGGGCTGATTTCAATTGTAAGCGCTGGCATTGCAAAATTTTGTAACTCCTTACAGGTGGCCCGGGTGAGCATGAAGCGATATATGATCCTGCCGATGATTTGGCAAGACTTGGAGAAAGTTTATGCCTGTCGGAACTTGAGTATTTCGGAACATAGTATTGCGTCAAATCTTTCCTTGGAGCCTGAATATACATCATGATAGTACTTAGGTTTACAACAGAAGGTATCGTAAATGAAAACTTTATTTAGCACTGCCCTCCAGAACGTGATAAATCTTGGAAAGCACTTCTGTCTGCCTGTCGATGGCAGCTTCGAGGCGTTTCACAGCATTAAGCGTCGAGGTCTCACGAGTCGTGCTTCCATCGAATTCGAACGGCTTTCCCAGCTTCCTGCGCTTTGGTGCTTCAAGTGCTGGTACTGATTGGGCATGTGAAACATTGGTCAAATTTCGCCCAAAGCAGCGTGGTGTCTATGGCCATTAACCACTGATGTGAAAAACAAGATTAGTCCAACTCACTGTTCCTCCCATGGAGACAGACTCAGAGGCCGTCATTGATCTCTTGCGCTTCAGGGGCCTAAATTTTGAGTCACTGCTATGGCCTCCATCTTGTGTGCTCAAACTATCGACATCCTGGAACAAAACTGTTAGAATCGAGTGCATAATTTGAGGTGGCCACTGTACTCGTTGAAGTCCTTGGCATTCAGATACATCTGCGAGAGCATTTGCAAGTGCGAACGCAGGTACAACTTTCGTGCGACGGTACGTGCGACGGTAGCACCCGCAATTGTACGAGGGGAGCCCTTGGCCGTGTGCTTGGCCACCGAAGCACGGATAGTAATCATGGCTATGCTGGCTATGGGGCGTTTCGGGTGTACAGCTTCCACGTGCACTTGAAAAGGGAGATGTCGCAAGTCCAGCAGCTATAAGGATAGCTTCAGCCCCGTCGTTAAAGCTAGATGGGCGTGATTTGGCGTCAGTGCTGGTATCGGACATGGCGAAATGTGTTTACCCGGGCTCTTGTGGCGGAAATGTGAATCTTATATTCATTGTTCCATAAAAGAAAGTTTGCAAGCTCCCTGGGCTTTACTAACATTCCCAATGTGGCACGGGCATCAAAAAAAATAAAGTTAGTTGGTCATGCGCAAGCAGCACTGCCACCACACGACGCGACGCCCAAACTGGGCCAGGCAGCTGGACCCGCGAATGCCCTGGTGTGAAGCCTAAGTCCGCCGTTCCCGCGCCTGGTTAGGGAGACGGGTGAGGTCCGAGTCCTAGCACTAGAAGGCTGCTAGAAAGTTTGTGAGATATTGTCATTATGCAGTAATACAGGATCAACATACCTTGGCCTGCGAATAGATTATAAGAAGTGCGGGACGAATAATGCGGACGATGCAGATGAATTGTCGTGCCAGAAGAAACGGTGAAGCTTGACGTCAACGAATGAGCGTATGAGGAAGTCGAAGACACGGAGACTATGGATGATTTAGGTGTAGGTGGAGAGCGGGCACCAGTTGACGATGGACGGGCGAGAACTGCAAATCGTACAGGATCATCCTTCCTGTGATCGAATAGTTGACGACTTGCTGGAGGGTCCCTCTGACAGGAAGTGGGGGTGTTGCGGGGTGGGGATGAACTACTTGTTGCATCGTAAATTGATTCAGGCTCAGTTGGGCATCTCATTTGGAATGGGATCCGTGTTGAGTTTGCCCTGTTGTGTCTGCTTTATGTGATGGTGGCGGCGGGGGGGGGCGAGATATCTTGAGGCGCCGTGAGAAATCTTCCGGGTCTGCCTCTGGGCGGGATGCAACAACATGAGGTGCAAGAAGAGTCTTACGTGGAGATGTTGCTGCGCGAGAGTGGCGGGAAGGAACTGGTGGCGTCTTAGGATTTGAAAGTTGCAGACGAGATGAAGGCGTTCGCGGGACGACTTGAGCTAGATAAACAAAATAAAGTTTTGTCAATGTGTTACATATGAAAAAGAAATAAAACATACACGGCATTTCTTCACTGGAAGGCAACCATGCGCTCTGCAAAATTGGTTGGCTGAGCGGGATCACGGTCCCTTGGCCTCCTTGAGGGCTTTGGCTCATCCATGACCTGTAGCAGCTCAAGAGGCTTCAGAAATGGTGTTTGGGATGCGCTGCGGTGGGTTTTTGGGCTTTTCGTCAAGTTGTTGCATGAAGAAGAGAGCGTCTGAAAAGATACTCTGTGCGTCTTGCGCTTGGGGCTGTGCAGGGACGACAGGAATTGTTGACGGCTCCGTGCTTGGCGAGCGCAAGTCGAAATTGACTGCGGGGAGCTGAGGGATGTAAGCAGGCTGACCATTTTGTGTTTGTGGTCGGGGCTGAGCAGCACTTTGTGATGGCTGTTGGTGTTGTGGGCGATTCGGATCAGCACCTAGACCCGTGGGTGGCAGTGGGGGCGGCGCAGACGTCGCACGCAATTCGGGCATGCGTGAGTGGAGGATATTTAGGAGACGATTGTGAATGGCAGAGGTACGGTCATCACGAGGGTCCATAGACTCTGCAACTTCACGATCAAGGAACAGGAGCTATGGTCCAATTATGCTGCCGAAGTCCGGTTCAGTCCGGTTCTTTGACCATTTTCTCTGAACCTCGAACCTGACCATGGGTTCGGTTTAGGGCAAAAGGTCGAACCCTGGACCAAACGCCAGCGAATAGGTTCGGGGGGGTTCCGTTCTGGTTCAGAACGGGTTCGAACCACCGAACTGAGCAAAATTTTCTGTACGGAGATGCCAGCAGAGAAGAATTTGAAATTGTACTGCATGGCAGACATCTATCGTGGAGCAGAGCTGACTATGATCATGCTCAGCAAATCCGCGGCCGGGGAGAACGAGTGCTGGAAGGGCTGGGGAGAACGGGTGTGGACTATGCCTGAAGCCCTCCTGAGCTCTCGCCTTTGCTACAAGTTCCGAGATCAGGACTTGGTTACTCCATTGTCGTTGTTTGAGCTGGCCAACCTGGCCTATACAAACTCCGATATCGAACAGGCTATCGTCAACGCATACAGCGGGAAGGACCCGCTTGAGAGGCTGGAGCGCTTGACACTGTTGAAATCAGCTATATGGCGGCGCGGCACAGCAGCTCTTGCACCAGGTATTACTCCTCCACCACCGTCAAAGCTAGATATGACGGGAAGAAGTCTGACACCAGTGGAGCGTACAAGGCAGAGCGCATGTATGCACTGATGAGCTTTTTCGAGCACCAGATTCATCCAAACCGGTCGGAGGATGATTTGCGCGCTCTCGTGAGGCTGTCAATGGCCAATGACAATGACCGTATCGCTGAGCGTATGGTATCTATGCTGCCTTTGACCATCACCAAGACGGCGTGTTGGTATTCTGACGATGATATCTATCGAGCCAACCTTTGGGATATTGTACCAGAGATTCAGGTCGCTGGTGTCATGGAGAATGGAGCTCTTGTGGCTGACGGGTGTCGTGCGGCAGCCATCAGATGGAAAGACTTCCCGGAGGTTGCGTTTGTGACCACAGATTCGCCGAGGAGGACTATCATCGGTTTCGTTCGGTATCTCTCATGGCCAGCACTTATCAGTGGACTAGGTATTATCACGACCGACCGAGTTGGAGGCATCATGCTCATCATAATCGGAGTTGTGCTCCTCATTCTTTCCCCTCGGCTGTTCGTTCAGTCATTCTGGGCGTATCGTCAGCATGGTTCATTGGAGTGAAAGGGGCCATCAGCAAGGAAGATGTGGAGACGCACTTGTATGGTGATGCCAGAGGACACTTCCCAAGAATGTATTTCACGCTGAGCGGTTCGCGGTTCTCGGTCCCAGAACGAAGCACAGAACGGGGAGGTTCATTCAAGCAATACAATGATACCAAACTAGCGGATAGTGGATGAGACGCGGGACACATCTATACGCTCATCGACACGTGCTCGTCGACGATGTACTACTTCCGTGCGGAGCGGCCACCGACTGTGACTCCAATAAATCAATGGACTTGTGCTGGCAAGCAAATTGTACTTACGTCTCTTCCAGGATTGACTGGATAAGCAAACATCAGCGAAACTGGATCGCGAGGGTCCCATGTGTACGCTTTCGGACGTCCGTATAGCTCAAAGGCATCATGAAGCGCTAAAAATGGTGAGTTATCATGTTCTGCGCGACTGAGATAGTCCACTCACCAACAAGCCACTTGAGCATCTAGGATGCTTGTGTGTTCCCTGCCTCGAGCTCAGGCATGACAAGCAACCACCCCTCCCTTCGTTTCATCGTCCCCGCCATTTCCTCATCGCCACTCAGACCCTCAAGTTTCATGAGTGTACTGTGGTTGATCAACTCCGGGCGCTCTGGGTACACCGCAAACACCTGTGAAACCTCCCTAAGCGTGAGAAGGGGGTGCTCCTTGTCCGCTACTAGCCGGAGGGTTGTGATATATAGCTCTGGGACGACTGCGAGACTGGCCAGCCTTGGCAATGATATATCCTCTTGTAGGATCAGACAATTCAGTCGCAGGATCACAGGGTACTCGCACGGAGACCTCCAGCCGTAGCAGTTGCACCCTCACCAACGACTTAAGGAAAGAGTTTGTGAGACGAAAATTTCAACAAACCATGATCACGTGATCATGGACATCGCCGTTCCTTGTCCTGGAAAGGACGGAACTTCTAGATTTCATCTCTGTCGGCTTTTTCCGGATGCCGGAAAATGCCGGGCGGTCTGTCAACATCCAACACCGTCAACTCTTTCCCACTGTCCCCTATCCCGCCATCTATCCCATTGTCAACCAACACTTCTGCAATCGCCTGGATCCCACGTACCTCCACCTCCAGAATACCCTGGACGAATCAAACCTCTCACACGCCAAAGTTCTCAATGATATCAAGAGACGCTTCAGGGAGGAGACTTTCACGCAAAGTCGGCAGATTGATCCGTAACCTATCGTGAGTATGCCCTTTGCTCGTTTCGTCTGCCCGCAACTAATTCGCTTTGTTGTCCTCTCGCAGACCTGCGTTCGCTTAGTTCGAGAATCCGTCGAGGGTGAGCAATCCAATTACAATCTATATCTTCATGTCCGTGCAGTCGCAGAAAAAGTCCTCAAAGCAGTGACGACCCCCATAACCCAGAAAACCAAATATGTCTTCTTCTTCCGTTCCCGAGACCGTTCCTATGGTCTAACCCGAGCCTGCACCTGCCGGTCCAGCTCAAGCTCCATCTTACAACCCTCAGACTTCGGTCACATCCTCTCCTTCCGCTTCGCTTTACGTTGGCGAACTTGACCCTACCGTCACGGAAGCTATGTTGTTTGAGATCTTCAATATGATCGGTCCAGTTGCAAGGTGCGTGTTTTAGTCGCCTGGTTCGATTAGGTTCTGAAAGGTCGTGGCATGCTCCAGCATCCGTGTCTGTCGTGACGCGGTGACGCGTCGCTCCCTCGGATACGCGTACGTCAATTATCTAAACACTAGTGATGGTACGTCGATTGTAGCCGATTCTTTCTTAGTATGGTTTTCTAATCTAATCATCTAGGTGAGCGTGCCCTTGAGCAGCTCAACTATTCACTTATTAAGAATCGTGCATGGTAAGTGGCCAGCACGCCATGATGCCTGGAACTATTAATCACAATTCTATGAAAGCCGTATTATGTGGTCCCAGCGTGATCCTGCCTTGCGGAAAACTGGTCAAGGCAATATCTTCATCAAGAACCTTGACGAGGCTATCGACAACAAGGTAGGCTTTTGTGCAGATATTCCTTTGTCGGGATCTTATAAATCATTCCAGGCTCTTGATCATACGTTTGCTGCCTTCGGCAACGTCTTGTCGTGCAAGGTTGCCACTGACGAGCAGGGTCGCTCAAAGGGCTATGACTTTGTTCATTATGAGACTGCGGAAGCTGCCGATACCGCCATCAAAGCTGTCAACGGCATGCTGTTGAACGACAAGAAGGTATACGTCGGTCACCACATCTCTCGCAAGGTTCGCGTCAAATGTCAGAACGTGTGGTCTCATACTTAGCTTCTCCCATTTTTACAGGAACGTCAATCCAAGCTCGACGAGATGAAGGCCCAATTCACCAATTTATATATTAAGAACCTTGACCTTGAGGTCACCCAAGAGGAGTTCGAGGAGCTCTTCAACCGCTATGGCAGCGTGACTTCCGCGATCATCCAGGTCGATGACGAGGGCATGAATCTTTTCCACATAATTACTGAGTTCTTTCACCAGTATTCCTCGAGCCGAGGACTACCGTTACGCTTGTTTTTATCAACGCGTCGGCTTTTTGGAACTTCACCTGCAACCCCAGTGCACTCCTACACCTTCTCTTCCCGCACGTTCAAGCACATACACCGCATCTTAATTCTCAGCATCTACTTCTCCACTTGCTCAATTCTCCAATCGTACTGTAGACATCACGAAGGACCCGAGCAGCTCACACAAAGTGTTTTTGGAGGACTTCCAGGTTGCTATTTCGGTAATGCACCTCTTTCCGTCGCCTTTACAACCCTCTGACGCCATTTACTAGCACTTGAAGTTGATAATTGGGGAGCAAGCACATCTTGAGGATGTCAAGTTGCTGCTTCGCTTCGTTGTCCTCTCGCAGACCTGTGTTCGCTGCTCGAGGGTGAATAGTCCAAATGGGAGACTCGGGAAGAGATTCGGTCATCCTTTTTGAAGCATGGAGGCAAGGAGAAGCTTGAACGAAGCGGGATCTCGGTCTTGCCATGGGCCCTCTAGATATCTTAAGCTCGTCCTATCTAGCACACCATCTTGTTGCGATACTGATTGTTATTACATTGTGAGTCTATATACAACGATTCACATGCCACGTCTTTCAAAAGAGATACAGAGTTCAAGAAGAACTGAGTGCTGCCTTTCGAAGATTGCTTCTATCTTACTCATAGACTTGCGCACTACCGCAACTTCCTGCAAGACCTTTGCCAGTAATTCCTCTTCACACAACACATAATTCCTTCCGGT
Organism: Suillus brevipes Sb2; assembly: GCA_011800875.2. NCBI lineage: Eukaryota > Fungi > Basidiomycota > Agaricomycetes > Boletales > Suillaceae > Suillus > Suillus brevipes. Next base: position 398,511 of record JRHT02000018.1, on the reverse strand, counting down.
CTTCCTACGTTTCTCGAGGGGAAGTTCAATGATAGGTACTGATGTTGCTCGCCTCTTGTTCGTGTCATGGCCGAAGTCGCGTGGACTCGGAGTCTGCATGTGCCAATGGTGGTGAGTGCATCAGTCGAACATTGGGCTGCACACTCACATCATGATTGTCATCTTCGGGACCACCATCTTGGCCCATTGGAGGTTCTTTGAACTTTTCGAGTGCATTCAGGTACCTATGGCAGTTACAGGTATACACATGAGGCCCAGGCCCGTGGTCGCAATCTGAGAGCCATGTACATCCCCAAAGACATTCGGGAGTAGACACCCTTGAGGGAGGATCGAAGGTGTTGGAGGGGGAGTCAAGCAATGACATGTTTATTGCTTAGTACTCCGTCAAAAGGTAAGGCTTTTAACCATGTCATATTTTCGGAACTTAACCTACCTGCATTTCATTACATTATTATTTACATAAATTCTTTGACCCTGCATTGTAATCCTACCAGGTTCGAAACTTCCGATGGATCTTGCAAACGAGTTTGTCGGGGTCTGAAATCCCCCACATCAAAGTCTCTATCACATCCTCGGTGCATAGTATGAAGAGGCCATGATACTCATTCGTATTCTCATACTTATCATTGTCGTCAGCATGAACCTCAAATGCGGAGGGGACTGCAGCCGAATGTTCTCAGCGTCAAGAAGCTTGACTCGTCACCGTCAGACCTGCACACACTGGCAGAAGCAACTGACTTCACAATCACAACATTTCAAACGCATATCTACGTCCCTACAAGATTCCCAACCTCCCGCAAAGAAGATAAAATTTGCACCTGAATTCCAGCCCACCCCTGCCCGGGAACCCCCACCCATGCCTACAAACACTGTGACACCTGATCCCCCCAATATTCCTGTGTCTCCGCCCAGCATCAATGATTCGGCAGTAGCCTCGTCTAGCGCCTCTGCACTTGACGTTGTACAGGAGGAGCAGCCAGAGAATCAAGCTGGTCGTCCCTCTCGAACGCATCGCCTACCCTTACGGTTCAGGGACGAACTTCCTGTCCCACCACCTGCCATTCCAGCGCCAGCTTCGACGACTGTTGTGCGCCGGGTGATTCTTCATGTGTTTGATTCCTTTCGCACATCTCTCAATCAATTTGGAATTGGTCGGGAGTATCGTCACCGACCATCGTATGACCCAGATGCTTTCGTCTCCGTTGAGCAGCTATCCAATATCACATCCGATTTCCCTTCCCTTGATGAACAGGATTTGGCTGATCATTCCGGGAGCCCAGAAGTTCCTTCGCAATCACCCCCTTGGCCATGGAGAAGTATGAGCATCTGGCGCTTGATGTCTTGGAAGATGACCAGTAATAGTGGTCTTACATCTGAATCTCAGTTAACTCGTCTCGTTCGCGAAGTGCTGAAGGCGAAGGATTTCAGTCTTGACGATGTGCCCGATGATTTCAATGCTCACACCGAAATGACGCGCTTTGACGCCTCTGAAGCAACACTGGACACCAATGGTTTGTTTCAAAGAGATAGCTGGAGGGAATCAGTAGCGAAAATACTAGTACCAACTAGGGAGAGAGATACAGATGGCAACGGGCAACTATTTACCGTCCCAGGTTTCCATCACCAGCCACTCGTCGCTGTTATTCGTGCAGCCTTCTCAGAGGCATCATCACGCTGGTTTCACCTCACTCCGTTCAAACGATTTTGGAAATCGCCATTAACTGGACGAGAGCAACGCGTATATGACGAGCTCTATACTTCAGATGCCTGGAATAAGGCCCACGACGAGCTGCAGAAGCAAAAGAGGGATGATGGGTGTCAGCTGGAGCGGGTAATTGCTGGACTCATGTTCTGGTCTGATGCAACGCACTTGGCTCAGTTTGGCAATGCTTCTGCATGGCCGGTCTATCTTTTTTTTGGAAACCAATCGAAATACGTCCGTGCCTGTCCGACCACCAATGCCTGTCACCCTATCGCATTTATCCCTTCTGTAAGTTTACATCCTTCCCATCAGACAATCAGCGAGTACGCTAACATGATTTGTCTCTAGCTACCAGAATCTATTGTAGGTTTCATTGGCAAGTATGTCAAGACGAAGAGCATCAGCGACATCCTCACACATTGCAAACGGGAATTGTTCCATGCGCTTTGGCGCATCCTATTAGATGATGAGTTCCTAGATGCGTATAGGAATGGGATTGTGATCAAATGCCACGATGGCATGTCTCGACGAGTCTTTCCGAGGATTTTTACTTATTCTGCAGATTACCCAGAGAAGTGAGCTAATTTACTGCATCGACTTTCACACTAACCAACAACATTCAAATAGAGTCCTTATCGCTACTATTCGCGACAAAGGAGTTTGCCCATGTCCCCGGTGTTTTCTGCCGAAATCACGCTTTGATCAGCTTGGTCTCAAAGCTGACATATCGGCACGCATCAAGAGTGTGCGCTTATACCTCAGAGATAAGGTCTTTGCAGCACGTGAGGCTCTATACAAACTAGGTGCTCCGGTCAAAGGTGCTGCAGCCGAGCGTCTTCTGAAGGCGTTCTCATTGGTGCCAACCTTGGTAAGCGCATTTAGCTGCAGACCTTTTTGAATAACTCGAGCATATTTTGCATTTAGAATACCTTCAATGAGCGACTTGGAAATCTAGGCCTTGATTTCTTTCCTATGCTTGTGGTCGATCTCCTTCATGAATTCGAGCTCGGAGTGTTCAAATACGTCTTCAAGCATCTTATAAGGCTTCTATATGCCATCAATCACGAATCAGTAGCTTTACTGAATGAACGGTACGTATTCATTGGCATGGCAGCCTCAACTGATGCTGACGATCCTTCAATGTTAAGTTTTCACTCAATTTCGTCATTTGGAAAGGGTGCCATTCGACGTTTCCCTTCAAATGTATCCGATGTAAAACAAAGAGCTGCGCGTCATTTCGAGGATGTCTTACAGGTGAGTTTGATCCTTGCTGCAGTGGTGTTCTTGAATCTGGTTGTCGTCCAGTGTGCGATCCCTGCATTCGAGGGTCTATTCCCGGACTCACATGATGAAGTTGTCCGTATTCTCCTCTTTCGTCTGGCTGAATGGCACGCTCTTGCAAAGCTTCGAATTCACACAGACGACTCCCTTGATCTACTTAGTCGAGCTACTAGATGTCTAGGACAGCAGCTTCGAAAATTTCGGGATTCCACATGCTCAGCGTTTCGGACTATGGAACTCCCCCGGGAAATTGCTGCCCGTCAGAAGAAGAGTTCCAACTCGGCAGGTGCAGGAACAGGGCCATCTGGAGCGCGTCCCAAGGCTTTCAATATGCAAACTTACAAGTTACACGCGCTTGGTGACTATGTAAGCTCTATCAAAATGTTTGGAACCACGGACTCGTACACTACCCAAATAGTATGTATGCGCCTTCATCAAGTGGCAAGTAAACAGCTTAACCTTTGAGTTTCCAGGGAGAGCTCGCACATAGGCTTTTGAAAAGGTTCTACCAGAGTACAAATAAACAAGACCCTCCGAAACAATTAGCAAAGCAAGAACGGAGGCGCACTCGTATCAGACGTCTGCAAGAATCCGGTAATACTAAAGATAACCAACCTGCCGGAAGCTCACTACCGCTGGAAGCTCACCATTGTTTATCAAGTTATCCGGGTATCATCATCAATTTAGCTTGTTTTCTTGAAGAGCATCGAGGTGACCCAGCTGTCGTGGTAAGATATGTTTTTGCACGACTGTTCTGACACATTCACTAACGTTACTCGATAGAACTTCATACCAAAAATCAAAGACCATATTCTTTCTCGCTTGCTGGGTTTAGAATACGACGGCGACGAACGAGATTTCACGGACGTCGAGCGAAATGATGTGCGCTTCATCAACAATCTGAACGGTGTTTTCCAACCTAAGCGCTTCCAAATCAACTACACAACATACGATGTCCGTAGGGATCAAGACACGCTCAAACCTGGAAACGGCTCTACAGTGATGATGTTGTCGAGAGAAAGCAGTACAAACGCTCACCCTTTTTGGTATGCACGGGTGTTGGGTGCATTTTGTATTAACGTTCTTCATGTTGGCCCCAATGCTCATAACTGTTCACCTCAGTGCATGGAGGTCTTGTGGGTGCGATGGTTCGGTGTTGTGCCACAGTACCGCTGGGGCTTCCGAGAAGGCCGCCTCCCGAAGATTGGATTCGTTCCCGACTCACCCGCTGCCTTCGGTTTTCTTGACCCGTCGCTAGTGATCAGGGCATGCCACCTTATCCCTGCTTTCGCTGATCATCGTACAAATGATCTTCTCAGGCATGGTCCCTCCGCTGCAAGACTGCCTGGAGAGGTCGATGACTGGGCTTCGTTTTATGTTAACATGTGAGATTTAGCTCGTCTCATACTCACATCACTGTAACTCGTGCAGTTTCGCCGATAGAGACATGTTTTGCCGTTTCGCAGGCATAGGCGTTGGTCATCAAGTTCAATATGACTCATTGAATATCATCCAACCTGATCACGCAGTAGGGGGCGGAAGTACTGATGTCGGTCACGAAGTCGTTTCGGATGACGAGGACCCTGAAGCCCACGCCAATGTTGATTTCGGAGAAGAAAGCTGGCAATGCGATAGAGATGTAGATGATGATGTCAGCGAGGATGATGCAGACGAAGATGAGGATATTTCTGATGATTGCGACAGTGATGTAGATGATTCAGATGACTTTGGCAGCGACTCTGAGGATGAGGGGTCTGCATTCAAATTTTGATAGTGAAGAACCTTTTCGTAGTGAACATTAATAAATAAATGTGCGACACACAACATCGAAAGCGCGATATAGACGATCCTCCTCTTCAACAACTCTCTCTTCTCGCCATGGTTCGCGTTTCGGACAATATGATACATACCTTTGCTAGCCGAGCATAATATCAGGAGCTTGCCCTTCTGGAAGAGGAGCAGCATGGAGGGAAATTCATAACCAAGCAACCAAGTCTACACGAATTGGCATGTAAGCCACACAGCAGAGACGTGATTCATGGACTCTAATGTAGCTCACCTGAAAGGCAGTCCCTTTCCTCACTGGTTCATCCTCTCCAGCGGGGTCTCCTGACAGTAACAAGAGGGCTTCCGCATCTGCTATGGAGCCGTACTCGTCATTTTGACTCGCATTCTAAAAATGACACAATGCTCGTTGACCATTCAACCTGCATCGAAGGCTGAAAGTGTACCCTCCAACCATCGTAGACATTTTTTAGACGGGAACCAATTAGCTGTTTATTTAACTGAACCTGCATGGTAGTTGTGAGCGGCGATTGACAGAATGAACTGGCAGACGACGAGCAAGGAGGAGAGCACGCGCTAAAGGTGGGAAATTTCTTGTTAGGTAAGCAAGTTGTCTCTACTTGCCATCGTCCACAACGCACTATCAATCCTAATACTCCTTTAATCGGCCACCATGTCTGAACGTAAAGGTAAGGACGGACTAAGCCTTAAACTCAGTCATGAAGCTGATATTTGCGTTAGTGTTGAACAAGTACTTCCCCCCGGACTTCGACCCGTCCTTGATCCCTCGAAGGAGGGGTTCAAAGAACTCCCAGCAGATTGTTTGTCTTATGGTTCCATTTTCCATGTAAGCATTTATTTTTCTGTACCCATTATCCGTATCTTACTATGGACACAGGCGATGTAATACATGCGGAGAATACATTTACAAGGGGCAAGAAGTTGAACGCTCGCAAGGAAACGGAGGATTAAGTGGTGCGTCATTGTTCTTATCTAGCTGGTCTTATTTCGCCTCACAGGAACAAGAAGCCATCTACAATTTACTTCTGTCGGTGCAGAGCGAGATGCTGAGGGAAATCAAGGATGGCGTTAGTGCACGTGAAGTATATCAGCGGGCATTGGACATTGTGAAAAAGGAGAAGCCAGAGCTTGAGAAGAACTTTGTCAAGAATGCTGGGTTTGGAGTGAGTGATCTCCTATCAAACAAGTGCCCACCAGTCTCAAATTCGTTCAGACCGGAGCCAAGCGTGTCTCCCCGACTACGCCAGGCTCAACTCCTTCAGACACAGCTTTCTCCGCACGAACTTGTGTACCAAGAGTCTTTTATTCGAGAACGAGAAGCGGAAATTTAAGAAATTGAGTCCGGTATACATGAACTATCGGAGATATTTTGTGACGTTGGGACACTCGTCGACCAACAAGGCGGCATGATTGGTATGTGACATAGCTTCCTTGACAATCACTGGCTCACCGACGCCTTCTGTTCTCTTCCCCCTTTTTGCAGACAACATCGAATCAAACGTGTATTCTGTATATACGCAAGGGGCAGCCGAGGAGCTTTCGACTGCTTCCGAGTACTAACGCAAAGCCGGACGATGGGCAGCGTCACTCATGATTATTCTGGTCATTGTCATTGCAGTTGTGCTTCTGGCTGTACGTGAAATGACTACTATTGTAGGTAGACTAATCAATCTCCAGATTTTTCATAGATGTAGCCTTGTGTCGCCTCTCATACCTATACTAGTTTTTTGTTGACTGATGGATTATGGACCTCGCTGCCGTAGATACGTTTCATTAGGTGTTTTTATTTGGTGGTTTTATTTCTTACGTCTATTTCTAATATCAATTCACTTGCATGCAAGTTCATGGTACCCTCTCCAGCGAATGTATGTGGCGCAATTCACGGGTGTCTGCAACAGCCCCCAAAACTACTAGGGCGGCAAGACTCCTCTAAATCATTACATTCCATTATATCTCCTACCCCCCCTGATGGACTTGGGCAGATGACGCTGCATCCTACAACACGTCTATACCTATCATATAACGGCTATAGCCGGCGATAGTCTGTGTGCGGTCTCAGGAATAATGATCATTGTTGCCAGTAAGACATAAAATTCGGGCAATTTGATATTGGCCTATAACGAGATTATCCAATGAGGTTTTTTTTGCAGGAATTTGAGACTGTGAAATTATTTGGAGTAAGGATGGTAGAGATATAAGCGTCTGTTTATCATTCGATACACCTTTATAGTGGCAAATCAAGTATTGCATCAAGGTGAAAATCATCAAGGGGTTATAAAGTTACACGTGCTTGATATGCTATTATATTCCATTGTACTGCGTTACCATGACCAATCAGAAATGGTTAAAATCATAATTTATACATTATCATATCGAGCTAAGTGAATTTCAGTGATGAACTATTCATGCCATACGCACCTATCAAAGTCGGTCACCTTTCATCATTAATCCGGATGGCTGCTTTGACTTCTGGTCCATCTGTGCACTGCTCACATCCGCATCGTTAATCTGCCAATGAGGCGTGCACTTAGTATATGGCGCATTCAGCATTCATTTCCTATGGTAAGGCACTCATAATTTATTACTGATTACTCGTACTTGTACTTGTAAAGGGCTCGGCGATCTCTCTGCGCCTCCTCCACACGTCCCTCAAGCCTACCTCCCGTTGACGTTGTGAGTTTTCTTCATAATGGACACCGATGGGCCGGTCATTGCTGTCAAGCCTTCTGGCTCATCTTTGTGGTCGGTGCGCGTGCAGCGATGGCTGTCAGTATTCCGGAAGGGTAGATTTGAGGCAGCGAGTGTGGCTCCGCATGAGTGAGATTACCTGTTGTGGGCACATACATATAACAGCCATGCTAGACGCAACTGTGGAAGCGGGCCCTGGGGATCCTTGCCAATGTATAAGTAAATTTTATTGATTGGTGCTTGAACCGAGCCGTGCAAGTTCAAAACACAGGACCGGTCGAATGAGTCGTCTCAGCACAGGTGTCGTCTGTCCTCTTGTCAAGACGAGTCCACCGGTGAGTGTTGAAATAAACTGAAATCCTAGGAATGGAGTGTCGCAGATGACTGAAGCAGATCTTGTCTCCCAATCGTGCTTAAGCCAGTGGTAAGCTACTCGTTTCTGATGCCAGTGTAAAGGCCGTCGGAAATTCCAGCGGGACGAATAATCGCCGTAAAGGTGAAGTTCTGCAAAGAGGTCCGGGAATGATTCACGCAGGATGATAATCGAGTGGCTTCATGGCTGCACCAGATACATATCGTGACCATCAAAGGGCGTGATCCGAGAGTTGAGATGTTGTCCAGGAGATGATCACTGCACGCCAGAATAGATCCAGGACAGAGGTGAGGTGTGTGCACTCGGGATATCTCTGATAGCAATTAGGCGAGATCGGATCCTTCAAGCCACCACTGTGCAAGCGCCAGCATTGGTCCTGTAGAATATCACGCCACTATAGTTGACACCAAAATGATAAATGCTTGCCTTCCAAAGTAAAAGATGGCGGGAAGTGATGTGGTTTTGCTACGCAGTCGAAATGTCTTCCCTGCCTTTTTGGATCTTGTAAAATACAAAAACACAACACAAAGCGACCTATGGGCTAGGTGACGTTTGACACTTTACGGTAGATGTCAGGCGTTGGATGCGCGAGATAAATGCGAAATGGGACGAACGTCGTTCGATCTCCATGTTCCGTTTGGGTGTTGCTTGTGAATTCTTCGACCTTCTTCATATTTTTGCCGCTATACCAACCAGGAGGCCGTCGCTGGTCACAGAAAGAGTGTTAGTGGCCTGCTCCTTCAGTGATATGGGTCGCCCTGACCAAGATGTTGGAGTGAAATGTAAGACATACCTAAATATGGCTGACGATGCGATGAGACTCGAACAGATAATGTCCAGTGTTTCGTGTTAGATGGACATGGCGGAGGGCAGAAGACTTTAGCACTGATTGTGCTGATGAATCTGAGATGAAAATTGTCAGTAACCGAATAGATAAGGTGAAGCAGCCGTGCACCTTTGAGTCTGATCAACAGATCGTCCTCAAGCCACCAAAGGCATGGTGGTGAAATGATGATGAAAATAAGCAACGCGATACTGAGGAGCCAAGTGAAATGGAAAAGGCCTGAATATGTTGACAGTGAAGGCAGAGATATTCCTGACGAGATAGATGTACACTGAAGCGACAGTGAGGAAGACCACATGAACGAGGGCCGGCCCTAAAGATGGGAGAGGACATTCTGTTAGAACAAAAATAACAAGAGTCCAGCGCTCATCATTAAAATTAGACATGCGGCGTGCTCTTACAAGAGCTGACCATATTGTGTGCAATAAGCAATGAGCTTTACTGTCTCCATCTCTCCAGTCATCCCATTCCGTTTACCACTCTCCAAGTTCCACATTCGCAGCGAGCCGGCGTCGTATGAACCTGTCATGATACGCTGTCCATCGGGTAGGTGTATGACGCTATAGATCTATTCGGAGTGTCCTTCAAATTTTTGGCGGGGTTTTATCGCTGATCATCGTCTCGTTCGTTTCGTGTTGGGTGAAGCCATGCTTCAAAATTCCGAGTCCTACCACCGAGTGCAGCGCCATCTCAGATTTCAGATTTCATTCATCATTAATCATTATCACTCACGAGGACAACAACGGCGGGCTGACAGCAGGGCGCAATGGACGTGTCGGTCAAGTTAGAGTTGAATACTTCCTTCCTGGTGTATTCTGACATGCTGTATCCTCGTGACGCTCATACACAGCATAGGCTGTGCAGCTGAACGGTGAAATACTCAAATGTCAAAGCGCAAAATGTATATGATGGAAGATGACAGGTATGTGATAATGAACAAAAATGGGTCAAAACAGGTCATGTAGCAGAGCGAGCGAGTAGCAATATGCAACAAATCAACGAAGATATACACATACCAGAAAAAGTAGCGCAGGAAACCATAGATTAATGATGACCATCAGTATGCTCAGTAGACGTACAGCAAATAAGGAGCCAGAAGCGGGTCCAGAGTCCAGCCTGTCGTATCGTTATATCAGGGCGCGAGGGCGTCGGGGTTGTACCCGTAGTTGTGGTAGCATCGCCGATGACAGGTGCGGTGGACGATGAGGAGTCAGCTGCCTGTGGTTGCGAAGATGGGTTGACGACATGGGGCTTGGGAGGATGTGAGCTGCCTGTAGTAGGGTTCTTCAAATGCAATGGCCTTTTCCGGTTCTCCCTCGCACAAGCATTTCTCTAGGTGAAGTTGAAATTATTGAATATCTGAGGGAGACAAAGAACATACACGTTTCCCTTTCGCATACGGGACCTCTACAACAGCAGGACTGCGCCCTCGCAGCTCGATGCCTTCGCCGCTTTGCCTATGCTGTTTCGAAATATTTCGAGCCGTAGCAAGAGGAGAGGACAGCGATGTATCTTGGGTATCGGAAGGGCTGTGGCCAAACAAGCGGCCGAGAAACGTGGTGCCTGGTGGTGTTGAGAGACGGCTTCGTGCAGAGGACTGAGAACGAGGTTAAGAAAATAACATTGAAGCGAGAGTGATGACATACATGCGATGGTGGTACTCCATCGAAAAAACCTTGAGGGACGCGATTGACAGGTGGATGTACCTGGATCGGAGGGCGCGTAGCATTGACCTAGTGTGTGTGTTTGAATACAAAGACTTTTAACGAAGGCGCCACGTACATGGAGTGTCGACTTCTTGGCCTGGCACATTGCGTTCAGTTGTCAGAATGTAATGACATGAGGCATGTCTGTCGACTCACCTTTGCATCTGACAGAAGGTCATCGAGGCCAGCCTCTCGTAGAATCGCAGCAACATCCCATATATATGCGTTGTTGTCGACGCGGCAGCCAGTGGCTAGTCGCTTTCCACCCGCCGAAAACGACACGCAGGTCACATCATCTGGGTGCTGGATGGGCGAACAGATGGGTTGTCCATTGTCGAGGTTCCACAATAGCGCTGTCTTGTCGGTCGATGCACTTGCAAGGATGCGGTCATTCGGAGAAATTGCAATGCCATAGACACTGCCGGTGTGTTCAAGCAGTACCGCGGTTTGCTGCCAGTTGGTTGTATTCCATGTCCTAATCGAGTGATCAGATGACCCGGAGATAAGTGTTTTGCCGTCCGTGGTCCAAGTCAGGCACAACACTATGCTGGTGTGTCCTTCGAGATTCACAACTAGCTTGCCTGTCTTTGCGTCCCAGATTTTGATCGGATGTTCAGCAGCCCGGGGCCCATCATATCCACCGGTCGCAATCAAAGTTGTGTCTGGTGAATAGACGACTTCGTACACTTGTTTGTGCCCGGTTTCGATTGATGCGAGGATGTTTTTGATTGTCTCTCCGCCTTCGACCTCCCATTGCCTTGCAGTCCCATCGTAAGATCCACTCAACACTCTCCGACCATCTCGGCTCCAGCAAACAGACTGCACTCGCCGTGTATGCCCCGTACATTTGTTGACAACCTTGCATGTGTCGATGTCCCATAACCTAACTGCGCCATCCGAACTCCCGCTAACCACGTTCTTCCCGTCGGGAGACAACGCTATAGTCTCCACTGCACTATCTCCGTCTCTCCAGTCTTCTCCTATCTGTTTCCCGCTCTTCACGTTCCACACTCGGAGCGAGCCATCCCATGAACAAGTCATGATCCGCTGTCCGCCTGGCAGGTGTATAGCGCCGTTGACCCAATCGGTGTGTCCTTCAAATTTCTGGTGATGCGTTATCGCTGATGTCTCTTTCATTTTACTGATCGGTGAAGCCATGCTCCAGAATTCCTGCTACCGATTGCAGTGTCGTCTCAGCTTTCATCCATCAAATTCCAAAATCACCACTTACGAGGACAGCAGCGATGGAAGGGCAGCAGGAGACAATGAACGTTTCGGTCAAGTCAGAGTCGAATCTTCTGTTTCCTGGTACGTTTTACATGCCTTATCCTCGTGTCGCCTCACAGCTTTTACACAGCATAGGCTATGCACCTGAAGCGCCCGAGCATTATATGATCACACTTCAGTCCACGCTTAGCTAGTTCTCAACCTCCATGGAAGACGAGTAGGTTCGCCACGAAATTATCTCGTGAGTCCTCAGAATCTAACACTATTGACTTGGAAGGATGAGTTGCGTTGCCTATATGCTAACGCCCATTATCTAACCGGTTATTTACAACAGCGAGAAGCAGAATCCTCTTTAAACTCACCGACCGGTGGATCCTGGGACATGCTGACGACAACGACAAGGAGCAAACCGATTTACTTGCGGAGACACAATCACCGTCGCGTACGTCCTACATTGGGATGTGTTATTCTTCAGCGGAAACTGCGCCTACCCAAGGCTGAAAACAGACTACCAGGTGTGTGTATTCGATCTCGTAGGATCACTATGTAGCATCATGACCATATGTGCTGTCCTTCGGAATAAAAACATCAGTAAATCTTTTCCCTTCCTCAACGCTCCCTCACCCACGTAGTCCTACACAAGCACGTCCACAGTACACACAGCTGCCCTCAATATCATTCTGCAACACCTCAATACAGTCAGTTAGAACTAATTACCCCATGTTCGAGAACCGCTCTTTAGTATCCCACTAGGTCCCAGTGCAAGGACGTTCAAGCGCAGTGCAAAGTACGTGCCTTTTTTGCAGAGGAAAAGACTTAATCACGTCCGAAACGTGGCCAGCGAACGATAGCCGAATAGCAAATAAAGGAAGTAAACGCAGGATAAGATGCCCGGTGTGATAGAGCAGACGTTCGTTTGAGATGCGTTCGCGTCAGATGGACAGAGCAATTGCATAGACATGATCGTCTATCAATCGTGCAACAGCCCCACGCGAGGGTATGAATCAGCCAAATTTGTAGGAGAATACACCAGATAATTCATTAATGTATCGCTCACGCAGCAAAGATACCAGACAATAGCTACAGATAGAGGAGTAAGCGAGTATCAGATCAGTCGAACATCCATCAACATCGCAGACGTCCAATCCAATCCAGAGCATAGCAGTGTGTGGTATCAAAAGGTAACAGCTCGAAACATGATAGCAGAGAGGCAGACCTTGTCAACGAAAGGCGCAACATCCTAAAGGTACGCGAAGAATCACGGTAGAGACGAGGAAATCGTGGACTAATGATGACCATCCTGGTGTTCAGCAGAAAGACAACCAATAAAGAGCCAGAAGCGAGCCCAGAGTCCAGCCTGTATGAGCACTACATCAGGACGTGAGGGTGTCGAACTTGTAGCTGCAGCATTATCACCGACGGCAGGTGTGGTAGACGAATTCGATGTAGCTGGCTGGGGTTGCAAAGATGGCTGGGTCTGAGTTGCTGTGCCAGATTGTTGCGTGGCATTCAGCTTGGGAGGCCGTGAGCTGCTTGCAGCGGCGTTCTGCCAGGGCAACGGTGTTTTCCGTCTCTCCCCCGCTGAAGCATTTCTCTGTGTGATATTAGGTAGAGTTGTACTGCGAAAGAGGAAGAACTTACACGTTTGCCCTTTGCATACGGAACTTCAACAACTGGAGGGCTGCGCCCATGCAACTCAATTTGTTCACCACTTTGTCTGCGTGGTTTCAGAAGGTTCCGAGACCAGTCGAGAGGAGAGGACGGTGGCGTCTCATGGACATCGGAGGGGTTGCGGTGGAACAAGCGGCTGAGAAGTGTGCTGGCTGGCAGTGCTGAGGAACGGGGACGGTTTCGTGCAGAGGACTGAGAACACGGAGGTCAGGAAAGCGAAAACGAAGTGAGAGTGATGACATACATTCGATGGTGGTACTCCATCGAAAAAACTTTGAGGGACGCGATTGACAGGTGGATGTACCTGGATCGGAGGGCGCGTAGCATTAACCTAGAGTGTATGTTTGAATGCAAAGACTTTTAACGAAGGCGCCACGTACATGGAGTGTTAACTTCTTAGCCTGGCACAATGCGTTCAGTTGTCAGAATGTAATGAAATGCCTGTCAACTCACCTTTGGATCCAACAGAAGGTCTTCGAGGCCAGCCTCTCTAAGAATCGCAGCAACATCCCATATATATGCGTTGTTGTCGGCGCAGCCAGTGGCTAGTCGCTTTCCGCCCGCCGAAAACGACACGCAGTTCACTTCATCTGGGTGCTGGATGGGCGAACTGATGGGTTGTCCATTGTCGAGGTTCCACAATCGCGCTGTCCGGTCGCCCGAGACGCTTGCAAGGATGCGGTCATTCGGAGATATTGCAATGGCACGGACACCGCCGGTGTGATCATGTTCATCCAGTAGCGCGGTTTGCTTCCAGTTGGTTGTATTCCATGTCCTAATCGAGTGATCGAATGACCCGGAGATAAGTGTTTTGCCGTCCTTGGTGCAAGCCAGGCACCACACTAGTTCAGTGTGTCCTTTGAGAGTCGCAACTGGCTTGCCTGTCTTTGCGTCCCTGATTTTGATCGGGTGTTCAGCCACAGGCCGGAACCCATCGAATCCACCTGTCGCAATCAAAGTCGTGTCTGGTGAATAGACGACTGCGTACACGCGTTCGTGCCCGGTTTCGATTGATGCGAGGATGTTTTCAATTGGCTCAGGCATTGTCTCTCCGGAGTCTCCGTTTTCGACCTCCCATTGTCTTGCAGTCCCATCCTGAGATCCGCTCAACACTCTCCGACCATCTCGGCTCCAGCAAACAGACGACACTCCCTGTGCATGCCCCGTCCATTTCTTGACAACTTTGCATGTGTCAATGTCCCACAACCTCACTGCACCATCCCCACTCCCGCTAACCACTTTCTTCCCGTCCGGAGACAACGCTATACTGTACACTCCACTATCTCCGTCTTTCCAGTCTTCTCCTATCTGTTTCCCACTCTTCACGTTCCACACTCGGAGCGAGCCATCCGCTGAACAAGTTATGATCCGCTGTCCGCCTGGCAGGTGTATAGCGCCCCAGACCCAATCGGTGTGTCCTTCCAATTTCTGGTGATGCAACGTTATCGCTGATGTCTCTTTCTCTTTGCTGTTGGGTGAAGTCATCTTCCAGAACTCATACTGTCGAGTGCAGCGTCATTTCAGCTTTCATCGACCAAATTCCAAAATCATCACTTACGAAGACGACGACAGGTGGATAGCGGGGTACAATAGGGTTTTGGTCAAGCCAGAGTTGACTTCCTGGTACATTCTTACATGCTTTAACCTCGTGTTCACTTCACAGCTTACAGTCCTTTCGGAAAGTCTTGACTCACGTGTTCAAAATGGTTCAAAAATAGTGAAAATGTCGAAAATTCATTTAAATCACTTTCGAGTTTTGTATGCCTCTGAACGGCTTCAAAATCATCATATCTCACAAGTTTATCACTCAGACTCGTCATGGTCTACCAGAGGATCAGTCGTGATCGGAAAGAACGAGCCCTGTGCCTGCTTTTGGAGGAAGGATGGAACATTGAGTGCATTGCTGTTGCTCTTGGAGTATCGTCAAGAAGTATAGAGCGGTGGGAGGCCAATTAATCATGAACATGGATATATTAACCCTCCTACACCAATTATGGGTCGCCCTCGTTTGCTGGATCATGTTATGACAGACGAGATCCACGAGCTGCTAGCTGAAACCCCGTCACTGCTACTTGATGAGATCGGCGAATGGCTCGCCATATACCACGATCAGCCAATCTCGACGACAGCTCTCCATGAACACCTCAGGGACCTTGGTATCGCCTACAAACGCTTGAGAAGGGTCGCGGCCGAACGTGATGACGGTTTCCGAGCTGATTGGTTGCACAACATGACAACCAACTATACAGCTGAGCAGCTTGTGTTCCTGGACGAGTCAAGCAAAGATGACCGCACCACACTCCCTAAATATGGTTGGTCACTTAGTGGACAAGCCCCCTTTGACATTGTCCGCTTGAACAGGGGCATTCGATACAGCATGTTGCCAGCTCTCACCATTGATGACTATATAATGACTGTCTGAGTCGTTGAGGGATCTATAGACGGCGCAGAGTTCTACGATTTCATTGTCCAATGTCAACGACGTAGCAAGTATATCCTCTTCAGCGTCTGAATCATCAACAGATTCATATCTCATCAGAGTGTTGTGAATGAGAGGCATTCTCCTCATCGGAGCATTCAGTTACTGTATTAGACATAATCTAATGTTCAAAAGAGTGAAAGTTATGCTTTTCTGCTCGACTTTGAAGGAGACTTTGCTGAATTTTCGATTTATTTGAATTTTCAACATTTCTACTATTTTTGAACCATTCGAACACGTGAGTCAAGACTTTCCGAAAGGACTGTACATACAGCATGGGCTGTGCAGCAGAAGCGCCCAAGCATCACAGGTTCATTCTGTGCGGCCCAAGTCTACGATTAGCCAGTTCTCAATCACTAAGGATGAGAGGCCATCTGCTGGAAAGTGTTGTCGATGAGCGTCTTTCAGCTGTGCGTGACCTTCAGGAGAATGGAAGCGCCATTGGAAGTCGATTTGACTGTCCAAGTTCCGAATCACGAACATCCAGGGTCCACGATCTCATCAATTTTCCATGACCCTCAATCCAACCCATATGCATTGTACTTTATATTTATATTTTGTTTGATAACAGTACCTTAACCTCGACTCTCCCCAAACACTCCCCCTCATCCGACTCCTTTGGAACCCGCTCACGAGCCTTCGCGCTTTCTGGCCCATTGAAATTGAACGCAGATGGTTTTGGAACTTGGTTTTGAAACTGGTGAGCATCCCCGCCCATTTTCAAGCTATGCTGTGCTCATCCTGGCATCTCGATGCTTGGGGCCGGACTTCGTTACCATGTAGCAACAACTTAAACGACCCTCGCACGACGACACACGATACTGACTCCTCTTCCATCGTGTATTCGTCCGGATTTCTTGTTGACATCGTGCGTGGGCGGTTTTAGTTGGCGGTGCACGATGCGGCACTCTCCGGACGTCTCTCGCACTGTCCGATTTTCACTGGGCGTTATCGCTGACGTCTCTTTCTCTTTGCTGTTGGGTGAAGTCATCTTCCAGAACTCACACTGTCGAGTGCAGCGCCATTTCAGCTTTCATCGACCAAATTCTAAAACCATCACTTACAAGATGACGACAGGTGGATAGCGGGGCACAATATTAGTTTTGGTCAAGCCCGAGTTGACTTCCTGGTACATTTTTACATGATTTAGCCTCGTGTTCGCTTCACAGCTTACATACAGCATGAGCTGTGCAGCGGAAGCGCCCAACCATCACAGGTTCATTCTGTGCGGCCCAAGTCTACGATTACCCAGTTCTCAATCACTAAGGATGAGAGGCCATTTGTTGGAAAGTGTTATCGATGAGCATCTTTCAATTGTGCGTGACTGTCCAAGTTCCGAATCACGAACATCCAGTGTCCACGATCTCATCAATTTTCCATGAACCTCAGTCCAACCCATATGCATTGTACTTTATGTTTATATTTTGTTTCATAACAGTACCTTAACCTCGACACTCCCAAAAACTCTCCCCCTCATCCGACTCCTTTGGAACCCGCTCACGAGCCTTAGCGCTTTCTGGCCCATTGAAAATGAACGAAGATAATTTTGAACCTTGGTTTTGAAACTGGTGGGCATCCCCGCCCATTTTCAAGCTATGCTGTGCTCATCCTCTGATAGTCACTTAGATTGGCATCTCGATGCTTTGTCAGGTATATGTGCAGTCATGACTTTGGTGGGGATGCCTCGTTTCTGTTTATAATGGCTTGGATGGTCAGCACTGTTTGGGAGCTTCTTGCACTTTTTCTTTCGGTCTGGATTGCTGTGAAACACTTCCGTGACCTGCGACGCCTCGGCCCATCGACACGATCGACGATCGAGGACAGTTTCAGAGTGCTGGTAAAATCTCACGTGCTTTATTTTGCGAGGTGAGCTTGTAATTGAGAATGTGGTTATCTTTTTCTGCTCAAATTCCGCGCGTGCTAGCTTTGCTGGTGTCACTTGCTTGGAGCTTATTTATTTCTCTCCGGTTGTCAAGGTGCGCTAGCCTGTCGCTGACATCTGCTTATACTAACGGCTCATCATTTCTGTAGACTTCGAATTCTTTCGGAGCTATTATACTTGCTGGTATTCTTAATGTTTTATGGGTCATTCAGATGTTTGTGTTGGGACCACGCCTCATCCTCAGCGTTCGAGAATATTACGCAAAGTTCGTTGCCGAATCTGACGCACAGACTAGCATAAACTCAATTGTCTTCCAGGAGCATGTGCATATATCAACTACATAGTAGCACTGTGTAGAGTCACGCTTGCCGAGTGTCTTACAGGGAGGAGAAATTAAATCAAGGTTCCGTCGTAGTATTTATTAAACATATGGTGCTTCGAAGTATATTCAAGGCGACTTATATGTATACAAACCCATTTTTTGTTGTATCACCATTAATGTTGCAAGTGAGTGAACAGCCCAACTAAACTTGCACTGAGTGAATTTAATCGTGGATTAATGACGACCGTCCTGGTATTCAGGAGAAAGACAACCAATAAAGAGCCCGAAGCGAGCCCAGAGTCCAGCCTGTATGAGCACTACATTAGGACGTGAGGGCGTCGAACTTGTAGCTGCGGCATTATCACCGACGGCAGGTGTGGTAGACGAGTTCGATGTAGCTGGCTGGGATTGCAAAGATGGCTGGGACTGAGTTGCTGTGCCAGATTGTTGCGTTGCATTGGGCTTGGGAGGGCGTGAGCTGCTTGCAGCGGCGTTCTGCCAGGGCAACGGTCTTTTCCGTCTCTCCCTCGCACAAGCATTTCTCTATGTGATTTTAGGTAGAGCTGAACTGCGAAAGAGAAGGAACATACACGCAGGCCCGGTGCACACGGAACTTCAACAACTGGAGGGTTGCGCCCATGCAACTCAATTTGTTCACCACTTTGTCTGCGCGGATTCAGAAGGTTCCGAGCCCAGTCGAGAGGAGAGGACGGTGACGTATGATGGGCATCGGAGGGGCTTTGGCCAAACAATCGGCTTAGAAACGTGCTGGCTGGCAGTGCTGAGGAACGGGGACGGCTTCGTGGAGAGGACTGAGAACACGGAGGTCAGGAAAATGAAATCGAAGTGGGAGTGATGACATACATTCGATGGTGGTACTCCATCGAAAAAACCTTGAGGGACGCGATTGACAGGTGGATGTACCTGAATCGGAGGGCGCGTAGCATTGACCTAGAGTGCATGTTTGAATACAAAGAGTTTTAACGAAGGCGCCACGTACATGGAGTGTTGACTTCTTGGCCTGGCAGTGCGCGTTCAGTTGTCAGAATGTAATGAAATGAGGCATGGCTGTCAACTCACCTTTGGATCCGACAGAAGGTCGTCGAGGCCAGCCTCTCGGAGAATCGCAGCAATATCCCATATATATGCATTTCCAAGGGCGCAGCCAGTGGCTAGTCGCTTTCCGCCCGCCGAAAACGACACGCAGGTCACGTAAACTGCATGCTGGATGGGGGAACTGATGGGTTGTCCATTGTCGAGGTTCCACAATCGCGCTGTCCGGTCGCCCGATACGCTTGCAAGGATGCGGTCATTCGGAGAAATTGCAATGCCACGGACAAGGCCTGTGTGTTCATCTAGTACCGCGGTTTGCTGCCAGTTGGTTGTATTCCATGTCCTAATCGAGCGATCGTATGACCTGGAGACAAGTGTTTTTCCGTCCTTGGTCCAAGCCAGGCACCACACCCATTTGGTGTGTCCTTTGAGAGTCGCAACTAGCTTGCCTGTCTTTGCGTCCCAGACTTTGATCGGGTGTTCATCCCGGCCATCCCATCCACCTGTCGCAATCAAAGTCATGTCTGGTGAATAGACGACTGCGTACACGAGTTCGTGCCCGGTTTCGATTGATGCGAGGATTGGCTCGGGGATTGTCTCTCCGCTTTCGACCTCCCATTGCCTTGCAGTCCCATCCCAAGATCCGCTCAACACTCTCCGACCATCTCGGCTCCAGCAAACAGACAACACTGCCTTTGTATGCCCCGTCCATTTCTTGACAACCTTGCATGTGTCAATGTCCCACAACCTAACTGCGCCATCCGAACTCCCGCTAACCACTTTCTTCCCGTCCGGAGACAACGCTATACTCCACACTTCACTATCTCCGTCTCTCCAGTCTTCTCCTATCTGTGTCCCGCTCTTCACGTTCCACACTCGGAGTGAGCCATCCCCTGAACAAGTTATGATCCGCTGTCCACCTGGCAGGTGTATGGCGCCCCAGACATTACCAGTGTGTCCTTCAAATTTCTGGCGATGCGTTATCGCTGATGTCTCTTTCTTTTGAATAGCGGTTGAAGACATTGTTCGCAACTCCTGCCGAGTGCAACACCATCTCAGCTTTCACCCATCAAATTCCAAATTCAACACTCACGAGAACTCGGGCAACGATAATGAGCAGGCAGCAGAGAATAATCGCTGTTTTGGACAAGTTAGAGTTGAATCCTTTGACTCCTGGTGCGTTTTTAATATGCTTTGTCCTCGTGTCGCCTCACAGCTTTTACACAGCATAGGCTATGCACATTAAGCGCCCGAGCATTATATTATCACATTTCAGTCCATGATTAGCTACTAGTAGTTCTCAACCTCCATGGAAGACGAGACGCCGTTCGCCACGAACTTTCTTCGTGAATCCTCAGAATCTAACACTATTGACTTGGAAGGATGAGTTGCGTTGCCTATATGCTAACGCCCATTATCTAACCGGTTATTTAAAACAGCGAGAAGCAGAATCCTCTTTCAACTCACCGACTAGTGGATCCTGGGACATGCTGACGACAACGACAAGAAGCAAACCGATTTACTTGCGGAGACACAATCGCCGTCGCGTACGTCCCTGTCGAGTGCTACATTGGGATGTGTCATTCTTCAGCGGAAGCCGCGCCCACCCAAGGCTGAAAACAGACTACCGGGTGTGTGTATTCGATTTCGTAGTATCACTTTGTAGCATCATGACCATGCTGTCCTTCGGAATAAAAATACTAGAAAACCTTCTATCATCTCTGCTCGAATTTTCTGCAGAATAAAATTCATCATTGCCATTGGTGCATCATAAACCCGAGTATCAGACGATAGCCGCCACCCTCTCATGGTTCATATGCATACACAGACATGGATGTCACATAAAATGGACGACGATGATACCGGCTCAGACCTTCATCACCAACTTCATTCCCTTCCTCAACGGTCCCTCCCCACGTAGTCCTACACGAGCACGTCCTCACAGCTGCCCCTCAATATCATTCTGCAACACCTCAATACAGTCAGTCAGAACTAATTACCCCATGTCCGAGAACCGCTATTTAGTATCCCACTAGGTCCCAGTGCAAAGTACGTGAGGAAAAGACTTGATCACGTCCGAAACGTGGCCAGCGAACGATAGCCGAATAGCAAATAAAGGAAGTAAACGCAGGATGAGATGCCCGATGTGATAGAGCGGACGTTCGTGCAGTCGTCTGAGATGCGTTCGCGTCAGATGGACAAAGCAATTGCATAGACATGATCGTCTATCAATCGTTCCACAGCCCCATGCGAGGATATGAATCGCCCAAGTTTGTAGGAGAATACACCAGATAATTCATTAATGCATTGCCCACGCAGCAAAGATACCAGACAATAGCTACAGTTGGAGGAATGAGCGAGTAGATCATTCGAACATCCATCGATATCGCAGACGTCGAATCCAATTCAGAGCATGATAGTAGTGTGTGGTATCACAAAATAACGGTTCAAAACGAGGCGGACCTTGTCAACGAAAGGCACAATATTCTAGCGGCACGCGAGGAATCATGGTAGAGATGAGGAAATCGTGGACTAATGACGACCATCCTGGTGTTCAGGAGAAAGACAACCAATAAAGAGCCAGAAGCGAGCCCAGAGTCCAGCCTGTATGAGCACTACATCAGGACGTGGGGGCATGGAACTCGTAGCTGCAGCATTATCACCGATAGCAGGAGTGGTAGACGAATTCGATGTAGGTGGCTGGGATTGCAAAGATGGCTGGGTATGAGTTGCTGTGCCAGATTGTTGCGTTGCATTCGGCTTAGGAGGCCGTGAGCTGGGCAACGGTGTTTTCCGTCTCTCCCCCGCTGAAGCATTTCTCTATGTAATATTAGGTGGAGTTGTACAGCGAAAGAGGAAGAACATACACGCAGGCCCGGTGCACACGGAACTTCAACAACTGGAGGGCTGCGCCCATGCAACTCAATTTGTTCACCACTTTGTCTGCGCGGATTCAGAAGGTTCCGAGCCCAGTCGAGAGGAGAGGACGGTGACGTATGATGGGCATCAGAGGGGCTGTGACCAAACAAGCGGCTGAGAAGTGTGCTGCCCGGCAGTGCTGAGGAACGGGGACGGCTTCGTGGAGAGGACTGAGAACACGGAGGTCAGGAAAACGAAAACGAAGTGAGAGTACTAGTGATGACATACATGCGATGGTGGGACTCCATCAAAAAAACCTTGAGGGACGCGATTGACAGGTGGATGTACCTGTATTGGAGGGCGCGTAGCATTGACCTAGAGTGCATGTTTGAATGCAAAGACTTTTAACGAAGGCGCCACGTACATGGAGTGTTGACTTCTTGGCCTGGCACAGTGCGTTCAGTTATCAGAATGTAATGAAATGAGGCATGCCTGTCAACTCACCTTTCGATCCGACAATAGGTCATCGAGGCCAGCCTCTCGTAGAATCGCTGCAACATCCCATATGTATGCGTTTTTGTCGGCGCAGCCAGTGGCTAGTAGCTTTCCGCCCGCCGAAAACGACACGCAGAACACTAAATGTGCATGCTGGATGGGCGAACAGATGGGTTGTCCATTGTCGAGGTTCCACAATCGCGCTGTCTTGTCGCCCGATACGCTTGCGAGGATGCGGTCATTCGGAGAAATTGCAATATTAATGCGACGTACACCGTCGGTGTGTTCAAGCAGTACCGCGGTTTGCTTCCAGTTGGTTGTATTCCATGTCCTAATCGAGGAATCGTATGACCCGGATATAAGTGTTTTTCCATCCTTGGTCCAAGCCAGGCACAACACATCGTGGGTGTGTCCTTTGAGAGTCGCAACTAGCTTGCCTGTCTTTGCGTCCCAGATTTTGATCGGGTATGTGTTTTTATCCCATCCACCGGTCGCAATCAAAGTTGTGTCTGGTGAATAGACGACTGCGTATATTTCATCGTGCCCGGTTTCAATTGATGCGAGGATGTTTTCGATCGGCTCGGGGATTGTCTCTCCGCTTTCGACCTCCCATTGCCTTGCAGTCCCATCGATAGATCCGCTCAACACTCTCCGACCATCTCGGCTCCAGCAGACAGACACCACTGCCTCTGTATGCCCCGTCCATTTCTTGACAACTTTGCATGTGTCGATGTCCCACAATCTCACTGCACCATCCGAACTCCCGCTAACCACTTTCTTCCCGTCCGGAGCCAACGCTATAGTCCACACTTGACTATCTCCGTCTCTCCAGTCTTCTCCTATCTGTTTCCCGTTCATCGTGTTCCACACTCGGAGCGAACCGTCATCTGAACAAGTTATGATCCGCTGTCCGCCTGGCAGGTGTATAGCGCCTCTGACCCACTTGGTGTGTCCTTCAAATTTCTGGCGATGCGTTATCGCTGATGTCTCTTTCTCTTTGCTGTTGGGTGAAGCCATGTTCCAGAACTCCTACTGTCGAGTGCAGCGCCATTTCAGCTTTCATCGACCAAATTTCAAATCCATCACTTACGAAGACGACGACAGGTGGATAGCGGGGCACAATAGGGTTTAGGTCAAGCCAGAGTTGACTTCCTGGTACATTTTTACATGATTTAGCCTCGTGTTCACTTCACAGCTTACATACAGCATGAGCTGTGCAGCGGACGCGCCCAAGCATCACAGGTTCATTCTGTGCGGCCCAAGTCTACGATTAGCCAGTTCTCAATCACTAAGGATGAGAGGCCATTTGTTGGAAAGTGTTGTCGATGAGTATCTTTCAACTGTGCGTGACCTTCAGGAGAATGGAAGCGCCATTGAAAGTCGATTTGACTGTCCAAGTTCCGAATCACGAACATCCAGTGTCCACGATCCCATCAATTTTCCATGACCCTCAGTCCAACCCATATGCATTGTACTTGATGTTCATATTTTATTTGACAACAGTACCTTAACCTCGACACTCCCAAACACTCTCCCCCTCATCCGACTCTTTTGGAACCCGCTCACGAGCCTTCGCGCTTTCTGGCCCATTGAAAATGAATGCAGATAATTTTGGACCTTGGTTTTGAAACTGGTGAGCATCCCCGCCCATTTTCAAGCTACGCTGTGCTCATCCTCTGATAGTCACTTAGATTGGCATCTCGATGCTTGGGGCCGGACTTCGTTACCATGAGACTCACCACCCTAGCGTTTCCAGTCGCCTTTGTACTATATGCTATTCGTTGACATCATCGCAATTGGGGCTGGTCGACTTGGACTCACATGCAGAAGCAATGACCCTGCTTCTTCCTGATCACTAAAAAGATATTTCGGCTGGGGGAAAAGCGCACTACCGTGGCATATTATTTAGAACAGTGGCGCTACCCTCTGTATAATGACACCAGAGAACGTTCACGGTTTACATGAAGCATTCGTACAGCCTGAGCTGTGTACCTAGAAACCCACGTAGTAATGTCGAATAAGGTATCTTGTACATGCATGTACAGAATCAGCTTGCATGCATTGTATATAGAAAAAGCCACCAATTACTGCAACCGCTTCCGCGGAGCTGAGAAACACAAAGCTGTCACGTAGCATACAGCTTCCAAGACTCCATACCCCCCAAGACCATAGCATTCCCAGAAGTAATAGTGATTAGCGTGCGATGTCAGGTATCGATAACAAGTACATGATAGAAAGATCAAAGAATAAGAGCGTGTGTCCTCTAACTCGACATATCAACCTAGTAATTCCATCCCTGTAGTCAATGTCAAGTTCTAGCGCTCGTGTATCAGACGCTCTTAGGATTGCCACCCGACTTCGCGGCCAGGCTCACAGCAGCGAGCTTCTCACTAACGTCGGGGCCGTCCGCTGCTTTCCCATTTGGACCCTTTGCAATAGAGATATCGTCCTGGGACTTGAGCGATCGCTCTTCGTCGGCGTTGTGATGGTGAACGATGCGTAGGTCCTCGAGCATTTCCTTTTCGGACTCTTGCTTGAACTGATACAAATCCTCGTTGAGCTTCTGCGCCTCTGGCGACATGTGATTGACGAGCGATGTCATGCGCTTCATCGCCATCATGCCCAGCACGGCTTTTCGGACTGCAAGGAAAATTACGTTGTTTAGCGATTCAACTAGTGGAAGGGGATATGGGACGCACATGTCTTCTTCGCATCGAACGCCTTCCTGACGTGCGGCAACAAGTCTCTCGGCTCGCCCGTCTCGTTCTCGACGAAGTGAGGTATCTCAGATGTGAGCCACTCGTGCTCAAGCATCTGTGCAGCAGTCGGACGCTTGTCGGGATCGGTAGTCAGGCAGGTCGAAACGAAGTTCCGGGCAGTGTCAGAGACAATGGACCAATATTCATCTGTAAACTTGTGAGGTGGCTCCAATGACAAAATCACGAAAGTGACAAACCAGGCTCGAATTTATAATCTCCAGCGATGATGGCCTCCATCTCTTGTCGTTGGGTGTCGCGATCGAAAGGGGTGTAGCCTATACTAAGCGTTCAGCACCGTAATCATTACAGGCATGCCAAATATGCGCACCGGCGAGCAGGAAATATGTGATTACGCCCATGGCCCAGACGTCGACAGGTTTTCCATGACCCGCTAGAAGTGATGTTAAAATAACGGTCAATGCCATAGAATAACAATATCGCACTCTTTTTGAAAATTTCGGGCGCCATGTACTACCAAAGCGTTTTAATCCTCGTGCAGGAGCAGGAAAACTAGAACTCACCCCAGGCGTGCCGCAAACTTCCGTCAACATGCTCAACTTGTTCTCCGCCATGACTCGACTCAGACCGAAGTCTGCGATCATAATCTCCGAAGTCTTTTCGGGCTTCGACCGGAAGAGCAAGTTCTCCGGCTTGAGATCACGATGCACGATCCCGCAATCATGGATGTATTTGACTGCCTGAAATATGGTGCGGACGAGTCCAGCCGCGTCACTTGTGCGTAGAATTGATGATGAGTGAAATGGGATATAGGGGATGCTTACGCCTCAGTGTATTGTCCCCTAGCACATATGCTATCAAAGAGTTCGCCACCGGTGCAAAGATCGAAACAAAGGTAGAGGTTGTGTGATGTCTAAAAATAGGAAGGAGCACTCGGTTAACGCGCTGTCCGAGAGTGTCCACTGTGCACGGACCTCGAAGTAGTCATGGAGTGTCACAATATTCGGGTGACCACTCGATATCCTCTTCAATACTGCGATCTCGTTGCGGACCTAAAGTAAATGTAATCAGTAATGTTGGTGTAATGATATGTCGCAGAGGGAATGTAGCTGCGGGCCTGCGCTGGTAGATCATTGGGCAGAAAGTGCCCTGATCAGTTATCTTTATTAAAATCATGGGAGCATGAATGTTTTTCCCATGACTGACGTGCTGTAACGTTATTCATAGCATAATATCGAACAACACAGGCTGAACCGCAGGATGCGCCCCCAGCGGCATCGCAGCCAAACAATCCGAAGTGGGCGGTATGGGATAATATTCACCATGTGTTCCCTCCCCTCCATGAGCTTCTTGTTAATGACTTTGCAAGCATAGTATTTGCCTGTCTTGATGTGTATGGCCTCCTTGACGATAGCATATGTACCGCTTCCAAGCGTACGACCTGTGCGATACTGTAGCAAGAATGCAAATAATGTCAGAACGAAAAAACCCAAAAGAGCAATAAGGCGATGAAGAGCAAATTGACCCCTCCCCCTCTGGATGATGACCGTGACTGTGAGGGTAGATTTGAAGCACATACCTGACAAGGAACGGTAGCAGATTGAGACGGCATGATTGCTCCTTGAGCGTAAGAGTCCTGATTGTGGTCGTCCGATGGAATAAACGACGAGTAGATGAAGGATTGGGAGAAGATGAGATTTGGAGGAAACCGTACAGCAGACCAAATCGAATCATCGTACCTCAATAACAGGCTCCGGTATGCTATCCTTTTCGGGCGGCGGCGGCGGCGTAGGCGGCTTGCTGTCTTGTTCGGGTTCCGATTGTGGCTCTGGTTCCGGCACGGCAACAATGGTCGGTGGGGGCGAGGATGGAACCGAAGAATTTGGCTGTGGCGAGCGCTTGCTCAATCCCACCGACGCTGCTAGTGTTGTTGTCGAAAACCGCTGTGAGGGCTTTTGGGGAGGACTGAGGGTTTGCGCGCGTCTTGTCTTGCGCTTTTCTGCCTGCTGGCTTGCAGTATTTCCCATGCTGTCGCGTCAGGACTCGTCAAAAGAGTCGGTAAGTGTTGGTCACAGTGAGAGATGAAACAGTAGGCTCACTGCCTGGAATTATCAAAGGTTGAAGGGCACCAAGCATATATATATATACCAGCAAAAATGCGAGTAGGCGCTTCGTCGACCTTCTAGTCGAATTCGAAGCACAGGTACTGACTTGATTTTGCCGCAGAGCTGTGCTGCACTGCGTTCCTGCCAGACAACGCCTTTTTCCGTCCCTGTGGCCTGTTCTTTTGTCGAACAACTTACTCGACGTCAGTCGAACCGAGTCAAGTTTCAAGGCTGGGTAAGAATCTGGTGGCAAGGCTGGGTGTGCCACTTACTGAATGGCAAGAACACGATGTTTTCATCTCGGATCCCCGCCGCTAACAAGCGAGGTTCACGAATTACTGCAGGTAAATAGCCCTAGCCAGACTCAACTGCGAAGAATCGTGCCACTCTGTCCTGCCCCGCTCATGTTGATCATCATCCTCACCGTTTGGTACGCTACTTCTACATATCAATATTTCCTCACATCGATGATCTAATCCAGTTACCAGGTGTGTTGATACATCCAATGAACCTGTCAGAGGAACTCACAGCTTCAGACAATTTGACTTACGCAAAGTCTAGTTGGGGACAAGCTGATCCTGTTCACAAAACGATGGCACTGCCGCGGACGCTATGCCCTGTCAGGTCTTTGGTGCCAATGGCTCTGTTGCACCCTAGTAAGGTACGATGTTGGGATCATTACAAAGTTTTTGGGGCACCATTTTACCGATGGTACTGCCAGTACTTACTATCGGACCAAAACTTTGTGGGCGAACAAATTTACCTCTGCAAGCTGTATACGCAAGCCACGAGTTTTTCAAGATCAACCACGCTTCCGACTCTGCCCGGAGAATCTTCCAAACGTTCAAGTTGTACGACGTGATCCGATACACTTGCTGGTACCCACATTGTGGAAGTCGTAACAGAGGGGGCTACAACAAAAGGGTGACAGCTGGATCAGGAACATGCGTTTTGGTTTACCTTGATTTATTGGCCATCGCCTAAGTGATAGTATTGTTCTTCCTGCAGGACTACATTGAGTGCTTGGGGAACTTTAACTTTAAGGTAACCTTAAATGGAATGCTTGTGACTGTCACGCAAGCCTTTGGCGTGCCACTTAGTAGTACTGCCACGAATTTTCACTGTGTCCCATCACCTTACCATTTGGCCAACATAAATCATGCTCATGCTGAGGCTCAGTGCGCTGATTCTCCAACTTGTGTTCGCGAACATGGGCTGGCTGGTTGCTCACAGAAGCGACGGTTACGGTCCCGAATTTTCTTGTACGTATCCGAGTTTGTGATATAGTAGCCTCGCACAAATTAGTTTTAACGTAAACTCACGTACTGTAGCGCAGAAAACCAACGAATCGTCCCGTCTCTGCTTTTCTTGCATACTGGATGTCGATTGCGACGAAGGGCCTACCAGTTTCACTAGATTTTACAGTATCTCACCCAGCTAATAGTCACCATGCTCATTCGTCTCATTCCCTCCGTATCACATGGCACTGTTCTCTACAACGTCTCTTTCCCTGTCAACGTTCCCAATTTGCCTACTCCCCCTGGGTGGTCGAACCAGCTACACCTTCTCACCTCGGTGTTGCGCCTCGATTCTCCGCTGAACATTCATGTGTTTGACCGTTCAGTCGGTCTCGTCGCCCGGATAACTGAAGTCATGTTTGATGTACCAAACAAGGAGGTCGTCGTGGGCTTCGTTGATGGGCGCACTGAAAGGTTTCCCATGAACTCGCAATGCATGCAGATGCTTCAGGGTGTCGTTGACGACGTTAAAACGTGCTATGAACAGGAATCTCGACGAGACAGCTTCGAACGCTCCACCTCCGCTAGTGTCTGCAGCAGTGTAGCTAGTTTGCAGGACATCCCTAGCACATCTGCCGCTCCCCCGAAGTCTCCAAAGTTGAGCAGGCATAAGAAGCAACGCTCCCTGCTGTTTTCTTTGATCTCGTACGTATCGTCGTGTTCGTCGTTCCTTCTCTAGGCTGACTTATTGTTGGCTGGTCTTCAGTTCGTTGGTGCCACGTTCCCTGTCTCCTCCTCCGGCCCCTCCTCCATCGCCCACTACACCCTACCCCTCGTCTCCGCCTCCCCTCCCGCCAATTCCCCCTATTACACCCCGCAATACATCATTTGCTCCCGTCTCGCAATCTTTAGTCTCCCCCTATAATTCCACTTTCCCACCATTAACAGATCCGCCAATTCTCCGCCGTCGTGCACGCGCTACGCTTATCGATGCTTGGAGACGGCATGTTGTACCTGCGCTTTCGGCTCACAACTATTACGCAGGGTACATTGAATGGGTACTTCGTAGCATGGCTACCAAAACTCGCTCTGAGCTGAAAGAAATCGAGAAATCTTTGCAGCCTGGGCGCGTTGCAGCTCGAAAACATGGAAGAACGCAAAGCGAGGGGAGAGTTGCTCTTGACTTTGGGGAGCGCGGCTCTGAGGAAACTCAAAGACGATGGCGTGCACCTTCGCCGTTTCCCGATGAAGTTGAGGGCGAAAATGATGACTGTGTCGTATATCCTCGCCATGAACAAGGTTTGGTTGATTACATTTTCAAATTCTGCATTTCTGAAAAGTTTGTAGCAAACGAATGGGGCGCAATTCGCCATGTCCGTAACCCAAGTGCATCTGATGAACTGGACGCGTACGCTTTTGAATTCAGCGTGGAGAATGGCAGCCTCTTACGCGAGAGCTTTGGCTTTGGAGCTGATGATTTCGGTGATGTGTGGGATGATGATGACCATGTCGCTTTCGATAATTTTGGCGCCCTGGGCCCTGGTACAGATTTCACCTTCGACGACGGGCAGTTCAATTTCGACGAGGATTTTGGAAGTGCTTCCGAGGGTGGC
The DNA here is from genome assembly GCA_011800875.2 of Suillus brevipes Sb2. Lineage (NCBI taxonomy): Eukaryota > Fungi > Basidiomycota > Agaricomycetes > Boletales > Suillaceae > Suillus > Suillus brevipes. Next base: position 368,450 of record JRHT02000018.1, on the reverse strand, counting down.
GATTATTACGCCGGCACGACATTTGCTGCTATGCCGTCCGATGCGATTGAGGAAGATGAGTCAGATGAAAGCCTGACATCTTTACGTACCCCCGAGGACGGTGAAGCGCTGCCTTTGCCGCTCCCAGCTACATTACCAGGATTGTCTCAGAATGGTGCATGTTTTCAACAGCGCAGTCATTCTGCGGCTATCTCAAAAACGACTTCTTCTCGTCCAAAAACTCGACCTCCTCATTCAAGCCCCGCATGCCCCTCTACTGCGCCGCATGTATGTGCCAAACCTACTACCGCGGCGCCATGGAATTGCCGATCGGCGATGCATCCACAGAAGTTACCCGCACATTTCCCTTCATCACCGTCACGTCTACCCAAGCGCATGTCCATTCCGAACGTGGAGGAACTTCTTTCCATTCGTGCTGCCTTACTTTTGCGAATTAGAAGTGCTTTAAGTTTTGTGCGTACTCGTGCACGTGAGGAGCATTGGGGCTTGTTATGGCCACAAAACTCTATTGGGTGTGGATTGATGGACCCTGAGTCTGAGGGGCAACTTGAAATTAGGGCACGTAGGCGTGCATGGAGTGCAGGCATCAAAGTCACTGCGGCTTCCGCGCCAAGCTTATTTTTGGCCACCGCCCCGGGATCTGGCCTGGGCGCGAGGGTTTGGGATGGTTCAGTCCCATCTGCTGCGCATTTTCCTTATCGGCCTCCTGGACTCACACCACCTGTGACCAAGGTGAATGGACCGATTATTCCAACTGGCCTTCTGTTAGGCAGGCCTATCAAGCGGTCACCATTGGCCCTGTACGTGTGGAGCGCGAACGATGTGGTTAAGCAAGACACTGCTCGCCACAGCAAGTACGGAGAGATTGGCCTGAAACGTGGCGGAGACACGGCGGCTTTGAAGCGTTCTCTGCGGGTTTCGTTCCTCGAGAGTCCCACTAAGCTACTTCCTGTTCGTGAGGAAGGGGACGACGAGGAAGTGTCTTCCGAAAGGAGAACCTCCAAGATCGACTTCCCGCAAAGCCCCACGTCGCCAACTACACCTGCTGAAGTAACATCAGTCATCACTTCAGATGAGAGATTTGGTGTTAGCCAGGGAGATATCGGTGCGACTGATGATCCGTTCTTCTGTTCTCCCTTTCATGCACGTGCGCGGACTACGAGCATGTATCCCTCCTCTCAACCCACGCAGGAACTCCCTATGTTTAGGCCACGGACGCCTCCCCCATCGTATCAGGCCGCCATCGGCGACGATAATACCGATGATGATGATGAGTCTGACAGTGGCACACTTGATGCTTGTGCGCTGTTATTCCAACCTCTTTCAACGTTGCGCTTGACATCTCCCCCAAAAACTACGCCTACACGACCTTCTTTAGTAACAACTCCGTCATTCACTCCTCGAGTCCGTGCTATGTCCCTTCCCACATGCCCAGTTCGCCCGCGGAGTCCGTCTCCTTCTTCGAGGTCAAATGATGAGGACTGTCAGGATCTGTCGCAGGCTTACGCTGCGCCACCGCCAGCCACCCCCCTTATTGCAGCGCCAACCATCGCAGTGCCAGAATCTTACCTGACTTATGCGCACCTTCATGCTCCAGTGCCTATATGCGGGAAGGCTAGCGTGACAAAAGGCATATGTGAGAAAGGCAAGGGCATAGCAACCCAGGAGGCGGTTTTTGAGCGGAACGGAGAATCATTTACGTTGGGTCTGGAAGTTGCATTGGGTAGGGCAGAGGAGGGACGGTCAGTGTGGTGAACAAGAGATGTGGTTTAACGCCGTTGCATAGAACCAAAACTCGGGAATTACTTACTGCTCTAATCCTTATTTGTGTACATCGTGCTTTCTTTCGCATCAGCTTTCGTGTTTTCGCCTGCATGTAAGTGCGCACTATCTTCTTCTGGTATACCTCGCGCTCATCCGTTTCTTTTATAGAGGATCTTAATCGATGCATCTCCGGCTTCTGCCTAATAGTCAGCATCATAATGCTCTCACCTTTAGATATATTGATCGAATTTACTGGTCGTGTGTCGTGTATTAGTCTCAGCAGGCCTTAGGCTTCTATTGTTCAATGGATTCACGCATACGGTCAAAAATTCATTCATTTTGAGCTTGACGTCTTGCAACCTGCCTTCCTTTGTCAATGTGTATGTACACTGGCAACCTTTGTACTCGCATCAGTCGCGTTTACAAAATGCCGTTCCCCTCAAGCAGAAAATGACAAAAATATGTCGCCGTCAGTGCTCGGCAACAATTAATTCTTCAACCTGCGGCTAATCGGTGACCCACCCCCCAGCTAGATAGTTCAACTATCTATACATGGACGAAATCGTGATCCATCTTGCTCAGATTAGATGAAAAAATAAATTCCCCTTGTCAATTGCAGGGGTGGATGACCTAATGGGCAGAAAGCGTCGCGTTCCTCGATATGAATTTGTCTCGCTGAGACTCATCTACATACATAGTATATACTGCGGCGGGTAATCGGTGATTAAATAGCTTATACCCCTCACCATCTTCGAGTAACACCGCAGAAGAACCGCCGGGGTTGCGAGTAAACCTACCACCCATACACCCTGTTCGAAGAACATCATTAGCTGATCCACCGAGATTAAGCGAACGCTTACTCCTCATGCATCTCGATCCCACCGACGGCCCAGCGTCTTCCAGCATCTACCTGAGCAATCACCTGCGCGATATCATCACCCAAACCCGTTGGGCCGCACACGCCAACCACGACACCTGTGATGTCCATGCTGCGCTTGACGTTAGAGCCATAAGATACCGCACGCGACATCACTGCGTCAAGAGCTCTGGCGATCTTTGGACGTCCTGCGGTGAGCGTGAGCCCTGGTGGAAGGAAATCCTTCCTCGGAGGATTGTCGGAAGCTCGTGTGTAGTGGACAGATATTTTGAGTGGCGCATAGACACTTTGTTGGATAAGCGCTGCTAGTTGAGGGACGAGTGGAGTGAGGCAGGCTAATAGGTATGAGAAACGTTCAATTAACAAGAGAACAATACGAACCAGATTCTCGAATAATCCAAATGACTTCTATGAATTTCAGTCGACTTGCACCTTCCGAGTCTCTCTAGCAGCAGGAGTTGGATAATCAGGAATTTAAAAATGCTTAATCTGGCTTACTTGCAAGACGTCCTGCACAGCTGAGAGGGCAAAGGAAATTCCACTTCCACCAACAACGAACATCGCAGCGGAGTAGCTCGCAAATACGCAATGACCTGTTCCGCCTGCACAGCAATGAATGACCGTCAACAAAATGCCTGTTTTCACTTACCGTATGGTCCTTCAATCATAACTTGCACCGTCCTCCCATACGTGCCTTCATCTGATTCGTACCCTGCAGCTTTTGCCATCTCGTACAATCTCCCCGTCCACCCACCGGTCTTCTTGCATAATAGTACCATGCCTTCAGGTGTCTTTGCGGCGGTAGCAATGGTAAATGGGTGACTCTCTGCCCAGCCGAACCATCCCATAGCGGAAGAAAGCACGCGTACACGTACGTGTTGTCCTGCCCTCCAACCAGCATTAAGCTGGGGAATCTCGATACGTGTGAGCATGAGGTCGGGGATTGGACGTATGTGTGCGTTGAACACGCGTGTTTTCAAAAGTCTGATGAGATAATCGAGACTGATGATACCGGCGGCGGCAATGACGTACGGCCAGACACTAGGTTGATGGGAATGAAGCTGATTATGCTATTGTCAAAAGCTGGTAAGATAATATAGAGACAATTTGGGCTCACCGCTGGGAGAAAGAGGATGAATAGTACGACATGCGAGCAGTAGAACAGATTGTACGCCCGTCGCCTGAAGAAAGGGATCGAAAATAGATATAAAAGATCTACATCGACGAGCGCAACAACAGCCCATATGCGTTGCGGCATGGCTATGTTTTCAGAAAATGTGTGGTCGATCGTCCACAGATAGACTAGGCCACCAGAAAGCATCAGCGCTGAACAACTACGCCCTTTTCAAACTCACTATAACCGAGCGAATGCAGGTTGGATGCGATCACTAGGAGCACCCCCGCGTATCTATGAATGTAATTGAGCTGTGGAGAGTTCGTAAGAGTTAACCCGAAGGTTTAAAATCACCAACCTTCTCATACCCAACAGCAAGAAATATACCCAGTATATTATTTTTTGTCGCCAACAGAAAGACGACAGGAATCTGTGACATCGCTACGAATCCAGTTCGCAACGGGTCCTCAAATACGTTTGACTTTAGGAATCCAGCATAAACCAGGACTGCAGAATAGATCACCAGGACCAGTGCCTGACCAAGAGAAAAGCCTATGTCTAGTCTGTACCTCAGGATGTTGGCGAAGGTTGGGATACGCGAGGACCATGCGCAGATATGTGGAGGGAGTGACCAGCCTTCTACCTTTGCCGCTGGGTGTCGAATGAGATGTGCTTCGGAATGAAAGGTGTGTGTTTCATCTGACGTAAGGTTATCAGCTGCAGGAGAACTGGATGAGGGTGGTTGTATGGAGCGCATGGGGGGCCTTGGCGTTCGACGCTGGAGCGGGATCGCACGGAGGATATGACCATAGCGCCATTCCGCGGCGCGGGAGAAGCGTGCAACAGCACGAGGGAGAGCGAACAGGGCAAACACGCCCGCAAGTGCGAGAAGGAAGATATTGACATGAAATACAAGTTGGAAGGCGTCTACGGAGGGAAAGCTTGGTGATTGTGTTGCGGCTTCCATGTTTGGAACGGTTCAGCCTGTTAGATTAGATGAAAGGTGGGGTTAGCAAAACGAAGGTGTTAGAATGTACGCGGGACCACGCCGCGTTGTTCGATGGAGTGAGTCGGGGATGGGAGTGATGACTCAATTTGTAGTACTGGTGTCCAAGTCTATATGGATCGCCAATGGATGGGCATGCTAGCCGCGCCGGCGAGGCATGGAAGCAAAATGCACCCTGATATGATATGAAATGCAAGTAGAATTCATGAAACGTGTTTGCCTCATGTCAATCAGTGAGGGAGAATTAATGCCATTACGGTAGTGCTGCGGTGGAGATGAGATAGCCTATTAGCAACCTGGCTCACAAAGTAAAGAAGGAACTTACAGCATATTACATTAACGATGCCGTTAATCAAAAGTCGACTTGTGTACTCGACCACAACAGTTACCTGAGGCAGCCTGTCTTGCCATTCCGTGAAGACTCGTGGTACTGCATGCATGGATCTTGGTATAGAAGAAGGCCCGTGTGAAATTTTACGGATCTCGAATAGGGATGATGAAAAGACTTGGGCTCGTCACGGGAGAAGGTGAACTTCACATCTTGTATTGTGTCGATTTATGTTGATCAAGAGGCCATTCAAGTTAGCTGTGCTTGATACTATGCGTCCATTACTGCTCTCCAGGAGTGTTAAAAGCAGCCTTGTTGTCCTTCTTTGATACCCTTGGCTCCTCAAATTCTACCTTGTAAGACATGTTGTCTTGGCTCTGCGTTGTGCTTGAAATCGGCGGCCCTTATCAGAAGACCCAAATGCGAACCCACCTGCTCGTACTCACCGGTCATACCCGCGACTCTTTCAGATTCTCTGTGAAGCGATTGGCGAAGGTCTCACCTTCTCTCAGGCTCAGAAGTCGGATAAGTGCAAGCTTCATCAACTGCAGAGCTGAGGGATTACAGTGCCTATTGGCAGCAGTGGTGGTCGACGATATAAGCAAAAGTAAACGATCCGGAATCACAGAGCTTTGTCGTGCGTACCCCTTGTCTATAAATTCCCGTCAACTGACCTCACTGCAGGAATAGACACCACATAAACAGTCAGGTGATGCCACCGTGACGCAGCTGACGCTCAACCAACATCGTCTCGGTCGGTGTTCCGCCGTCACTTTCAAGGCTCAAACACATTTGCTTATTCAATTTCGTGGCGTCTACTGTCCAAAAGTAAACGCTGCTTATCTACTTTCTCTCACAGTAAGCCGGACCAGTCACCTGTTTATGTATTCTAACATCGACTGTCAATATAGGCACGTCTGCCATAGTCAAGTCACAATGTACTCACTCCACTACGGGAGAGAGGTCAACGCCAAGGCAAAAGCCCACAATGTTGCCTCTCCCACCAACGCCTTCTAGAGCTGAGTATAAACCTGGATCTGGAACTCAGCTCTCACCTTATCTCTGCTTGCTCTCTTTACATATAACGTTCATTATCCCTAATCACAACTATTAGTGTATCTCACATTCACTATGGGCAAGCCAGAAAGTCCATCCTCTAGTGAGGGACAGGTCATCGCCAAGGAAGAGGTATACAATGTTACCACATCCGACCAACGCCTTTTGGACCTGGGGTATAGACCTAAATTCCGCCGCGAGATGTCTCTTTTCGGAGTGCTTGGGATATCGTTCTGTTCTATCGGCATTCTTAACGGAATGAGCAGCGCCCTTCAGACGGGGTTGTTCTCTGGAGGCCCGCTAGGTCTGTTTTGGGGATGGAACGTGAGTTTGACACTTCAATATCCATGAATATGAAAATAACTATTGTTCTATCCAGATTTGCAGTTTCTTTATGCTTCTGATTGCGTTCAGCTTTGCAGAGATTTGCAGTGCATAGTAAGCAATTCATGCCCTGTCTGAACCTACGCCTTACGTTGTCGCCTAGCCCAACAATGGGAGGACTCTATTTCTGGGTTTGCAAGATGAAACCAGACGTGCCCATCCTTGGTTGTAAGTCTTAATGTCCATATCTGAGTAGTGGCTGAATGAATCACTAGTCTTTACTGGCTGGCTTTATTCCATGGCCATGGTATTCACTGGCGTTTCCGCTAATTTGAGGTAAGTTGTTTGCATCATTGAATCAGACCCTACGATTTGTTATCTAGTGCCGCTCTATACCTTTCGTCTTTGGCAGAGGTTGGACAAGGAAGAAGTCTAACGAGATTAGAAATCGCTGCGATCGCGTGGGCCGTGAACATATTCTCTGGCATTGTCAATACTATTGGAACGAAGGCGATAGGACACATGAGTACGTTATTTGTTTGGTGGACGCTTGGAGGCACAGTCGTTTTAGTCACCACGCTGCTCGTGAAAGCACCCATGATGGTAAAATTTTGTCATACCGCAAGTCCGTTTCCTTCACGTGCAATCTGATTACGTCTGGCAGAACTCCGCCAACTTCGTGTTTACCAATGTCCAAAAGTAGGTTTTTCCTCATTTTATGAATGAAAGAGTCATTGACTGGTTGACCAGCTTCACCGGTTGGCAATCTCGAGGCTTTGTCGTGCTTCTTGGGTTTCTTCAGGTGAGGATCGGCCTCATTATGTTGTACCACGAGTCATACGGTGTGACATTACCCTAGGCAGTATACACGCTCGAGGGGTGCGAGACAGCAGCTCAAGTAGCGGAAGAAGCTGTACGTGCGGAGATTCTGGCTCCGCTCGGCGTAGTCGGCAGCATTGCAGGTTCTTGGTTGATCGGCCTCGCATACTTGCTTGCCCTTCTTTTCGCAGTTCAGGACATTGCTTCCGTTCAGGCCACCACGTTTGCCATCCCGATTGCTCAACTTTTCTACGATGCAGTCGGACCACGATTGTCACAGATGTGTCTGATTGTGATAATGGTTTCCCAAGTGATGGCTGCAATCACAACATTTACCGCAAGTTCGAGACTGTTCTATGCGCTCGCAAGAGATAATGCATTCCCGATGAAAAAACAATTTATGACCTTGAACCGATTCCAAGCACCATATTGGGGTGTATGGACAAGTGTTTTGATAGGATGCATTATATCATGCGCTTATATTGGGTCTGCGATTGCAGTCAGTCGACCTAATTCATTGATGCATTCTTTTGTTCTGACAGTATTTACGCTTTCACAGTTCAACGCCATCTTATCCTCGGCAGCCATATCGGTGATGTTGAGCTACTTGCAACCCATCATTATTCGCGTGTTCTGGCCTGACTCGTTCGTCATTAACAATGATGTACTCGAACCATTATTGACTTTTTTCTTCTTCAATTTAGCATTCGAGACTTTGGACCTTTCCGCCTTGGAAAATGGTCATGGCCAATAAATTTTGCCAGCTTTCTGGTACGCAACTTCCTCGTTTTTTTTTTCATATTTCCGTTTATTATCCGTGCAGTTCACTATCTTCGTCTGTGTTTTATTCATCCTGCCTACGGCATACCCAGTAGACGTCATCAACATGAACTACGCGATTGTTGCTGTAGGCGGTCTTCTAGTTGTGATCACGATCAACTGGTTTTGGTGGGGAAGACATAGCTTTAAAGGCCTTGTTAAAACGGTCATGTCTTGATACTGAGACGAGAGTCAAGTATCATAGCAAATTATTTCCTTGGGCGCTAGTTCCACATATCGCACTACGATGTCACGTGGGGCTTTAATGGGACCAGTATATTTGTATAGTAAGGCACGGCATCGGTGTTAGTCAATAGAGAAGAACAAATCACTAGCCATATGGCCAAAGTCACGATCAACAAATCCGACAGTCACCAAAGATCCATTATATTTATATGCAAGGCTACAGCGACCCAGAACTTCAAAGCCGAACTCGCTCCAAAACCAAAGTCGGCTGTGCTGGCACCTCAACCTGAGGAGAGCTATAGACAGGCAACGTCTCGCTAAATTCCTCCCAGCACTGATCGGATATGATAGGCGACGAGACATAAGGCTCAATCTCCATTGCAGCGAGCAATTCATCCAAGTGAGGCAAAGCTGCCAACAAAGCAGCCTCCTCCATATGCACGATTGCCTTTCGCGTGAACATGCCACATTCCACATACCACGCGGCATCCGTCTTGATCGCGTTGACGAGGTATAGATCGACGAGACATTGGGAGACCCCTTGGTCGACAGCGGCATCATAGGCCATGCGGTGTCCCATGGATTCGACCATCATCTGACAGCGCGGCTGCACGTATCGCATGAATGCTTGAGTGAAGTCGGATGTGGAGGAAACCGTATCGATTGCATCATCGAACAACGCGATTTCGTGCAGTGCAAGGGGCCCATCTGGGTGTGTCGAGAGAGCTAACGTGTACTTTTGCGTCAAGGTATCTTCGACGAGACCTATAATATATTTGTAAGTCTGTAGTTTACGCGGACATCGATGTACTGCACTGACGCATGGAAAGTCCTGGAATCTTTGGTCAGTATCATGTCACCGGAGAAGGCTAAAAGTCGCTCACCTAAAATGTCACCTTCAGCGATGCTAACTCCTCTCATCTCGCTCTACAAAACAGGTCAATTTCGCTCGAACACGATTGATTGTCAAAGAGAGGGAGCTCGTACATAAAAAGTGGACAACCGATTATATTCAAAGAGGCCTTGAGCTCCGAGCCTTTCAGACAAGGAACAGTTTGCAATTTGTGCGTGCTGAACCATGACTGCTTTACAGCAAGCCGCAACGCCATGCCGCACACGAGCATCAAGATTCCTGTCCATGAATTGTTCGATAGCCCATTTATATAGAGCCTTCAGAACGAATGTCTGAGCGATGGCATGTAGCAACGGCATCTGTTGCGTTCGGTATGAAAGTATGGGCAAAGGAATTCCATACACGCTGGTGACATGACGACGCTGAAAGTAACGTGCGGCGATGTACGATGACATCTGGAGAACAGGTATTGCCATGGAGCCAAGCACAAGCGACCCGACCGCAACACGCCATATGGAGGACATAAAGTCATGATGCACTCTGTCGGACTTGGCAAGGTCCCCGAGAAGGGCTGAAGGCGGTAAGCAGACATGATCGAAACTGGTGAGTGCATGGTTGACAGGATTCGAGCCTCCTCTGGGTGGTAGCAACCTAGTTGTAGAGTAATAAGTTTAAGACAAATAAAACAATATCAAGAGACACTCGCTTCGACGTCACCCCGTTGCACATATGATATCCGTCGTTTATATTGACAAGAAACGGTCGAGGTCCACGGCATTCGCCGTTCACGTACAGTTGTGCGAAAACAATGGCGACACATGGAAGACCTTTCACTGGTATAGTTGGCGGCATGAACCTGGATATCATGGTTAACAGCTCTCAAGAAGACATTGTTCTCGTACTTGGCATCCGAGGGCAAAGGCGTATGGAGATCGAATTCACCTGTTGGGAGAAGCGTCGCTGACGTCCTCATTCGGAAGATGTCTAGGCCTCTTCCCAGCTCGGTAAGGCAGAACTGACCACTGAAAAGAGACCATGTAGTGCGTCTGCAAAACGGACAACAAGGATTGCTCACATAACATTCCATCGAAGAATGTCTTCGACGACAGAAACCAAATCGGGTCGAGTTGTTGCAGCATATTGCGCAAGCGTTCCTGCGACCAAATTGTACTGGATGGTAAGCAGCGTGCACGCCCCTCCATCTAGGACCGTGATTGGGTCGGTATGCATGTCCCAAAATTTTTGCGTCAAGTTCAAAGTGTCATGGAGAGTGATGCCTGTAACATGAAATCAGGATGTGCCCATGAACATAAAGGCTTCATATGCACCTTGTGCTAAGCCAATAGCCTTGGCTCTCTCGTACGAGAGAAACACTCGATCGTCGCGGCTGAGAAGCTCGGAGCGTCTCATGAACAGATTTGACGGACAAAGCTGCGACGTGGATGTCATGATGGCCCGGGACTGAGTGGGGGAACAAGGTATGTTACTTTAGTGTCTCCAACTCTCATCCATTATATACCACTGCCTGGCCCCGTGCCCTCAAAAAAATGCATGGGGATACACGTAAAGGACGTTCGGTCAGAATTATTGGTTGGCGAAAGTCACAGTCGCGCAAAGGGCGAACTCGGAGCTCGGTTCACTTAATGTTGTGTATGGGATGAGTGCGAGTCACGATGGCTCGGCAATGGTTCACCCGTATACGAATGTCACGTGATATCAAGCAGGCTGAAGAACTACATCGCTGTTGTCTGAAAGGCCGTGAGCCTGACCTTACATCGGCGACACCTACATCTTGCTGTAGTCTGAGTCTGTCTGACACATTATATGGTGTTGCAGACCACAAATTGCAATTGGCCATATTCTTACAGATCACGATGAATGACTACAAGGCCTCGAAGGAAGCTTTTGTCTCTGGAATGATTGGTTCGACAGTATTTCATGTAAATATGATAAGCAGCGTTGCATTGGTGTGTATCCCTACGTGTCTTTCCACTTGAGCAAGCTGACCATCTTCAGTCCTCAATCGCACTTCATTCTGCACTGCGTTCGCGTGTTCAAGCATTTGGGTCCGCATATTTCTTGGCAGAGTTTGTAATACTTGCCTTGCCTCTGTTATTGTCTATGACCTTATTCGCGGAAGCTCCTGGCGCACTCTCTATCCTCCTACTCGTACCAATGCTTGTATTGCTCCTTCTTCCCCCTCTCGAAAGAGGTACGCCTTTGCCGGCTGAAATTCGGGATGAAGTAACTTCGCCAAATGGAAGAAGTCGAGCAGAGACTCCACCAACGCATTTATCTCAGTCCCTCAGACCCTTACCCGCTCTGACCACCTACCGTGCTCACATGATGTTAATGACAATTCTGTCCATACTCGCTGTTGATTTTCCAGTATTCCCCCGTTTTCTAGCAAAGTGTGAGACGTATGGTGTTTCTTTGGTGCGTCCAGAATAAATCATATTCTTCAACTTTCACACATTTTCATTCACAGATGGACATCGGCGTTGGCTCGTTTGTATTCTCTCAAGGCGTGGTGTCTGCAATTCCAATCATCAAAGACATATCTTACCTCCAGGCTCCAATCCTTCCTAAACTGAAGTCCGTCTCTCGTAGAATGATACCCATCATTGTATTAGGCATTCTGCGCGTCGTGCTCGTGAAAGGCACTGAATATCCTGTAGGGTCTTGTATAGGTTTCATGCCACGCCCACCGCTTAATGGCTGCAACAGGAACATGTGACAGAGTACGGCGTACACTGGAATTTCTTCCTCACACTTGCGCTTTTGCCTATCATTGAGGTCTTGTTGCATCCTATCATCTTGCATATTCCCGTTGCCCTGCTAGGTCTTTGGATTGGAGTTTGTAAGTAATAGTCAGACTGTCATAAGAAACCTGAACCAGATGCCTGTCAATAGTGCATCAATTCGCACTGTCATCTGGAGGAATGAAGGACTTCCTGCTCAACGGCTCGCGGAGCAATATCGTTTTCGCAAACAAAGAAGGCTTACTTTCTTTACTGGGTATTTCTTGTCATTCTTGTAGGATGTGTGCGCCTTCTTATCCCTTCCCGCTAGGTTACGTTTCGATCCACATACTCGGCCTGTCCTTGGGAACTGTCATACTTCCACCCTCCCCTTCTTTCTTCCGGAAGCAGCAGCAGCAGTTACTCGACGGGCCGTCTTCTTACCAACCTAGTAAACTTGATCCTTCAGCACCCAGACAGAACGCCAAGATCATCATCGAGTTATTGTCGTATTCAGTGGTTTGGTGGATGCTTCTGGCCTTCGTGAGGCTTGGATTTGAAGTTTCGAGAAGAATGGTTCGTCGTGCTTATTTTGCTTTAGATACGCAATTTCATGTAACAGTCTCATGCTGAAATAATTGCTAGGCAAACATCTCATATGTCCTTTGGGTTGCAGCTTACAACACCTCCTTCATCCTTGGCTACATTTTACTCGACATGGTGTTCTTTCCCACACGAACGTCAAAGATTCGGGATCCAACTGATCCTTCAGGCAAACGTCTCCTCGTTGAGGAAAAGGGGCCGAAAAGCAGTGCACCTGCGCTGTTGGAGGCTATTAACAAGAATGCATTCATTTTGTTCTTGCTGGTTCGTCTTGCTTACATCACTTGCATTTGGCGTCCTGACATCGATACTCAGTCAAATGTGGCCACCGGTTTGATCAATCTCAATATACAGACTATGTTCGTGGGCAACATGAAAGCGATGTGCTTATTGTGTGCATACTCTTTGGGCATGTGTGTTTTTGCATGGCTTTGTAGAAGGAAACGGTTATGGAAGATGTAAGGTTATCTCAAAATTTATCAAATACCACACATTTCCGAATTGTTTCCGAACTGTTCTTACTGTTGAGTTTCTACCAGTTGATGCTATCGTAAGACGTATGTTTGAATTTTTCCACTCGTTCAGTTTTCAGTTCATTACGCCTCAAGCTGACAGCTTACTGTGGTTGTTCGGAGTGCGATCGCGGTACAGTGAATGTGAGGCATGTGTTTTTGGCTGTTTGAATCCTGTCACGCATCATATGCATGCACCACGTTATTTCATGTAAATAAAAAAGTTTGCTACATCACAAGCAGATGTGTAGATTTCGAAGAGTCTTAGAGCAACGTTTTCCCGCTGCTCAAGCACGGCACCATTGAACATCTAACCAGAATCACGACGTGTCCTCCAAAATTCACTCTTTAGACGGAGTGAAGTTGTTCCTTACGAACAACCTGCGAGAAAATCTCCAAAGCTGCTTGGGGCTGGAAGGCAGCCTAACAATGACATGGCAAACATCAACGGATATCATCATCCTCAGAATCCAACTGACCAATTCGTGTCCGGCACCATACACCGTCTGAAACATGAGATATATCTCGTTAACAAGCTGAGATGAAAAAAAAAAACTTACGCAAAGGAGAAATTGTCAACGTTCTGCACGGCCGCAACAGGCGTGCCATTGATTGTCATATTGGTGAATGGGGTATTATGGAGCGTCTCGTTGCCATACCAATCTATTGCTAGAACTGACGCATGGGCCTATCAGCCAGAATAATTCAGCGACGTTGGCAGCAAAATACGCGACAGCCTACCCCAAGCCAGTTGCAACTAAAGTCAATAAAAAGCGTCAGCATCACGATATGGTGAGTCGTTGCAACACAAAAACGGACTTCATGTCAGCATCTCCAGCCTGTTCTTCCCTGGTAAATTAGCAGACGATGTAGCAGTAACTAAGCACGCACCCAAATCAGAATCTTCATCCCAGAGTTAACCAGAGCCGATAGCTGGGGTAGCCATGTTCTAGCGTCCTTTGACAGGAAGACAGATTTAGCGCTCGAGGAAAAAAGTTGGACAATAACATACGTCGCCTGTCTTTACAAATTGCTCGTAGGGTGCGGATGGGCTAGGGTTCGGGGAATTAGGGATCCCGCTCTGGTTGACTGGCTAATTACTTGAGTCGTGAAACAGTTGTGCAAATTGATTTGCACTACTGGGCCATCGATAGTAGCACGACTCTCTGTGAGGGCCTAGTTGACGGGTGTAAATGACAGCAAATTCACTCAAATTGACCCATATGTAGCTCTTTGACGCTGTTTTGCGCTAATTAGCAGGTAAATTTGGTCTAATTGACCATGCTAATGGCCTCAACAAGTTTCAGGCCATCAACTCGACTGCCCAACCTGACTTGCCGCCGAACGCAACTTGAACAGTATTTGTTTATCCTTGTTCTCGTCTTGTACATGGCATAGGATCTCGAATTTCTCGAATTTCGGAGCTGGCTAGTCTAGCAATAGACAGCCCATAGACGAATGATGTTGAAGTCTAAGGACGTCCCTTCAAGTTCTTACCACTAGCCGGGGGCTGGCACATTGCACGCGACGAACCACTACTATCTTCCTCATCCCTCCTCAGGTTGCAGCTCTAGCAAGTCCAGTGATACATGGACAATAAAATATGGAACGAAAGACTTACACGCTGAACATTATCGACTTCTCGGTTTCTCTCTGAAAACTCTCAGGCTTGAGAAGCAACCTGATGAGCACTGTACGAGTCCATGCCAAAATCTTCTGCCAACGATACTACTTTGTTGAAAGCTTTTCAGCGCCTGTAGACCCTCAATTTTTATGTTAGCGTGAGTGCTTACTTTTTATTTTTCACCACTCCTCATTTTTCGTCGTCCCAGGCCCATAACACGATCTGTATCAAATGTTCGCTTCATAATTCATTGTGAAGAACATTTAGATATCGTACCGTGGAATAATCAGCTCGTCGGCAGTTTGCATGGTGGTCCAGTTCGGGCTGATGATCTCGAAGAGAAACTTGTCATTACGATCTTTGAGCTTGGGCAACAATTCTGGATTTGACCTCGAGGGTGCAGAACAGAGAATACATGCTCTTACGCGTTCACCCTGTTTCACCCAGTGCGTACAGTGCGGACCGCAGCTGAAGCGCTGACAGACCGCTGTCAACGGTTGAACGTTGAACGTTGAACTCCTATGTTTATTTCATGTTCCTGTTCTAATCGGCTTCTGTGCATGTATATTAATAGGTCAGTTATATATGAAGATTAGACTGAAACCACTCCATCCTACTCCATCTCAACTTCACTGACATTCTGTGATAGAGCATGCATCGCGATGTGGCCTACGACATCATTAAAATTTGGTGACACAACAACTGGAAGCTTCGTTCGGGTACGAGTTGGCTTATTAGAATTCCTTGGATGTAATCCAGTACTGTTGCCCGTCAGGCGCATCGCGAATTAGTTTTGCAAAGGCCAAACATGTACTAGTGCCGAATTGTGAAATGTGTGTTCCGTAAGTATCTCGCTCACAATGTGAGTGGCCGAAAGTATTTAAAGAGGGACGGTGACTTGATGGTCTCGACTCACCCAAAAACTTCATCCCCGTCTCAATCTGCCAGTTCAATACATCATCAATCGTTATCATGGGTATACCTTTGGACAAAGCTTCACTCTTAGCTTTGTTTCTCGAGACTTTGTTTTATGGTGTGTTCCCAACCAGCGGAAGACGTCATGATACTGATTTTCACGGTTCAAACAGGCGTGTTTTTCACATTGTACTGTTTAACAATATCCATCCTACTCAAGAAATCTGGCATAAACCAGCAACTCCTCATCCCAGTCGCAACTGTGCTGCTTTGTATCGCAACGGCCGTCAGTGCACTTGCCACTAGTCAATCCTTTTAACAGAATCGCTCAACAAAGCCACTCTCAGCATCTAATTGTTGATTTTGTTCGAATTTTGGAGGCGTTTGTATTCAAGGTGGATATGATTAGTGCAGATGTCTACTATTCCAACCTTGCTGCACCCTTGGAATACGCAAAAACTGCACTTTACGTTACCCAAACCATCCTCGCTGATTGTGTCCTTGTAAGTGTTTCTACTTAACACGTTCTTCCGTCTCAGTGATTGGGCAGTAGGTTTGGCGATGTTATGTACTTAACAACAGAAGCCTCTTAGTTGCCGCTACTGGTATAATTGTGCTGACCACAAATGCGGGTGAGTGTCCCGACTCCCCATTTTGAATTATTACCGTCTTTAATCTTATCCCATTATGTTTCGCAGTGACTGGGTACATTATCGTATGGTCTCTTTCCCTGGCCAGCAGTTCATCCACCGTGTTCACAACCGCTCACTCATGGATCACGATATTCTTCACATTGACTATGGTTACAAGTGTCACCTGCACTAGTACATCTATTTCATACCTGATTTACGGGCTCTGACGACAACCTGACAGCTTTGATTGCCTGGCGCATCTATCGCACTCGCCGTTTCACGTCAGGCGGATTGGCCGCGTATTTGCCCATTTTTATCGTTGTTGTGGAAAGTGGCGCCATTTATGCGACGGGCGTCCTTTCAATTCTTCTGACATATCTGTCCGGATCCAATGGTCAATATGCTGTGCTGGACGCCGTCTCTCCTATTATGGTGAGTTTACTTCGTTTGAACACGCACTGTCTGCATGGCATTTTTAAAGGGAATCGTATTCTGTCTTATCATCCTGCAAGTACACTTCCAAGTAGGCGGCAACTACCAGATTGCACGACCCCTTGATTCAAGGGGCATCATCACCGGGTCTACAGAGAGCGATGTGTGCGGAACGTGGGCTGTAGCATGAACCCCATGACTGTCATTCACAAAGAGACTGAGATCGTTCATGCTGGCACGATGGGCAGAAAGGAAAACTAACGGTTGACAGTGACTTGTTTCGTGGATTGGATGTCTTCTGCTCTTCTTCAACTAGCCGTTACGATGGGCCCCATTATGATATTGGCGTCGAGCATAATCAATACTTTGAAAGTATGTTTTGCCGGATTCGATATCCTGCCCAGCTGTGACAACACCGTTTCTTGTACCTGACCAACTTCGAGTTCTGCTGGGTCATCATGCATCATTTGAGGGCGTATGCGGTCCAGATAAGTACTTCAATTTCATATGTGATATACCATATACTAATAGCACAATACAAATATGTTACGGAAGACACTAACGTTTTGCAATTCGAACCGTCCTGACCGGTAGTGATGTGCATGGCCCGGCTTGGAATTCTGGAAAGCCAAAGCCGCGGCTCTGTAGGGTTTGCAGAGTGATGCTATCGTGAGATGTTTGTTTGAATTTTTCCACTGGTCCAGTCTTAAGTCCATTACGCCTCAAGCTGACAGCTTTATACTGTGGCCGCTCGGAGTGCGATCGAGGTACTTACATTATGTAGATGTGAGGTATGTGCTCTCAGGCTTGGTTGTATGAATCCTGTCACACATCATATGTATGCACCACGTCATTTCCATGTACATAAAACAGTTCGCTACATTACAGGCAGATATGAAGACTTTGGAGTTGGTCTCTACTTGATTGAACGTCTCAGAAGAACGTTTGCCCACTGCTCAAACACGCCACCGTTGGACATCTAATGAGAATCACAACGTGTGCTCCAAAATTCACTCTTTAAACGGAGTGAAGTTGTTCCTTACGAACAACCTGCGAGAAAATCTCCAAAGCCGCTTGGGGCTGGAAGGCAGCCTAACAATGACATAACAAGCATCAGCGGATATCATCATCCTCAGGAGTCAACTGACCACTTCGTGCCCGGCACCATACACCCGTCTAAAACGTAAAATGATAAGATATATGTCTCGTTAATAAGCTGAGATGAAAAAAAAGACTTACGCAAAGGAGAAGTTGTCAACGTTCTGCACGGCCGCAACAGGCGTGCCATTGATCGTCATATTGGTGAATGGGGTATTATGGAGCGTCTCGTTGCCATACCAATCCATTGCTAGAACTGACGCATGGGCCTATCATCCAGAATAATTCAGTGACGTTGGCAGCAAAATACGCGACAGCCTACCCCAAGCCAGTTGCAACTAAAGTCAATGAGAAGCGTCAGCATCATGATATGGTGGGTCGTTGCAACACAAAAACGGACTTCATGTCAGCATCTCCAGCCTGTTCTTCCCTGGTAAATTAGCAGACGATGAAGCAGTAACTAAGCACGCACCCAAATCAGAATCTTCATCCCAGAGTTAACCAGAGCCGATAGCTGGGGTAGCCATGTTCTAGCGTCCTTTGACAGGAAGACAGATTTAGCGCTCGAGGAAAAAAGTTGGACAATAACATACGTCGCCTGTCTTTACAAATTGCTCGTAGGGTGCGGATGGGCATTCCTCGTATTTTACCTGAGCTCCGATCTTCTTCATGACATCTTCTTTGCGCAAATAATACATATAGTATTCAGGGGGGAACAAAGCTGATGAGTTTTGACGTATATCATAGCTATCATAATCGCCAACGGCAGGGTCGAAGACATTCTCGATCTGAGAGAGTTCGGTGACGTCCGCACATGTAGTAGTATCGACATGTTACTCACGCAGTAATTATCGGCATCCTGGCAAATCTTGTTTGACTGAGCTGAACTTCCAGCAGCGTAACAGGCATTCTCTTGCGCCACGCAGCCATCAGGACCGTAAAGGAAGTCTGAAATGTTCTTGAGTACATCATCCGGCTGGAGCTGTCCATAACCAGGGGCATAAGTCGCAAAGTTTAGGTATGCGATGTTCTGGATGAGCGGGTCATACCAGCCACTGTGAATGCTTATTCAACGAGGTATTAGCAAGTCAAGACAGCAACTTGCTTGTTGATCATCAGGGCGCTGACAACAACCGGAACAGCTTCGATCTCCCCGCTAGCGATCAAGGCGTTTTGCTCTTCAAAGTAGGTCACAAAACTGGGTCCGTAGTGACCACCATAGCTCTCTGTGGCAAAAATGAACCTGAGCCAGCCATAAGTAATTATCCGTGATAGCTGAGTTAAGCGACTGACTCTCGACTGGCATACTTCGAAAATAGCTTGCTTTCAAACAAAACCTGGAATGCAGTCCATACAAAGGGCGCAGCGGCTTCCGTGCTGTTTACCGAGTCAGTACTGTAAGAAAACCCTGTTCCGATTGGCTGGTCGATGTAAATCACTGGGTGAGAATGTAAGCTCTGGCAACGAAGAGGGCTACGTGTTACATACCGTTGCTGAGATTATTCCAGCTGTAGGAACGCATGTAAGATTGGCATGCGAAAAACGGTTACAATTCTCACATACCTGTAGGGGTTAAGAGTGGTGGAATTACGGTCGGCATTCACCAAGCATGGTCCGTTCTCTGTAGAAAATTAGCAGCGAATTGAAAGGCAATTGAACTAACCAACCTTGGAACAATCCAATCATAGAAGAACATCCAGGGCCACCATTCAACCTAGCGCGAAATCAGTTCAGAGGTGCGATTCAAGTTCGGTGACCCAGCTTCCCGGCAACCTACCATAGGGTGAATGGGGCTGTTTCCGGCGAGTTTCTAGACTCGAAGAACCAGAACCACTGTGTCTTAAGTCAGTTTACATTCAGATCATAGGAAACAGAGACATACCATGGACATGTTTGTTCCAACGTCAATGTAACCAGAAATTTGGGTAACGTTTGGAGTTGTTTCACAGATTCCTGAATTCTTGACATAACGAATACCAGTTGCATTGTGAACCTTAGACCGAATCTCGAGGTGCCCTGCTTCTGTAATATCAAGACTGTCCTCGACAGCAGAGACGGCGCGAGTTATGGATGTGCTTGCTAATAGCGTAACGCCGGCTTGGACGAGCGATCTGAGAAACATTGCAGTGCAGGCCGGTAGGGAGATCTAAGTAAAATCTTCACCTTCAGGTACTCATAAAACGCGTTAGCATATGTACACACCTGTAGCACCACACCACGTTAGCTTATACAAAGCCATCACATTCAAAGGTAGTGCGTTTAAAATGGCCAGCGGCAATGGTGGACTGATGGGGGTACGCCTCACACTGAATGGGACAGAAATTGGACATAAAAATTTTAAAAAAAAAAAAAGTACAAGACACCTGGCTAGATATAATTACCAAGCGATTGGAGGGCAAGTGCCCACATGGCGGCGGGAAAAAGACTCCGAGTCGCATATGGCAACGTTCTGCCTGGGGTCGTACGTTAGTGCTTCAGCATCATGAGGATGCTGGTTCCCATAATGTGCGAAACCTATTACCGCATCGACTAATACTAGTAGCGGCTAGCTGCTAGAAGGCTTAGCAAAGAGGATTTAAGCACGGTGGCCTACCATAATCAACTTGAACTTGAACATAAGGCTGTCTTGAGGCTGTCCAAGATAGTCGAAGCTGACTTTCAAACGCAATGGTTAACGTTAATCATCGAAGGCAGGAAATTAGCGGGCCGTGTCCGCGTGACCGCCATATGCAGCGCCACCGTGACAGTGTGACATGTGTAGGCACTAAGCTGCGCCCTGCCGCCGAACGCAACTTGAACGGTATTTGCTTATCCTTGTTCTCGTCTTGTACATGGCATAGGATCTCGAATTTCTCGAATTTCGGAACTGGCTAGTCTAGCAATAGACAGACCATAGACGAATGATGTTGAAGTTGGAAAGTGGCGCCATATATGCGACAGGCGTCCTTTCAATTCTTCTGGCATACTTGTCTGGATCCAAAGGTCAATATACTGTGCTGGACGCTGTCTCTCCTATCATGGTGAGTTTATTTGGCTTGGACAAGCGCTGTCCGCATAACGTCTTTGCAGGGAATTGTATTCTGCCTCACCATCTTGCAAGTACACTTTCAAATAGGCAGCAAGTCCCATATTGCACGGACCCTTGAACCAAGGGGTGTCAACACAGGCTCTTCAGAGAGCCAGTTGTACGCAATGTGGGCTGGAGCATAAACTGATGACTGCGCCCGTCACGAAGGAAACAGGGATTGTTCATGCCAGGGCGATGGGCGGGGAAAACCAGCCATTGTCAATGACTCTGATTATACATTAGACCATATTCTGATTGAAGTTGCGTTGTCGTTTCATGATTTAATTAAGTTACGATGAAACCTGATATTGGCTCACACTCTGTTACTAGTAGCACTGGCAGATGCCCCCTGAACAGTTCCTGAACAGCGTCTATTAAGTCATGTATGGGTGGTTGAGGTACTTGTGGGGCATGGGATAATGAACAAAAAATGGTTCAAAACAGGCCATGTATCAGAGCGAGCGAGTAGCAATAAGCGTGAATTGGAAGAACAAATCAACGAAGATATACACATACTAGAAAAAGTAGCGCAGGAAACCATACATTAATGATGACCATCGGTATACTCAGTGGATAGACAACCAAGAAAGAGCCAGAAGCGACTCCAGAGTCCAGCCTGTCGTATCATTATATCAGGGCGCGAGGGCGTTGGGGTTGTACCAGTAGTTATGGTAGCGTTGCCGGTGACAGGTGCGGTGGACGATGTCGATGAAGAGTCAGCTGCCTGTGGTTGCGAAGATGGGATGGCGACATTGGGCTTGGGAGGATGTGAGCTGCCTGCAGTAGGGTTCTTCAAAGGCAATGGCCTTTTCCGGTTCTCCCTCGCACAAGCATTTCTCTAGGTGAAGTTGAAATTACTGAATATGCGAGGGAGACAAAGAACATACACGTTTCCCTTTCGCATATGGAACCTCTACAACAGCAGGACTGCGCCCTCGCAGCTCGATGCCTTCGCCGCTTTGCCTATGCTGTTTCAAAATATTTCGAACCCTATGAAGAGGAGGGACCCGTGACGGATCGTGGGCATCGGAAGGGCTGTGGCCAAACAATCGACCGAGAAACGAGGTGCCTGGTGGTGTTGAGAGACAGCTTCGTGCAGAGGACTGAGAACGAGGTTAGGAAAATAAAATTGAAGCGAGAGTGAAGACACACATGCGATGGTGGTACTCCATCAAAAAAACCTTGAGGGACGCGATTGACAGGTGGATGTACCTGGATCGGAGGGCGCGTAGCATTGACCTAGAGTGTGTGTTTGAATACAAAGATTTTCAACGAAGACGCCACATACATGGAGTGCCAACTTCTTGGCCTAGCACAGTGCGTTCAGTTATCAGAATGTAATGTAATGAGGCATGTCTGTCAACTCACCTTTGGATCCGACAGAAGGTCATCGAGGCCAGCCTCTCTAAGAATCGCAGCAACATCCCATGTATACGCGTTTTTGTCCTTGCAACCAGTGGCTAGTCGCTTTCCGCCCGCCGAAAACGACACGCAGGTCACGTAATGTGCATGCTGGATGGGCGAACTGATGGGTTGTCCATTGTCGAGGTTCCACAATAGCGCTGTCTTGTCGGTCGATGCACTTGCAAGGATGCGGTCATTCGGAGAAATTGCAATGCCATAGACAACGCCGGTGTGTTCAAGCAGTACCGCGGTTTGCTTCCAGTTGGTTGTATTCCATGTCCTAATCGAGGAATCCCATGACCCGGATATAAGTGTTTTTCCGTCCCCGGTCCAAGCCAGGCACAACACGGAGCTGGTGTGTCCTTTGAGAGTCGCAACTAGCTTGCCTGTCTTTGCGTCCCAGATTTTGATCCGGTGTTCATCGACATCCCAGCCATCCGATCCACCGGTCGCAATCAAATTCGTGTCTGGTGAATAGACGACTGCGTACACGTAATTGTGCCCAGTTTCGATTGGCTCGGGCATTAATATTGTCTCTCCGCTTTCGACCTCCCATTGCCTTGCAGTCCCATCGTCAGATCCGCTCAACACTCTCCGACCATCTCGGCTCCAGCAGACAGAATACACTCCCTCTGTATGCCCCGTCCATTTCTTGACAACCTTGCATGTGTCAATGTCCCACAACCTCACTGCGCCATCATAGCTCCCGCTGACCACTTTCTTCCCGTCCGGAGACAACGCTATACTCTTCACTGCACCATCTCCGTCTCTCCAGTCTTCTCCTATCTGTTTCCCGTTCATCGTGTTCCACACTCGGAGCGAACCGTCATCTGAACAAGTTATGATCCGCTGTCCGCCTGCCAGGTGTATAGCGCCCCAGACCCAATCGGTGTGTCCTTCAAATTTCTGGTGATGCGTTATCGCTGATGTCTCTTTCATTTTACTGATCAGTGAAGCCATGCTCCTGAATTTCTGCTACCGATTGCAGTGTCGTCTCAGCTTTCATCCATCAAATTTCAAAATCACCACTTACGAGGACAGCAGCGATGGAAGGGCAGCAGGAGACAATGAACGTTTCGGTCAAGTCAGAGTTGATCCCTTTGCTTCCTAGTGCGTTTTTACATGCTTCATCCTCGTGTCTACTTCACAGCTTATACACAGCATAGGCTGTGCAGCTGAAGCGCCCAAGCATCCCAGGGTCACATGTTATCATCCTGCAAGTACACTTCCAAGTAGCCGGCAACTACCAGATTGTACGACCCCTTGGTTCAAGGGGCATCATCACCGGGCCTACAGAGAGCGATGCGTGCGGAAAGTGGGCTGCAGCATGAACCTCATGACTGTCATTCAGAAAGAGAGTGAGATCGTTCATGCTGGCACAATGGGCGGAAAGGAAAACCAACGGTTGACAGCGTGGATTGGATGACTTCTGCGCTTCTACAACTAGCCGTTACGATGGGCCCCTTTATGATGTTGGCGTCGAGCATAATCAATAGTATGTTTTGCCGGATTCGATATCCTGCCCAGCTGCGACAACACCGTTTCTTGTTACCTGACCAACTTCGAGTTCTGCTGGGTCATCATGCATCATTTGAGGGCGTATGCGGTCCAGATAAGTACTTCAATTTCATATGTGATGTACCATATACTAATAGCACAGTACAAATATGTTACGGAAGACACTAACGTTTTGCAATTCGAGCCACTCTGGGTGTGACCGCCCTGACCAGTAGTGATGTGCATGGCCCCGCTTGGAATTCCGGAAAGCCAAAGCCGGCGGCTCTGTAGGGTTTGCAGCACCAGTTTGGGTCGAGCTGTCAGTGGAAATCACGTTGGTTGTATTTGCCAGACATTGTACTAGGGGCAATTTGACACCTATGTCTGTTTTCGTACCCACAAATCATCACAGGACCTTAAGAGCGATCACCTCGGCTTCGAGGCAACAAACTGGAAAATACAAATCGAAGTCGCAATTAGGTGTGTATATCGTGGAGGTATACAGTTTCAAAGTCTGGAATATCGAAGTCCTTCGTAACAGGTTGCGCGTGCCCATGACTGGATGCTACACGCGAAGTCGTCAGATTGTCTCAAGAATGCTTTAATCAAGGACGCACGGAATTCATCATATGCCAATATGCACGAACAATATACGCTGCTCCAGGGGCATGTCCTTGTCACTAGCCAATGACTGCACTGCTTGGTGCAGCGCTCGGGCAGCTCGCTTGGAATTCATTTTGCCATCCTTGCAAAAGTTCTTGTAAAACTCTTCGACTAACCGCTGCACAGTCGCATCGGTGACCTTCCATAATGTCCCAACAACACTCTTGACCCCAGCAAATTGCAGGCCAGCCGCTAAGTGTATCACTTCGTCAGGAGTACTCGGGTCACCGGCCGCGGTGTCGCAGGCAGAAAGAAATGCGAATTCATGCCGGGACAGATCCGTTTGGGTGATATCGAGAAGTGAAAGCGGTTGGTCGTGCATAAGAAAGGCCGAATTGAAGGGGTCCTCGTAGTTCTGTGTCCCGTGACATGAAAAATGGAGCCAAGTATTGTCTTGCAGTGCGCGTAGTGCCCTCGATCTCGTTGCATCGACACTTGTTATCTTGGTGAAGGAAACAGTTGGGGGAAGGGGCAAAAGACTCCGCACTAATTCCAGTTCAGGCTCCACACAATCCAGAGTGAATGAAACACTGGGTGGGTGATCCTGACCAATGGCAGCAAAGGACACTGACAGGGATCTATCATGTCTGCGAGCTTTTATCAGCGCAGTAAGCGATGGCGTGTATGAAGAGATGTAGAGCTGTGAAAGAAACTGGCCATGTTTCCTGTACTCGCCAGCAGCGTGCAACGGCAAGAAATTGAAGATAGACGTCGGGCACCACCATATTCGGGAATGTTGTCGCGCAAATCCGCCCAGAATTTCAACCACCGGGCGGACGACGTCGTCCCACAATTCAATCAAGGCTTTTGCCAGCGCTGGTCTACTTGTGCGTTGGAATTTGATCACCAATGTCTGGAGTTTCTCAAGATTCGTAGGAAGTCGAATGCTAGTCGGAGATTGCTTGTGCGGGATGATAATGGCATCGCAAGACGACCTGCTTGCAATGAGCATGATGATAGGCCCATCTCGAGCTGCCTCTTGGAGATCGGCGAACATAGGGGGGAGTAGGAAGCGAGAGAAGCCCTCGACCTTCCTGATCTCTTCTACAACTCCATTCCAGTCCTCCACTAGACGTCTGTACCGGGTGTCTGCTGCTTCTACATCGACAATTTGGGTGGCATCTGCATGGCTCGCAGGAGGTCTATAAAGGAGGGTGCTGAGGTCTCTAAATTTCTTCATCAGGGCCGTTGCGTGATCGCTGCGTGTCTGAAGGGTGTCAAGAGGCGTGCGCAGTCGTGTCATCTGGGTCCATATGATGGTCCTGCCTTGTTCCAACAACTCAACAGCACGACGCACGTCACCACCACGAAGAGCACATGAGGCAGCATCTACGGCGAGCGTGCTTGGGAAGTCCTTCATGGCACGATGACGAGATGATACCGAAGCTGTCGCAGACATGTAAGCGTCCATAAGTTGCATGGAAGTCCCATACGCCTCCAGTTCAGTGGCGTGTTTGTGTTCATCAGCACGGCGAACCCACTCTAGACTTGCTCGCAGGCGAAATAGCAAGCCGCCAGGGACGAAGTTTGCTGCTGCCTTGTAATGATGCATGGCAACATTCAGGCTGTCAGTACCTTCACCTGGGCTGCCAGTACCATCAAGTCCGGAGCGATTGAACGACAGATAGACGGTAGCCAATGATCTATGGACAAATAACCGACGAGGATCATGCTGCGTCAACAGGGTCAGGGCACAGCGTAGGTTCTCCCGTGACTCGTTGATATCTTCTGCATTTCCTTGGTGATCAAAACGGGTGGATAGTTCATTCGCAAGATTATGCAATGATCTTGGCCGATCTGGGTGACCGACAGGAAAGCCAGCGCTTCCCTGTCAAGTGCAATGGCCTGGTCCAAGTCTTCGGCATTGCCTCGGTGATCAAAGCGGGTGGAGAGTTCAACAGCAAGATTACCCAGTGGTATTGACCGATCTGCGTGACCAACAGGGCGCAAAGTCAGCGCTTCCCTGTGAAGTGCAATGGCCTGATCCAAGTCATCGCCATTGCCTCCGTGATCAAAGCGGGTGGAGAGTTGATTCGCAAGATCATTCAATGACAAGGACCGATCTGGGTGACTGACAGGGTGCAAAGTCAGCGCTTCCCTCTGGAGTGCAATGGCCTGATCCAAGTCTTCTGCATTGCCTTGGTGATCAAAGCGGGTGGAGAGTCGCATAGCAAGATTGCCCAATGATGTGGACCGATCTGGGTGACCGACAGGGTGTAAAGTCAGCGCTTCCCTGGCAAGTGCAATGGACTGATCCAAGTCTTCGGCATTGCCTCGATGATCAAAGCGGGTGGAGAGTTCAACAGCAAGATTACCCAATGATATTGACCGATATGTGTGACCGACAGGGCGCAAAGCCAGCGCTTCCCTATGAAGTGCAATGGACTGATCCAAGTCATCGCCATTGCCTCCGTGATCAAAGCGGGTGGAGAGTTGATTCGCAAGATCACCCAATGACCTTGGCCGATCTGTGTGACCGACAGGGCGCAAAGCCAGCGCTTCCCTCTGGAGTGCAATGGCCTGAGCCAAGTCTTCCGCATTGCCTCGACGCTCGAAGCGAGTGTGCAGCATTATGCTCAGATTACAAAGCAATTGCCCTCGGCAAGCATGCGTGGTGCTGTAGTATCCAATGCATCATAATGATAGGATATCACTTCATCTAAGGCACGGGGATCGTCGTCTGTCCGCAAACACCACTCAACTTGGTCTGCAAGTTGATCCGGCGATAACGGAAGCATGGATGCAGCGGGCCACTCCTGTCCAAGATTATTCGCGTGGATGCTTGCAGCCGGATCGGATGTTTCGATTGCAAGCAAAGCTGCTCTGTGAATGTGGCTGTTGGCATGGGAGACATTGAGGATTTCGCTCAGCAACCCTTCAGCCGCATCAACATCCGTTTGAAATCCCCGTTTCGCGAAGCGAGACAGCAGAGCAATGGCAAGATGGAGCTGGGTGACGGGTCGGTCTGGATGACCAGTGGGACGCAAATCAAGAGCGCCTTGAAAGACAGAGATAGGGATGTCTAGGTCGAGGTATGTTTCATTAGCCTGACAACTAATAAACTTTGCAGTAGCTAGATTGAACAATGCTGCAGGGCGGCAGGGATGATTCATGGGGCAGATATCCAAAGCGTGTTCAAAGTGATTTATGGATTGGTCGAGATCAGTGCTGTTCTGCATCCTGCGGTATCGTGCGAGAAGACGATGTCCGGCATCCGTCCTTAGTGCCAATGTATCCATATCTTCTCCAGATGTAGGCTACACATTAAAAACTCTCAGTATTTGACTGTCAGACTGCATCGATCACGTACGGTAGTAGGGGGGCAAAGAGCTGCGATGTTGTTTCCATCAGAAAGTCGTTGCTCCAGTGTCATGAATAGTGAAGTACACGCAGATACGACTTCCTCCTGCTTGGGATGAAAGATTATGCCTAAATATTCATTAAGATCTATCAGGCGTGATCTGCAATAGACAATACTAACAATGCGATTTTTCGCTGCGATCCAGTAATTCTGCGACGGAGATCTCAAATGTGCGGAGCAATTCTCCGTGACAGAGCATGGGGCCCAATTCAAATGAGGCATACACGCTGACCCTAACTTTGGAAGATGGCTCGCATGGCCTAAAATCTTTCTCGATAACTGTAAGAAAGATGTGGTTAAAGACAACTTACAGAAGAATGCGCTCATGCCATTCAACGACAGCCTGGTCTACGCATACAGATTTATTGCTTGTTTGGTATTCAGCACCGTCAGCCTTGAAAACCACATGGAAGCCAGCGGGGATCCGTCGGAGACCAAGAGTGAGATCACCTGCGCGAATGTCTTGAGGAACATTGTCAGTTCTAGCTGGGCCGAGATAGATATCGCATACCAGTAATGACGACTTGCCGCACTTCACCGAGGTGTATCTCTCCAGGGTTCTTGGTGCCTTCTGGGTGGCTCGGCTCCTCACTAAACAATACACGCATTGTCAGACATTTAGATGATAAGCGCCTCACATACTTACTTGAGATTTTCGTGTCTGAGAATGCGAGTTAAGTCCATGCATGTGCTATACATCACAACGACTTACGATCGTGGACGTTTTAAACACCTCGCTTTGTTGTCGTTATCGTCGTCAGACGACTCACACTTCCATTTTCTGCTACTGGGAGCAGAGTCCTCCACTGGAGAAGTCGGGGATGTTTGATGTGATGACGCTGAAGACAAATATGAATCAGAGCCTTCTGAATCTGATGAACTCGACGATTTGACGGTGACACGTCGGCGATGGACCATAATGATGACTGAGGAATGGATCCAAACTAACACTTGAGAGCAAGATGAGCGCTGGAGGTTATGAAATCCCTAGTAGTCGTGAGGTTCACAGCATGCACGTGGTATCCACACTGCCCATGCCATCAGGAGACAAGCGACCTTTGGAATACCAAGCCACCCACTGTCAGTAGGCCCATCTGATTTGCACGGTAGTGGCACGTTGTGGGGTGATATTGATTGAAGCACTGGGTGAGATGAGGAGGCTGCGAGACTCAAGAAGGGCAGCCTTGCATCATGCAAAGCACTCCAGATTGTAATGCTGGGGACATTGAGTGTGAATATCGCGTAAAGTTGAAGTACCAAGTAAGGTTCTGTGATCATGAGGAATGGTTCATGGGCGTGTAAATTCATTGAACTGGATCATCATCGAATGATCGAACTTCGAGTCTGATCATGAATTTGAAAATAAAATGAACACGATCGAGAGTCGAAACTTCGTTGTGGAGCTCGTTCACAATTTCCGATCGTGCGTGGCGCGTGCGGAGTTCGAACTTCCAATCCAAGTTGCTATGATGGCGTCCAGTATTCAAAATATTCGTCTCCGTACTCACTCGATGATAAATGCTTCTGGACGGCTTTATCGTTCTCACAACAGACGCAGAGGACACTAGCAGTGCCCTCGACCTTCCTGCGTCGATCCGTCCCATGTACATAAAACAGTTCGCTACATTACAAGCAGATATGAAGATTTTGAAGATTGGCTCTTCTTCAAGTTGATGGAACGTCTCAGAAGAACGTTTGCCCACGGCTCAAACACGCCACCGTTGGACATCCAATGAGAATCACAACGTGTGCTCCAAAATTCACTCTTTAAACGGAGTGAAGTTGTTCCTTACGAACAACCTGCGAGAAAATCTCCAAAGCCGCTTGGGGCTGGAAAGCAGCCTAACAATGACATAACAAGCATCAGCGGATATCATCATCCTCAGGAGTCAACTGACCACTTCGTGCCCGGCACCATACACCCGTCTAAAATGTCAAATGATGAGATATATGTCGCGTTAACAAGTTGAAATGAAAAAAAAAAAGACTTACGCAAAGGAGAAGTTGTCAACGTTCTGCACAGCCGCAACAAGTGTACCATTGATCGTCATATTGGTGAATGGGGTATTATGGAGCGTCTCGTTGCCATACCAATCCATTGCTAGAACTGACGCATGGCCCTATTATCCAGAACAATTCAGTGACGCTAGCAGCAAAATACGCGACAGCCTACCCCGAGCCAGTTGCAACTAAAGGCAATGAGAAGCGTTAGCATCATGATATGAAGAGTCATTACAGCACAAAAACGGACTTCATGTCAGCATCTCCAGCCTGTTCATCCCTGGTAAATTAGCAGACAATGAAGCAGTAACTCTAAGCACGCACCCAAATCAGAATTTTCATCCCAGAGTTAACCAGAGCTGATAGCTGGGGTAGCCATGTTCTAGCGTCCTTTGACAGGAAGACAGATTTAGCGCTCGAGGAAAGAAATTGGACAATAACATACGTCGCCTGTCTTTACAAATTGCTCGTAGGGTGCGGATGGGCATTCCTCGTATTTTACCTGAGCTCCGATCTTCTTCATGACATCTTCTTTGCGCAAATAATACATATAGTATTCGGGGGGGAACAAAGCTGATGAGTTTTGACGTATATCATAGCTATCATAATCGCCAACGGCAGGGACGAAGACATTGTCGATCTGGAAGAGTTCGTTGACGTCCACACATGTAGTAGTATCGACATGTTACTCACGCAGTAATTATCGGCATCCCGACAAATCTTGTTTGACTGAGCTGAACTTCCAGCAGCGTAACAGGCATTCTCTTGCGCCACGCAGCCATCAGGACCGTAAAGGAAGTCTGAAATGTTCTTGAGTACATCATCCGGCTGGAGCTGTCCATAACCAGGGGCATAAGTCGCAAAGTTTAGGTATGCGATGTTCTGGATGAGCGGGTCATACCAGCCACTGTGAATGCTTATTCAACGAGGTATTAGCAAGTCAAGACAGCAACTTGCTTGTTGATCATCAGGGCGCTGACAACAACCGGAACAGCTTCGATCTCCCCGCTAGCGATCAAGGCGTTTTGCTCTTCAAAGTAGGTCACAAAACTGGGTCCGTAGTGACCACCATAGCTCTCTGTGGCAAAAATGAACCTGAGCCAGCCATAAGTAGTTTTCCGTGATAGCTGAGTTAAGCGACTGACTCTCGACTGGCATACTTCGAAAATAGCTTGCTTTCAAACAAAACCTGGAATGCAGTCCATACAAAGGGCGCAGCGGCTTCCGTGCTGTTTACCGAGTCAGTACTGTAAGAAAACCCTGTTCCGATTGGCTGGTCGATGTAAATCACTGGGTGAGAATGTAAGCTCTGGCAACGAAGAGGGCTACGTTTTACATACTGTTGCTGAGATTATTCCAGCTGTAGGAACGCATGTTAGATTGGCATGCGAAAAACTGTTACAATTCTCACATACCTGTAGGGGTTAAGAGTGGTGGAATTACGGTCGGCGTTTGCCAAGCATGGTCCGTTTTCTGTAGGAAATTAGCAGCGAATTGAAAGGCGATGAAACCAACCAACCTTGGAACAATCCAATCATAGAAGAACATCCAGGGCCACCATTCAACCTAGCGCGAAATCAGTTCAGAGAGGTGCGATTCAAATTTGGTGACCCAGCTTCCCGGCAACCTACCATAGGGTGAATGGGGCTGTTTCCGGCGAGTTTCTAGACTCGAAGAACCAGAACCACTGTGTCTTTAGTCAGTTTACATTCAGATCATAGGAAACAGAGACATACCATGGACATGTTTGTTCCAACGTCAATGTAACCAGAAATTTGGGTAACGTTTGGAGTTGTTTCACAGATTCCTGAATTCTTGACATAACGAATACCAGTTGCATTGTGAACCTTGGACCGAATCTCGAGGTGCCCTGCTTCTGTAATATCAAGACTGTCCTCGACAACAGAGACGGCGCGAGTTATGGATGTGCTTGCTAATAGCGTAACGCCGGCTTGGACGAGCGATCTGAGAAACATTGCAGTGCAAGCCGGTAGGGAGATCTAAATAAAGTCTTCACCTTCAGGTACTTATAAAGTACCAGACTCTCTGGCTAGATATTACCAAGCGATGATTGGAGGCAAGTGCCCACATGGCGGCAGGACAAGACTCGGAGTCGGAAATGGCAACGTTCTGCCCGGGGTCGTACGTTAGCGCTTCAGCATGAGGATGCTGTTTTAGACTGCTTGGTTCCACGGCTGGCATGCGAAACCTACTACCATGTGCCAGAAATAGGGACTTGGCCGCATCAGCCGCATCGACTGCTACAAGTAGCTGCTAGCTGCTAGAAGGCTTAGCAAAGAGGGTGTAAGCACGGTGGCCTACCACAATCAACTTGAACATGATGCTGTCCAAGATACTTGAAGATAGTCAAAGCTGAATTTCAATTGCAACAGTGGTTAATCGAAGGCAGTCTTGACCGAGCCTTCAACGTTGTTGAACAACAGGGCCGCCGTGTCCGCGTGACCGCCATATGCAGCCACAATGTGACATGTGTGGGCACCACTAACTTTGCGCCCTAGCGACAGATCGAACCCAACAATGCCTATCCTTGTTCTCGTCTTGTACATTGTATAGGATCTCAATTTTCTCGAATTCCGGAACTGGCTAGTCTAGCAATAGACAGACAGACCATAGACGAATGATGAAGAAGTCTAAGAACGACCCTTCAAGTTCTTACCACTGGCCCGGGGGCTGGCACATTGCACGCGACGAACTACTACTATCTTCCTCATTAATGCAGTCAAGATGTTTTTTGTTTTTGTCTCTTTCAAACGCGGGCACGGCTGTGATTCCAGCTCCACCAAATTTCCCTATCCTCGCATCCAACTTTTGTTTTTGAACCTCATGAGGCATGACCCAGTACATTCGCTCATTGTCCAGAAAGTAGGATATGGATCGAAGCAACTCTCCGTGACCCTCTATGGTGTCAGAATCGATTTCCTTGCGGCTCCCTTCTTTGATGCAAGGGCCAAAGCAACATCTCCGCGAGCAACGCAGTTCGGTAGCCAAGTACAGAAAAGTATTCGTCGGATGGGTTTGAAAGACTGGTGGTGAGTTCTCCTCGTGTTATGTAGGTACGATGCTGATTGACGGCTCCCAACTCGAGAGCACTTTGCCTCCGAGAGCTGATCATTAATAGAGGGAAGAATTTCTATAACGCGAGTACCGCTGTCGTTCTCGCGAGTCATGCTATTTATTACTTGATTCGACACTCAATATTCAATATCAACTCCTGTGCTATTGCGCGAATCCCTTGACAAGCCCAAATCATTGGATATGCAACAGTATCAAATTTAGCATCCCGCCTCTTATTTGCTTGCTCTTCATTGCACTTTTGCTTTGGATCCCAACAGACACATAGTCTCAGATGTCCTCGGTTGCACGCTCGTCCATGGCCCAGCGCCCCACCTCCACCCTGCCAGCATCAGCCATTTTACTTCGATCGCATGCCCTGATCACATCTGAATGTTCCGTTTGAATGCAGGCTTTCTCACACCGAGATCAAACAATGAAGTGCTCATGGCACATACTCAGAATGAATGGTGAGAGCGATGGAATTATGGTAATAGCCGTCACTTTCCCGAACCACCGCTGCAAAGCCTGACATAGTGCCAGAGCCTGAGAGGCCCATCATGTGACCGGTGCAGCGATACTAATGATTCAATCTCAATTTATGAGAACTTTTGGGTGGCAGTTATGCTGCATCTACATCAACACCAGCAGAACCTGTTCAAATTTGTTAAGCACCCATGCGCATCTTTTTTCGGTAGCAGGGGCCCTTACTTTTCGTTATGCACCCACTCCACGTTCTTTGTCATCCCAGGTCCATACCACACAATTTGTGGCAAATGTTCGCTTCGTATAAAGGTCCGTCCTCCCGTTTTCTCCGCAACGTCCTTTAATCCTACTCGCAAATTCCACACCTCTACTTTCCGAATCCTGCTTCGTCTAGCCGCCTGCTTGATCTTTGTGATCAGCCCAGGAAATGTGTCTTCGTTCGCCCAGAGCCGCGTGATGATCAGCGTTGGTGGGGAAGGCTGCATCTCGACGCTCCAGCTTGCGTATGTGTCTGGGTTACTCAAGGACTGTATACCCCAGAATCCGCCTGTCATATAAAAATTCGAGCCGTACGTCGCTCGAGGGATTTGGAACGCTGCGACACCATTTGTTGGCAGGCACGTCACGAGTGCCGTTGGGTGCTCCACCTCGTATAGCCCTTTCTTCACCAGCATGTTCTCTAGCTCCTTTCTAATCAGCCTAGCATCATGGACCCAAAGATCCTTCAGCTGTTCCTGTGTCAGCCACTTCCATCCCTCGTCTTCACCATCCTCCGTGCCTACTTCCCATGTAGTAGAAACTGGTCCCCGCTTCTCCCATCCGTCTCCTTCACCACCAGGGCCCGCTGAGCGGTAAAATTCCTCCCCAACATCACTCCATAGCACCGAGAATAGTCCCCCGCCAGCATCCGCCACCTCTTCCGGTGGTGCGCCCCACGCCTTCGGGAATTCAGGAAGATTACCACGCGAGGCAGTCACCCAATGCAGAAGACGCATCATGTGCCCTGCATAGCCCCGCCCACGTTTTGAGGGTGGG
This sequence comes from Suillus brevipes Sb2, assembly GCA_011800875.2. Classification (NCBI taxonomy): domain Eukaryota; kingdom Fungi; phylum Basidiomycota; class Agaricomycetes; order Boletales; family Suillaceae; genus Suillus; species Suillus brevipes. The sequence continues at coordinate 334,161 of JRHT02000018.1, read as the reverse complement.
GTAAAGACCGCAGCGACGCCGTATGAGGTTGTTTCGTGCACCGAGTTGGGCTCAGAAGGAGAGGAAGGAGGGTAGGCAACCAGGCTTGCGCGCTTGTATCTGGCCCCGAGTAACACGTCAGAAATCTGCTCATCCATCGAGGGTACTCGAGTCGCTTACGTCCTACAAGCACACATAAAATCGAGTGTCATGGGGTCCTCCCGTGGTGCCAGCACCCTTCCCATCTCATTATCTCTCTTCTGTTTGAAAAATGATACACTTACCAGGTAATCATTTTCCCTTCCTTTGCGTGCTCTAAAACATCCATCTCTTCATCTCGCGTAATGTACTCCGCAAGACTCAGAGTGCCACCCAAGTGCGGCCACCTTCGGCGTCGTGTCTCCTCAATCTGCGCAGGCGTTGCGCGGAAGAGCGATAACGATGCAAGTTCTACCTTTGGTTCCACCATCGGAGATATACTTTGTGAATGCAACAATTCGCTAGTGCTTTACTAGAACGGAGATATTGATTGAATGATGCTCCTAATATATTTTTCACAATACTACCTCCCACCCATGTCAATGCGCAACTAAACAAGACTTATCACGATTGTCGCACATGGTCATTTGACCCGGACCGCCCTCGCGCCAATCTCCCAAGGTTCAGTCGACACCGGGTGCCAAATATAGCCTGCGCCGATTTTCACCAGTGACCGCCATCTACCTACCGACTAGGCTGATAGTTGAAATACAGGTGTAGATAACCTACATCTGACGCTCATTGTCGTATTAAGTGTTCACCACAAACAAAACGCGCATCTATGTAGACCCGTCTCGAATAAACAGAGTCATGTATTTCTTATCGGCCACTCTACACCTTTTGTCCCTCTCCCATACCATTCATCTGCAGTCCTCCCGTGACCCCTTGTGCCGTTCCGAATGCGACAATTTGGGCTCTTCCTTGACACCTCCAATTTCGTCACTTGCACACTCTCGCAGCATCAAGGAAGCTTTGTTCACGTGAACCTCATGATTTACACAGTCTGATTCAATCAAGAAAGATTTCCTTTTGGTCGCGTATCCTTCTGGATTCCGAAGTTGAGTCCCAACTGACTCATCACCTTTCAAATTTTGTGCACAGCCGGACAACAGGTGTGGGTACTCGCTATCAAAGTGACAAGGCGCTTTGGGCTCTTTAGACCCTTGATGGTCTGGAAAAGATACCGTTGAACCAGGCAACGACGATCATTTAACACTCGTAATTGTCGGATTTCACGATAAGATTAAGGAGACAGTTCAGAATTAGAATATGGATAGCGCCGGTCCAAGTGGTCACAGGATTACATATAAAAGTAGTACTTGATGATCACAAATAAACCCACGAATACCACTAGTCCAGACAAAATTACTTCCCCAAAGTCACCCCATAAAGTATTGACCTCGAATTGAGGGCGAAGTGGTGGGTCCACCGAAACAGCTATCTTGTGCATCCTACCCGAACTACCATCCCGAGGAACGATGAAAAGAGTTTGCCGGGCTTCATCGTAAGTATACTTATCGCCAGCGCTGAGGCCAGAGACCACTAGCTTCCTCCCGTAGGTGACGAGGGACGGTACAAAAATTTCAGTCTCTCGAGCAGTAAGAACAATATTGTCCTCGGACTCGGGCGACCTCCACTCGAAAATGAACGTGCCCGTGTTCATTTCGTACTCGAACCTGGTAGGTATGCCAGCGGTCTTTGCTGCGTATGGTCGGACGATAGACGGTAAGATGCGGCCACCGTTATCTAGCGTGAATGAGGATTGGTCCAAATCGAGTAGTGATCGAGGTAATCCACGCCTTCGACTGAACCAAGAGAAATTTTCCCCATTCCAGTCATCACCTCGAATATCATTATTGTCGGGGTTGTAGTTCCACAGCCTAAAGGCATATCAGAAATTGGTCATGCAAGAAGCACAGTACACACGTGAATCCGACCAGGGATCTCTCAAGACCTGTCATCATGGCGTCCATCATCCTTTCCTGCCATTTCCAGTTGTCGCTCTCAAACGCCTCCTTTTTACTGCAACCGTTCATCATTAGGCATAGATATTGATGACATCGTCAATCTTACTTCATGTCCATGGGTATACCGCACTCTCCAATCAGAATAGGCTTCCCGCCAAGTGCTTGATGGCCACGATCCACAATATTCTGGATTTGGAGTGAGTAGTTCTCTCTTGCGCCTTGTTGACCCCAATACAAGGCTTTCAACGGGAACATTCCCTAGAAACTGATGTAAGCATCCAAATCCATGTCTCAATCACTGGGGATTATACCCTGGATAAGCCTTGCACGTTCACCGTGAAATCCCCAAAAGCCTTATTGAATAGCACGTTGAGGTCATACCTATAACAGAGGTAAGCAATATGTTGTTGGGGCAACAGTTCACCAACCAATGTGGGGTAAACACCATATTGGGAAGTTGATGTTCTGCTGTCCATGATGGTGGACAAAACTGCAAAAGTTGTCAGGAAATAAAAGAGATATGTCGCGCAACATGCCTCGTTGGGGATTGGCTCTACAAAAAACATCTTATCGTTCGACATCACCTTCCGGGCACGATCTGTCCACCGTTTAAGGAATGGGTAATAGAAATCGGTGTACCAATCAACCTTGAAGTGTGTGAGCATCCACTCGATGATCCGTCGCGTACACATACCTTGCGACCAGTCATAGGGTCCTTGACAAAATAATTTTCCCGGAGAACGACACCCTCGTTTTTGTTGTTGTCCCACCCCCAGACGCCGTGCATCTCCCATACGCAAATGCCTTGTGTTGGACCATCGGGGCGCCAGGCCTTCCGATTGGTGGAATTCAGAACACTCCGAGAAGTGAGGCGAGTGGGCAAAGGGAACGAGCGTGTCCAGTGGGCAACGAGAGTGGAGTATCCGGAGCCAAGCATAAAAGATTCGAAAGCGGATGCTGTACATGCACTGTCATCAGCATCTCAAACAATGAATGTAAGTCAAGCGCACGCACGGACATGCGAAAGATGCAAATCTGTATTATAGTCGAACTTGTGCAATGATGGCAATTCTATGTATCCTCTGTGAGGCTCATTCATGACCTGTTTCGAATTAGCATTACAAAGTCAGGAATTGCACAAGCTTGCCTCAAATCCAATAACTCCGTCTAAGCCATCCAGAGCCTGTACGACTGTAGCGTACATATCCAGGAACGCATCCTGGAGGTATTGCTGAACTGGTTTTGTCTGACCACCAGGCATGGCAATCTTCAACTTGGGAGCAAAGGTATCACCAGCCCAGAAGCAAGTGCTGGACGGATTTCAACATGATGGCAGCACAACAGATTATACTGAACATACGCCATGGTCGCTGCAGCCAACTTTTGGTATCCGCAGGGCCAAATGCCACGTTCCGCTTCAACGTGACCACCGCCTTTGACCCCCAGCAGCCACGCAGCCCCAGACTCTTCGAGTGCATGTAGGTCAAACCCAACGGCCTCGAGAGTCCATGCTGGCGCGCCAGAACCGCCCGAGTACCTGGACCAGACGTCTTGATGAACGACGACGAACGCACTAAGTCCGAACGAGGGCAACAATAAAAGAAGCTTGCGAACGTATGTCAGATACTCCTTATCGTATATGCCGCTATGAGGATTGCATCAGTGATGTAATCGAGAGATGATTTCATTGCGTACAGTCCTGCATGTTCGACAGCCTCCCAAGTCACGAGAAAGCGAACTAACAAAAAGTTATCTATCCGAAAGGGTGCCAAATGATGTGAAGACTTACTAAAGGTCAAACCCCATCTTCTAAGACGGGAAAAGTGCTCAGGTGCTTCCTCCAGTGGAAATGGACGGCCAACAAACGTAACGACTGCATGTTCACCAGGAAATGCACCATGGTCATGATTCGTTGGACTGTAAAACGTTCAACATTATTGTTTATAATATGCGTGAGATCAAAGCCTACGCTTTGCTGCAGCCAGACACGTTGACGCCACGTAAACTGCAGACGCGCCCATATGAATCAACAATGTGCCGCCCGTTGGGCTTTATTTCTCCTCCGGTCCCAGTTCGAGACCAGTCATGTGCGTATGCGCGAGTCGATCCAGGTATGTATGAAGGCAGCAAAGAAGGGTGGATCTGATACCACGGTCAGCATTGGACATTGACCTTACACCGAGCTCAGATGTCAAACCTTGTCTAACAGTGGATCTGGCTGTGTATAAGATGTAGACGGAGTTGGCTTCGGACTTCCTTCAAGAAAGACGAAGGAATTTTCGGAGCCGGATGGACTGAGCATCGGTGACTATGACGCGGGTATCTGGGCGATGTCAGACTAGAAACAACTGAATGGTGCGCCGGTGATACCTAAAGCAATGGTATACCCTAACGGGATAACTAGGAATGAGACAAATCTAAGGAAATATACTGGCGTTCAACTTCGCAGCGGAAAAGAAGTGGTTACTATGTTGAAATGAACTGAGTTAGCTTGGGTTGATCAAAAGGTTTTATAATGTGTCTAAAAGAGGAAGGCGGTAGTTTGGCAAAGGCTTTAGATCCAAACAATTGGGTTTGTCCAGCCCCATCATGATCAAATTACATAGTACTACACCAAGATGCTGAACAAGCTCAAGTTGGGATATCAGTACGGTCTACGTGCGCATCAATTCCCGACTTCAGGCTTGTCTAGACAGATTATTCCTTCCTTCCGCCGTATAAATACCGACGCTGTACCACTTCGGACATCAGTTTCCGAGCTGATTGTTCCTGCTCTCAGCGCTTCTTTTCCTTTTAGATGGCTACGAGATGCCTGCCAATGCGCAACCTGCGTGCATCCTTCCACATCTCAGAAGCTTCTTAGGACATCGGATATTCCCGCTGATATTCGTCCCATTACTTATGGCATAACTTTCCAGGACAATGGTTTCCATGTCGAGTGGGAGGATAATCACAACTCGTTTTACGAGCATTCTTTCTTGGAGCGTTACACATCTGCTCAACGACGGTCGTCGTATCACAAAGATGTGAAGCCGATATCTTGGGATGTATCTACCATCTCCCAAGTACCTGACCTCTACATGACCTACGAAGCCATAAAGAAGCCTTCTCAGCTTCTGTCTGCCATCACTCAGCTTACTCGCTATGGACTGCTCTTCCTCACAGGTGTCCCGAACACAGAGCACACAAACGAGACATGCGAGCTCCGCAAACTTGCCAATACTTTTGGTGAACTGCGCGAAACCTTCTACGGGGAGTTGTGGGATGTCAAGAACATCCGTAACAGCACAAACATCGCCTATACTGATCTTGACTTGGGTTTGCATATGGATCTCCTGTGTGTAGTTTCGGTATGCTGTCTCGATGAAGCTCTAATGATCTGACAGATACTTCCAACACCCTCCCCGGTATCAAATTCTCCACTGTCTTCGCAATCGTGTCATAGGCGGTACCTCTCGTTTTGTTGATGGTCTCCGCGCTGCGGAGACGTTGCATAAGACAAATACAGCGGACTTTAACATGCTGGCTACCACACCAGTTCCATTCCATTACGTCAATGATGGGCATCACCTTCATCACGAGCACCCTACCATCGAAGTTGCTTCGCCGCCCCCACCAATGGACATTAGCTCACTGAAGGCTAGGCTCTCTACTCCTCCAAGCCTGCCAGAAATAAAGCACATCAATTATTCCCCACCTTTCCAAGCTCCTCTGCTATTGGATTCGACTCCTTCCGAATTTTACGACGCCCTGGGACTATACGCCGCTCTGCTTGATGACCCCGTGAACATCCTAGAGTATACCCTGCGCGAAGGCGATGCCGTCTTGTTTGACAATCGGCGGGTTTTGCACGCACGCACTGCATTCACTGACGATGGCTCCGGTACGGGAGCATATGGCGAGGCGAATAGATGGCTGAAGGGTTGTTATCTCGAAGCTGATGCCATTTTAGATCGGGGAAGGGTGTTGGGGGCGAAGCGTGATAAAGGCAGTCTCTAGGTGTCTTTGGGCCATTGTAGCATTGAACAAGATGACAACACGACAGCGTGATAACGGCGATATTGCAGATGCAATGCAATCACGAAGACATCTCTACATCTATAAGGACGGAGCGATTTCCAACGTTCGTGTCACCTCCTGTCCGCACTGTGCCATGACATAAAGTTATATGTACAAGCTGATAAGAATTTACACAAGCATGAAAGTTCTCATATATCCCCAACATAACAAAAGTGACTCCCGACTACAGCTTGCTCTTTTCTGCCTTTTTGATGAAGGCAACACCATTGCCCAATGCAACCTGCGCCAACTGTTCAGAACAAGACAAGAAACAGAACGACAAGTATCTTACTTTGCCAGATGTCAGGTTCTTCGTGATAAACGTAATTTCTGAAGTGCCGTTCGGACCAGGTCCAACTTCCCATGCTGAGGTCTCGAGCTCATCACCAGGCATTACAGGCGACGTGAATCTCGCGCCAAAAACCGTCAGGGCGCGGGAATTCCCGTTGGCTATCGCCTGAATCAAACCTCTTGCAGCGAACCCATAACTTGACAGCCCATGCAAAATCACACCACCAAAGCCCATCACTTTACCAAGTTCGGGATCTGATAGACAGCTTAGTCTGGGACAACCAATTACATATACAAAGAACCTACCAATGTGCAGGGGGTTGTAATCGCCGCTTAGCCTGTAAATCAGAGCTTGCTCTGGCGTCGTCTTATCCCGGACAACCCAATCCGGTTTTCGGTCCTTAGGGACAGGCTTCGCCTGAGGTGGGGCTGCAATAGCTTTAGAGAATTTGTCTCCGTTGGCCTTTGAACCAAGGTAAAAGGCTGAACTCTATGACTGGGGTCAAAATAGTGGTAATCCAGCCTCGGTGAGCGCCTCACATAAAGCTTCGCATAGGGAACACCATGAGGGTCGAGCAATATGGCTTCATTGTCGATAATGATTCCGGACTCTGTAAATATTGTTAGCTAGGATATGTGCTTGTAAATTTCACAAACGCACTGTTCTCGTGCACACCGACTACTCTTCGAGAGAGCTTCCAGCCGGATCCGCTGGCCACCGGAAGGTCTTTTAGGATTTCAATGCTTTGGGTGGCATGGACCTGCAAACTTGTGAACAGGGATTGAACAACACGATTTGAGAGCCACTGACCACTCTGTTGGGGTTGAGCTTCGGAAGACCCGGAAGAGGTTGAGCGCTCGATTTAGCTGCAAACAAGGTGACATCCTGGTCATCGCCTATCGATATTAACACCTTCAGTCCACTACTTAGATGCCTGGTTGATCCCACCTTTCAGCCCAAGCACCACAGGGTATGTCGGTAGTGGTGCCCATGACTTGTCTGCCAAACACGTCAATGGCTGAACGTACTAAGCATGTCAGAATAACACTACCCAGCTCTACGAAGTTGAGTTAATATGTATGAAGCAAACGTAGAAGCGAATTTGCTCACCATATACCAAAGACAGCTCATCATGTTTCGCGCCTACCCCGAGAGCATACGTGATGATGTCTTTGCGAGTCCACGAAACCTAAATATGAGCAAGTACAGACTTGAACACGTACTGCTGCAACACTGAAACGCACTGGTTGATCTTTGGCCTTGTAACCGACGGCTTTTCCGAGGTCGTAGCTCATGATGATGGAGGCGAAGACGTTGCAAGTTGATAAACACACTGTCAGTGAGATTTATCTATTGTGAACTTGTAAGTTGAATTGAGCCTGAAACTCTCCGGCTATGTGAATCCCGGAGCAATTGCTGTGCTGGCAGCGATGATGTCATCACGTGCCAGTTACTAGCTAGAACGGCACAGTTGTCTATTAATATTTGCGATGTGACTCTCAAGTCAGCGTATATATGCATAATCACAGAGCATGAGAGGAAGGGCATCTGCCATCTGATACTCGGTTACCATCTGAACGCCTCCTTGTTGTGTCTGAAAAGCAATTCTCGTAATACTTGCTACCGGATACGAAGTATAACACGAAGAAACCGAAATTTCTTCCAGGCCGCCCTGACAAAGTACTCCTTCCCCTGTGTAACACAAAGTTTAATGTATGCTGCTCCATGCATCTCCCGACGGCATCGAGTTATCGTGCAAAGTACACCATGCAAGTCATCTAGATTCCATTGAAGTCAGTAGCGCATTCTCCTGAAGGTCACGCACAGTTGAAAGATGCTCATCGACAACACTTTCCAGCAAATGGCCTCTCATCCTTAGTGATTGAGAACTGGCTAATCGTAGACTTGGGCCGCACAGAATGAACCTGTGATGCTTGGGCGCTTCCGCTGCACAGCTCATGCTGTATGTAAGCTGTGAAGTGAACACGAGGCTAAATCATGTAAAAATGTACCAGGAAGTCAACTCTGGCTTGACCAAAACCCTATTGTGCCCCGCTATCCACCTGTCGTCGTCTTCGTAAGTGATGGTTTTGGAATTTGGTCGTTGTCAGTTGAAAGCTGAAATGGCGCTGCACTCAACAGTATGAGTTCTGGAAAATGACTTCACCCATCAGCAAAGAGAAAGAGACATCAGCAATAACGCATCGCCAGAAATTTGAAGGACACACTGGTAGTATCTGGGGGGCCATCCACCTGCCAGGCGGACAGCGGATCATAACTTGTTCAGGGGATGGCTCGCTCCGAGTGTGGAACGTGAAGAGCGGGAAACAGATAGGAGAAGACTGGAGAGACGGAGATAGTAGAGTGTGGAGTATAGCGTTGTCTCCGGACGGGAAGAAAGTGGTTAGCGGGAGTTCGGATGGTGCAGTGAGGTTGTGGGACATCGACACATGCAAGGTTGTCAAGAAATGGACGGGGCATACAAGAGACAGTGGAGTCTGTATGCTGGAGCCGAGATGGTCGGAGAGTGTTGAGCGGATCTCAGGATGGAACTGCAAGGCAATGGGAGGTCGAAAGCGGAGAGACAATCGAAAACATCCTCGCATCAATCGAAACCGGGCACAAACAAGTGTACGCAGTCGTCTATTCACCAGACACAACTTTGATTGCGACAGGTGGACGTGATGAGCCCCGGCTGGGTTGGATCCTCGATCAAAATCTGGGACGCAAAGACAGGCAAGCTAGTTGCGACTCTAGGACACCGTACCGACGAAGTGTCGTGCCTGGCCTGGACCAAGGACGGAAAAACACTTATATCCGGGTCACTCGATACCTCGATTAGGACATGGAATACAACCAACTGGAAGCAAATCGCGGTTCTGGATGAACACAACGATGCTGTCCGTGCCATTGCAATTTCTCCGAATGACCGCATCCTTGCAAGCGCATCATACGACCGGACAGCGCGATTGTGGAACCTCGACAGTGGACAACCCATCTGTTCGCCCATCCAGCACGCAGATGAAGTGAACTGCGTGTCGTTTTCGGCAGGAGGAATGCAACTAGCTACTGGCTGCGATGACAAAAATGCATACATATGGGATGTTGCTGCAATTATTAGAGAGGTTGACCTCGATGACCTTCTGTCGGATCAAAAGGTGAGTTGACAGACATGCCTCATTTCATTACATTCTGACAACTTACAAGTAAACGCACTGTGCCAGGCCAAGAAGTCGGCACTCCATGTATGTGACACCTTCGTAAAAAGTCTTTGTGTTCAAACATACACTCTAGGCTAATGCTGCGCGCCCTCCGAACGAGGTATGTCCATCTGTCAATCGCGTCCCTCAAGGTTTTTTCGATGGAGTACCACCATCGCATGTATGTCATCACTAGTACTCTCACTTCGTTCTCGTTTTCCTGACCTCTTCTCAGTCCTCTGCACGAAGCCATCCCCGTTCCCCAGCACTGCCAGGCAGCATACTTCTCAGCCGCTTGTTCAGTCACAGCCCCTCTGATGCCCATCATACGTCACCGTCCTCTCCTCTCGACTGGGCTCGGAACCTTCTGAATCCACGCAGACAAAGTGGTGAGCAAATTGAGTTGCATGGGCGCAGCCCTCCGGTTGTTGAAGTTCCGTATGCAAAGGGCAAACGTGTAAGTTCTTCCTCTTTCGCAGTACAACTCCACCTAATATCACATAGAGAAATGCTTCAGCGGGGGAGAGACGGAAAAGACCGTTGCCCTGGCAGAACGCCGCTGCAAGCGGCTCACGGCCTCACAAGCCCAATGCAACGCAACAATCTGGCACAGCAACTCAGACCCAGCCATCTTTGCAACCCCAGCCAGCTACATCGAATTGGTCTACCACTCCTGCCGTCGGTGATAATGCCGCAGCTACAAGTTCGACACCCTCACAGCCTGATGTAGTACTCAGACACGCTAGACTCTGGACTCGCTTCTGGCTCTTCATTGGATGTCTATCTCCTGAATACCGGGATGGTCATCATTAATCCACACTTAAATTCACTCGGTGCAAGTTTAGTTGGGCTGTTCACTGACTTCCAACATTAATGGTGATACAACAAAAAATGGGTTTGTATACATATACGTCGCCTTGAATATACTTTGAAGCACCATTTGTTTAATAAATACTACGACGGAACCTTGATTTAATTTCTCCTCCCTGTAAGACACTCGGCAAGCATGACCCTACACAGTGCTACTAGTTGATATATGCAGATGCTCCTGGAAGATAATTGAGTTCATGCTAGTCTATGCTTCGGATTCGGCAACGAGTTTTGCGTAATATTCTCGAACGCTAAGGATGAGGGCTGGTCCCAACACAAACATCTGCATGAGCCATAAAACATTAAGAATACCAGCAAGTATGATAGCTCCGAAAGAATTCGAAGTCTACAGAAATGATGAGCCGTTGGTATAAGCAGATGTCAGCGACAGGCTGGCGCACCTTGACCACAGGAGAGAAATGAATAAGCTCCAGCAAAGCTAGCACGCGCGGAATTTGAGCAGAAGATGATAACCACATTCTCAATTACAAGCTCACCTCGCAAAATAAAGCACGTGAGATTTTACCAGCACTCTGAAACTGTCCCCGATCGTCGATCCTGTCGATGGGCCGAGGCGTCGCAGGTCACGAAAGTGTTTCACAGCAATCCAGACCGAAAGAAAAGTGCGAGAAGCTCCCAAACAGTGCTGACCATCCAAGCCATTACAAACAGAAACGAGGCATCCACACCAAAGTCATAACTGCACATATGCCTGCCAGAGAGTATCAGCTCCTCTGGTATTTGTCAATGAGCTGCGCTCTACAAGTTAACAAGCAAAACTCACGTGCTACCACATTCTCGAGTCCTATTGCCGTGAGTACTCCACAGGCGATGCTAACACCCAGTAAGATAATAACAAGGAAGATGAGCATGGTTCTGATACTTGATACATGGCATGTAACCGAGCAATCATGATGGCTTGCAGCATCATTCAGTCGAGTCAATATCACCGAGATTTTGCAGCTCACCGTCCAGCATGACATTTTTGACCATAGTTGTCCAGATTGTTGCGTGGGACAGTATATGGCCTGAAACACCCGATCAGTGATCACCTCGTACTAGAATCAAACACTCGACTCACACCTGTGTAGTCATTATGCTGAACCAAGGTCAATGGTCAGAATTTCACTCACACCTACGTATGTGCATTAATCGGACAGGAGGGAGATGGTTTCAGAATACTCACTGCATCTGTAAGCGAGACAGGTGTTATAGATTCTGTGTGCTTCCGGTCAGAAGAGTCAAACACAGTGCATGTGAGACATACGCAGAAAATTGACACTAATTGTCAGAGATGAACTATTAGCACAACGTCAATTCTTGGCCTCGAGACACACATAGGAAATAGGATTCCAATATAACGTATCTAGAACATTTTCAGAGTCAGCACCACTCGCCAACCACGCTATAATAGAATATGAGACACGAACAATAAAATACAGCACAGTCATGAGAGACCAGCGTTGCCTCTGTCGCGAATTCGTTGTATTCTCCTCAGGCTGTTTTCTGGCAAGACTCCATCACTCACCCAGATCAATTCAATCTACAGATCATTATTAGCGACTTGGCTGCTCTGGAGACATCATAAGAATGACAGCAGTTTCAGAACAGCGTTCTGCTCACCACAATCATATACGATCACGGCACCTGCAAAATGCAAGTCGATGTTAGATCGACACATCACCGAGTCACCGACTGATACGACAAACCTATCCAATAGCTGAGAAAAAATTGTGTATCGATGTACGGCCATCAAATTGGATCATTGGAGACGAAGGTCATATTCGAGAGATAGGTGCGGGAGATGCTTGGGGTGTCAACGATCTAGTCACGGTGTTCGTGCTAGATATACCACCGTCCAGCGCTTGAATCGCCAAAATCTGCATGATGGAGATAGATATTTGATCCCACCTCACGACCCATGGTTGGGTAGAGTAAGTACTGCGTACAACATCAAGCAACAGGAGAAAGCCCTGGATTGAATCAAAGTAATCTGGAATTTTAATTTGCAAACTAGTATTACGCACGCGACTTCCAGGAGGGTTTTAGTCGTTGGTGTTGTTGGAAACTCATTTCCAATGCGATTTTCGGTGTGTTCTTGTTGCAAAAAAGAGCAGTGCTGTATTGAGTCATGTAGTCATCGATGTTCCAATGGAGATGCGAATGAAACAAGAATGCGCACACTCTTTGACCTATAGTACAAAGGCAACTGGAAACACTAGGGTAGTGAGTCTCATGGTAACGAAGTCCGGCCCCAAGCATCGAGATGCCAGGATGAGCACAGCGTGGCTTGAAAATGGGCGGGGATGCTCACCAGTTTCAAAACCAAGGTCCAAAATTATCTGCATTCATCTTCAATGGGCCAGAAAGCGCGAAGGCTCGTGAGCGGGTTCCAAAGGAGTCGGTTGAGGGAAAGTGTTTTTGGGAGTGTCGAGGTTAAGGTACTGTTATCAAACAAAATATAAACATCAAGTACAATGCAAATGGGTTGGACTGAGGGTCATGGAAAATTGATGAGATCGTGGACCCTGGATGTTCGTGATTCGGAACTTGGACAGTCAGATCGACTTCCAATGGCGCTTCCATTCTCCTGAAGGCCACGCACAATTGAAAGATGCTCATCGACAACACTTTCTAGCAAATGGCCCCTCATCCTTAGTGATTGAGAACTGGCTAATCGTAGACTTGGGCCGCACAGAATGAGCCTGTGATGCTTGGGCGCTTCTGCCGCACAGCCCATGCTGTATGTAAGCTGTGAAGTGAACACGAGGCCAAATCATGTAAAAATGTACCAGGAAGTCAACTCTGGCTTGACCTAAACCCTATTGTGCCCCGCTATCCACCTGTCGTCGTCTTCGTAAGTGATGGGTTTGAAATTTGGTCGATGAAAGCTGAAATGGCGCTGCACTCGACAGTATGAGTTCTGGAACATGACTTCACCCAACAGCAAAGAGAAAGAGACACCAGCAATAACGCATCGCCAGAAATTTGAAGGACACACTGGTGGTATCTGGGGGGCCATCCACCTGCCAGGCGGACAGCGGATCATAACTTGTTCAGTGGATGGCTCGCTCCGAGTGTGGAACGTGAAGAGCGGGAAACAGATCGGGGACGACTGGAAAGACGGAGATAGTGAAGTGGTGACTATAGCGTTGTCTCCGGACGGGAAGAAAGTAGTTAGCGGGAGTCATGATGGCGCAGTGAGGTTATGGGACATTGACACATGCAAGGTTGTCAAGAAATGGACGGGGCATACAGAGACAGTGTGGTCTGTTTGCTGGAGCCGAGATGGTCGGAGAGTGTTGAGCGGATCTGAGGATGGAACTGCAAGGCAATGGGAGGTCGAAAGCAGAGAGAAAATCGAAAACATCATCGCGTCAATCGAAACCGGGCACAAACAAGTGTACGCAGTCGTCTATTCACCAGACACAACTTTGATTGCGACAGGTGGACGTGATGAGCCCCGGCCTGATGGGCCCCGGGCCCGGCATGAATCCACGATCAAAATCTGGGACACGAAGACAGGCAAGCTAGTTGCGACTCTCAAAGGACACACCAGCATAGTGTCGTGCCTGGCTTGGACCAAGGACGGAAAAACACTTGTCTCCGGGTCATACGATCGCTCGATTAAGACATGGAATACAACCAACTGGCAGCAAACCGCGGTACTGGTTGAACACACCAGCGTTATCTATGCCATTGCAATTTCTCCGAATGACCGCATCCTTGCAAGCGCTTCGTTCGACAAGACAGCGCGATTGTGGAACCTCGACAATGGACAACCCATCAGTTCGCCCATCCAGCACGCAGATGAAGTGAACTGCGTGTCGTTTTCGGCGGGTGGAAAGCAACTAGCCACTGGCTGCGATGACAAAAACGCATATATATGGGATGTTGCTGCGATTCTACGAGAGGCTGGCCTCGACGACCTTCTGTTGGATCCAAAGGTGAGTTGACAGGCATGCCTCATTTCATTACATTCTGACAACTGAACGCACTGTGCCAGGCCAAGAAGTCGACACTCCATGTACGTGGCGCCTTCGTTAAAAGTCTTTGTATTCAAACATACACTCTAGGTTAATGCTACGCGCCCTCCGATCCAGGTACATCCACCTGTCAATCGCGTCCCTCAAGGTTTTTTCGATGGAGTACCACCATCGCATGTATGTCATCACTCTCGCTTCAATGTTATTTTCTTAGCCTCGTTCTCAGTCCTCCGCACGAAGCCGTCTCTCAACACCACCAGGCACCACGTTTCTCGGTCGCTTGTTTGGCCAAAGCCCCTCCGATGCCCACAAGTCACCGTCCTCTCCTCTCGAATGGGCTCGAAACCTTCTGAAACCGTGGAGACAAAGTGGCGAACAAATTGAGTTGCAAGGGCGCAGTCCTGCAGTTGTTGAAGTTCCGTATGCAAAGGGCAAACGTGTAAGTTCTTCCTCTTTCGCAGTACAACTCCACCTAATATCACATAGAGAAATGCTTCAGCGGGGGAGAGACGGAAAAGACCGTTGCCCTGGCAGAACGCCGCTGCAAGCAGCTCACGGCCTCCCAAGCCCAATGCAACGCAACAATCTGGCACAGCAACTCAGACCCAGCCATCTTTGCAACCCCAGCCAGCTACATCGAATTCGTCTACCACTCCTGCCGTCGGTGATAATGCTGCAGCTACAAGTTCGACGCCCTCACGTCCTGATGTAGTGCTCATACAGGCTGGACTCTGGGCTCGCTTCTGGCTCTTTATTGGTTGTCTTTCTCCTGAACACCAGGATGGTCGTCATTAGTCCACGATTTCCTCGTCTCTACCATGATTCCTCGCGTGCCGTTAGAATATTGTGCCTTTCGTTGACAAGGTCCGCCTCTGCTATGTTTCGAGCTGTTACCTTGTGATACCACACACTACTATGCTCTGATTGGATTGGACGTCTGCGATATTGATGGATGTTCGACTGATCTGATACTCGCTTACTCCTCCATCTATAGCTATCGCATGGAACTTTTGCCGCGTGAGTGATCGGACGATGAGGTGTCTGTGATGGTTCTGGTATATTCTCTTACTTTGATGCATTTTCGCAGAAACAAACTTGGGGCTTAGATGTTGTTGATGTGTTTGGATAAAATAACGATTTGCTCTCAGATCGCGGTCGTAATTAAGTGATGGAAACTCATCGAAATGACCCAGGGACAAGCACCTTTCCACCCGGGGTCCATCCCGTATGACCTTCGAGAGCAGTCACCGATTTTCTCGTTCCCGTTCCCTAGATTTGTATCGACTCCTCGAATCCAGCAGTCGCAAACATGACCATAGCTGGTATGGCAATAATGAATTTGATTCTGCAGGAAAGTCGAGCAGAGATGATTGAAGTTTTTCCAGTATTTTCGTTCCGAAGGATAGCTTGGTCATGATGGTACATAGTGATCCTACAAGATCGAATACGCACACCCGGTAATCGCCATCGAACTCTGAAAGTTGGTGGTCTGTTTTCAGCATCAAGTAGGCGTGGTTTCCGCAGAAGAACGACACATCCCAACGTGGCACTCGATAGGAACGTACGCGACGGCGATTGTGTTTGCGCAAGTAAATCGGTTTACTCGTTGTCGTTGTCGTTAGCATGTCCCGGGATCCAGCGGTGCACTGCCCGTCGGAGAGTTTTACTGAAGCTGCTGTTTCTGAGCAGCTTCTCGCTGTGGCTTTAAATAACCGTTTGGATACCGGGCGCTAGCATATAGGCAATGCAACTCATCCTCCAAGTCAATAGTGTTAGATTCTGAGGACTCACAGGAAATTTCGTGGCGAACGCTCGTCTTGTGATCACATGACGCTCGGGCGCTTAAGGTGCACGACCTATGCTGTGTAAAAGCTGTGAGGCGACACGAGGATAAGGCATGTAAAACGTACCAGGAAACAGAAGATTCGACTCTGACTTGACCATAACAGCTATTAATCTCTGCTGCCCGCCCATCGCTGCTGTCCTCGTAAGTGGTGATTTTTTTTTGATGGATGAAAGCTGAGATGGCGCTGCATTCGGTAGTAGGAGTTCTGGAACATGGCTTCACCCATCAGTAAAATGAAAAGGACATCAATGATAACGCATCACCAGAAACTGGAAGGACACACCGATTGGGTCTGGGGCGCTATACACCTGCCAGGCGGACAGCGGATCATAACTTGTTCATGGGATGGCTCGCTCCGAGTGTGGAACGTGAGGACCGGGAAACAGATAGGGGACGACTGGAGAGACGGAGGTAGTGCAGTGTACAGTATAGCGTTGTCTCCGGATGGGAAGAAAGTGGTTAGCGGGAGTTCGGATGGTGCAGTGAGGTTGTGGGACATCGACACATGCAAGATTGTCAAGAAATGGACGGGGCATACAAGGGAAGTGGGGTCTGTTTGCTGGAGCCGAGATGGTCGGAGAGTGTTGAGCGGATCTGACGATGGGACTGCAAGGCAATGGGAGGTCGAAAGCGAAGAGACAATGCCCGAGCCAATCGAAAACATCCTCGCATCCATCGAAAACGGGCACGAACCAGTGTGGGCAGTCGTCTATTCACCAGACACGACTTTGATTGCAACTGCAGGTGGACGTGCAGAGCCCCGGGCTGAATACTCGATTAAAATCTGGGACGCAAAGACAGGCAAGCTAGACGCGACTCTCAAAGGACACACCGACAGGGTGTTGTGCCTGGCTTGGACCAAGGACACAAAAACACTTATCTCCGGGTCATCCGATTTCACGATTAGGACATGGAATACAACAAAGTGGGAGCAAACCGCGGTACTGGATGATCACACTCGCGTTGTCTATGGCATTGCAATTTCTCCGAATGACCGCATCCTTGCAAGTGTTTCGGGCGACCAGACAGCGCGATTGTGGAACCTCGACAATGGACAACCCATCAGTTCGCCCATCCAGCATGCAGATGAAGTGTTCTGTGTGTCGTTTTCGGCGGGTGGAAAGCGACTAGCCACTGGCTGCTATGACAAAAACGCATATATATGGGATGTTGCTGCGATTCTACGAGAGGCTGGCCTCGATGACCTTTTGTCGATTCCAAAGGTGAGTTGACAGACATGCCTCATTACACTACTTTCTGACAACTGAACGCACTGTGCCAGGCCAAGAAGTCGGCACTCCATGTACGTGGCGCCTTCGTCAAAAGTCTTTGTATTCAAACATGCACTCTAGGTTAATGCTACGCGCACTCCGACTCAGGTTCGTCCACCTGTCAATCGCGTCCCTCAAGGGTTCTTCGATGGAGTCCCACCATCGCATGTGTGTCGTCACTCTCGCTTCAATTTTATTTTCCTAACCTCCTTGTTCTCAGTCCTCTGCACGAAGCCGTCTCTCAACACCATCAGGCACCACGTTTATCGGCCGCTTGTTCGGCCACAGCCCTTCCGATGCCCAAGATACATCGCCGTCCTCTCCTCTTGATAGGGTTCGAAATATTTTGAAAAATCATAGGCAAAGCAGCGAAGGCATCGAGCTGCGAGGGCGCAGTTCCGCTGTTGTAGACGTTCCGTATGCGAAAGGGAAACGTGTATGTTCTTTGTCTCCCTCGGATATTCAACCATTTCAACTTCACCTAGAGAAACGCTTGTGCAAGGGAGAACCGGAAAAGGCCATTGCCTGTGAAGAAACCTACTGCAGGCAGCTCACATCCTCCCAAGCCCAATGTCGCCAACCCATCTTCGCTACCACAGGCAGCTGACTCCTCATCGTCCACCGCACCTGTCACTGAAAACGCTACCACAACTATTGGTACAACCCCAACGCCCTCGCGCCCTGATGTAATGATAAGACAGGTTGGGTGCTGGACTCGCTTCTGGCTCTTTCTTGGTTGTCTATCCACTGAGTATACCGATGGTCATCATTAATGTATGGTTTCCTGCGCTACTTTTTCTAGTATGTGTACATCTTCGTTGATTTGTTCTTCCAATTCACGCTTATTACTACTCGCTCGCTGTGCTACATGACCTGTTTTGAACCATTTTTGGCACATTACCACATACCTTTCATTTTCCATCATCTACATTTTGCGCTTTGACATTTGAGTATTGTATTTCACCGTTTTCAGCTGCACAGCCTATGCTGTGTATAAGCGACACGAGGATACAGCATGTTAGAATACACCAGGAAGGAAGTATTCAACTCTGACTTGACCGACACGTCCATTGCGCCCTGCTGTCAGTCCGCCGTTGTCCTCGTGAGTGATAATGATTAATGATGAATGAAAGCTGAAATCTGAGATGGCGCTGCAGTCGGTGGTAAGAATTCTGAACCATGGCCGGGCTTCATCCAACACGAAACGAAAGAGACGATGATCAGTCTTAAATCCCCGCCAAAAAATTTGAAAGACACTCCGAATAGATCCAAGTGGTGGGTGGATCTGAAGACAG
Source organism: Suillus brevipes Sb2 (assembly GCA_011800875.2). Lineage (NCBI taxonomy): Eukaryota > Fungi > Basidiomycota > Agaricomycetes > Boletales > Suillaceae > Suillus > Suillus brevipes. The sequence continues at coordinate 315,357 of JRHT02000018.1, read as the reverse complement.
AACTGCAAACCATTCTCGCTCAATCGAGATCGGACACAAAAGTGCGGATGGTTGTCTATTTCCAGACACGACCTTGATTGCGATTGCGATCCGACGAAGCCTCGATCGCTTGTGGACACGCAGACCACTCCATCATAATCTGGGGCGCAAGCTGTTCACAACTGTCAAAGGACACACAGCTCACTGATTTCAAGCTCTATGTAAGTACTACTGCGAGTTGCCATGCCCCACAAGTACCTCAACTCTAACCACCCATACATGACTTAATAGGCGCTGTTCAGGGGGCAGCTGCCAGTGCTACTAGTAACAGAGTGTGAGCCAATATCAGGTTTCATCGTAACTTAAATAAATCATGAAACGACAACGCAACTTCAATCAGAATATGTTCTAATGTATAATCGGAGTCATCGACAATGGCTGGTTTTCCCCGCCCATCGCCCTGGCATGTATAATCCCTGTTTCCTTTGTGACTGGCGCAGTCATCAGTTTATGCTCCAGCCCACATTGCGTACAACTGGCTCTCTGAAGAGCCTGTGTTGACACCCCTTGGTTCAAGGGTCCGTGCAATATGGGACTTGCTGCCTATTTGAAAGTGTACTTGCAAGATGGTGAGGCAGAATACAATTCCCTGCAAAGACGTTATGCGGACAGCGCTTGTCCAAGCCAAATAAACTCACCATGATAGGAGAGACAGCGTCCAGCACAGTATATTGACCATTGGATCCGGACAAGTATGCCAGAAGAATTGAAAGGACGCCTGTCGCATATATGGCGCCACTTTCCACAATGACAATCAAAATGGGCAGATACACAGCAAATCCGTCCGACATGAAACGACGAGTGTGATAAATGCGCCAAGCGATCAAAGCTGTCAGGTTGTCGTCAGAGTCCGCAAATCAGTGACGGAATAGACGTACAGGTGCAGGTGACACTTGTTATCATAGTTAATGTAAAGAATGTCGTGATCCATGAGTGAGCAGTGGTGAAAACGGTAGACGAACTGTTGGCCTGGGAAAGGGACCATACGATAATGTATCCAGTCACTGCGAAAGATCATGAGATAGGATTGAAGGTGATAATCAAACAATGCCCTTCAAGACGCTCACCAGCATTTGTAAACAGCACCATTAGACCAGGAACGGCAACAAAGAGGCTTTTGTGGTTAAGTACATAACATCGCCAAACCTACTACCCTATCACTGAGACGACAGGACAACCTGTCAAGCGGAGAAACTCACAAGGACACAATCAGCGAGAACAGTTTGTGTAACGTAAAGCGCAGTTTTTGCGTATTCCAATGGCGAAGCAAGGTTGGAATAGTAGTCATTCGCACTCATCTTGCCCACATTGAACACGAATGCCTCCAAAATCCGAACGAAATCGACAATCAGATGCTGAGATTAATCGTGTTGAGCGATTCTGCCACAAGGATTGACTAGCATACTGACACCCGTTGCCATACAGAGCAGCACGGTCGCGACTGGGATAAGGAGTAACCGGTTTGCGCCAGTGTTCTTGAGTAGGACGAACAGTGTTAGGCAGTACAGCGTCAAGAACACGCCTATTTAAGACCATGAAGTTTGGCACCATGACCTGTTGGCAACGCACCATAAAACAAAGTCTCGAGAAACAAAGCTAAGAGTGAAGCTTTGTCCAAAGGTATGCCCATGATTGCGATCGGTAAGGTTTGAAACAGGGATGACCGACCGATGAGGTTTCTGGGTGAGTCTAGTCAGGGCCACTCCTTTAAGTACTTTCGGCGACTCACCTGTTGAGCGACTGGATACTCAAGAATGATAGACATATTGCAATTCGACGCTGTGCTAGTGACTAGTCCGCAGAACGCATCTGATGGGCATCCATACCACAATACATCCAAAGAATACTGTTGGTAAGGCGACCCATATCATCACATGGCTTGCTGCAGCTGATGTACCATCAGATCTCAAATGGGGTACGACACATCAGAAAACCTGTGAACACACTTGACCACTTTCACGTGGATCGTCATGGTCAAGGAAAGAGCATACTATATAGTAGTAGTGCTTTGTGACCTTTCTCACTTGGGAAATAAGAATGGAGTCAGTTTTACGAAGCTAGGCACGGACCGAGACTCACTGAGGAAAAAACTGAGGCTGATCATATCAAGGGACACCATCACATCATGACGAAGTCCAAGTGCTACTTTGCTTCCGTCGGCAACCAGTTGAATTACACGATTTCGGCGCGACAATTACATATTTATGCTCGGGCATATCCGATTTCGACCCTTGCGAAGATTTTGCGCTGACTGCACTGATACTCGATAACTAACCACAATATGGCATCAGCGTCTGATGACACAAGTGCCAGCAGTGGTTGAGCGCACAGAGCATGTAATTATGCACTGCATCCCTCGCCCATTTCACCTTTCTTTCCCACTGAACCTTTCAATTTCCGTTATCAAGACCTGCTGTTGTTAGTTTAGGCCATCAGACAAACCATCAACTTCGCCAAGCCATATCTGATATCACTGCCAGTTGATATATGTATGCGCTCCTGGAAGGTAGGTTATGGCAGTCAGACTCGGAGTTGATTATTTGAAGCTTAGCGTGATATTCTTCGAACGCTGAGGATCATCGATCGGGCATGGTTCCAGCCCAATTATCTGCACAACCTCGGAAATAAAGCAAGTCAGGGAAGATGGGAAATGATCTGCCGTTGTACCACTGCGATCGTTGGAGACAATGAGCTAGCCCAAATGCGAAATCCTTGGAAGAATTACGTAATATGCCTAACAAGTTTCGAGAAATGCGGTGCCATTTTTTGGTGGGGTTAGCACTGCTCCTTCAAGTTCAACTGATACCTGTTCTAATGAACTATAGTGACACTATAGCCTGCGCAATCACCCCCGTGAGCCTGGTTTATGCGCTACCTAGCGTTCTTTTCTGCCGACTATATCTGGACCTTCGATGAACTTCATTTCATCCACTCGCCGGTTCTCAAAATCTGAGATTAACGGCAGTTCCGTTGTGAGTCTCCTTCATGTATCTGATGTGCGTCTCGGTCACATTGTATTACGGCCTCGACATCATGATGTCCCTTTGTTCGTTTGTCTCACACTCCTGTGGTCCTGTTGACTTCCAAAACCAAAACGAAACAAACATAACGCTAGGTCGATCGATCAAGCTCGACTTTCTTTCAATTAATTTCGCAAGGCATGGTTGCGTGTGTTATGATACGTGCACAGTGCTAACATCGATGACGGGTTCTTCGAGCATTGCCAAGCTGGAGGGCCCCACTTGCCCTAGACTCGCTCTTTGATCGGTGTCGAAGTTCCACCGTCCAAAGTGGTGAATGAGCCCAAGTTGAGCCGGGGCTTTGGCTCACAGTTCGGCTGGGATTTACTGAATGCCCGAGTCAGGCCTAAGGCGGGGCTTAGCGGCTGAATCAATGGGTCCTGCTCATCTTAAAGCTGACCTATGCTGTAAGTGAGGTAACGCACGTACCTTGTTCTTATCAAAGATTTGCATGGCAAACTGTACTTCTGAATGGAAACAGCGCACCTACGACTCTGGATTTCAGGCTCTGCCAACTGACCAGATAGGTGATGAGCTCTCGATGGCATAATGGACACGAGATCCTTAAATGCTGACAGTCCTCTCAAAGTCTGTCATGTTGAGCTATCATGATGTGGAATTCAGTGGACTTGTTAACACGTCTGCGGCTTCCCTGCAAAACGTCAAGTCATTTCGGCTTTAACATCACTGTGATACCCAACTGGAGGTGAGTTCCAAATCCGCTTCCTGTAACCTAACCTTGCGCAGTGGCGACTTTCATCAATCATGACTAAATCAGTACGGCGTCCTTCACATGTCTCCACATGCATCTTTCTGAAGGTACACAGGCAGTAGTATATAATGGATGAGAGTTGGAGAAAACCAACACAACATAATTTGCTCCCCCGCTCAGTCCACCATGACATCCACATCGCAGCTTTGTCAGTCAAATCTATTCAAGAAACGCTCCGAGCTCCTCAGCCGCGACGATCGAGTGATTCTCTCGTACGAGAGAGCCAGGGCTATTGGCTTAGCAAACGGTGCATATGATGTTTTTTTATTCATGGGCACCTCGTGATTTCATATTACAGGCATCACTCTTCATGACACTTTGAGGTTGACGCAAAATTTTTGGGACATGCATACCGACCCAATCATGGTCCTAGATGGGGCTGCGTCCACGCTGCTTACCATCCAGTACAATTTGGTCGCAGGAACACTTGCGCAATATGCTGCAACCACTCGACCCGATTTGGTTTCTGTCGTCGAGGACATTCTTCGATGGAATGTTATGTGAGCAATTCTTGATGTCCATTTTGGAGACGCACTACATGGTCGTTTTTAGTGGTCAATTCTGCCTTACCGAGCTGGGAAGAGGCCTAGACATCTTCCGAATGAAGACGTCAGCGACACTTCTCCCAACAGGTGGATTCGACCTTCATACGCCTTTGCCCTCGGATGCCAAGTACGAGAACAATAACGTCTTGAGAGAGCTGTTAACCATGATATCCAGGTTCATGCCGCCAACTATACCAGTGAAAGGTCTTCCATGTGTCGCCATTGTTTTCGCACAACTGTACGTGAACGGCGAATGCCGTGGACCTCGACCGTTTCTTGTCAATATCAACGACGGATATCATATGTGCAAGGGGGTGACTTCGAAGCGAGTATCTCTTCAAATTTGTTTCATTTATTTCAGACTAATTGCTATATAACTAGGTTACTACCACCCAGAGGAGGCTCTAACCCCGTCAACCATGCACTCACGAGTTTCGATCATGTCTGCCTACCGCCTTCGGCCCTTCTCGGGGACCTTGCCAAGTCTGACAGAATGCATCATGACTTTATGTCCTCCATATGGCGTGTTGCGGTCGGGTCGCTAGCGCTTGGCTCAATCGCAATTCCTGATCTTCAGATGTCGTCGTACATTGCCGCGCGTTACTTTCAGCGTCGTCATGTCACCAGCGTATATGGAAATCCTTCGCCCATACTTTCATACCGGACGCAACAGCTGCCTTTGCTGCATGCCATTGCTCAGGCGTTCGTCCTGAAGGCTCTTTACAAATGGGCTATCGGACAGTTCATGGACCGGAATCTCGATGCTCGCGTGCGACATGGCGTCGCGGCTTGCTGTAAAGCAGTCATGGTCCAACACGCACAAATGGCAAATTGTGCCCTATCAGAAAGACTCGGAGCTCAAGGACTTTTCCAATACAATCAGCTATCCAACTTTTATGTACGAGCGCCTTCTCTTGGACAGTCATATTAGGATTAACATGTTTCGCAGAGCGAAATGAGGGGAATCAGCATTGCTGAAGGTGACATTCTAGGTAAGCGACTTTTAGGCCTTCTCCGGTGACGTGTTACTGACCAAAGATTCCAGGACTTTCCATGCGTCAGTGCAGTACATTGATATCCATGTAAACTGATGACTTACGGATATATTATAGGTCTCGTGGCAGACACCTTGGCGCAAAAGTACACGTTAGCTCGCTCAACACACCCAGACGCACCCCTTGCGTTGCACGAAATCGCGTTGTTCGATGATGCAGCCGAGACAGTTTGCTCCTCATCTGACATCACTCAAGCATTCATGCAATTCGTGCAGCCGCGCTGTCAGATGATGGTCGAATCCATGGGACACCGCATGGCCTATGATGCTGCTGTCGACCAAGGGGTCTCCCAATGCCTCGTCGATCTATATCTCGTCAACGCGGTCAAGACAGATGCCGCGTGGTATGTAGAACGTGGCACGTACACGCGAAAAGCAATCGTGCATATGGAGGATGCTGCTTTGTCGGCAGCTTTGCCTCGCCTGGATGAATTGCTCGCTGCAATGGAGGTTGAGCCTTACGTCTTGTCGCCCATCATATCTGATCAGTGCTGGGAGGAATTTAGCGAGACGTTGGCTGTCTATAGTTCCCCTCAGGTTGAGGTGGCAGCACAGCCGACTTTAGTTTTGGAGCAAGCTCGAATTTGAAGTTCTGGGTCGCTGTAGCCTTGCATAGAAATAGATGGGTTGGATTTGTTGATCGTGACCATTGAGTTACTCATAATGAGCTAGTGATTTGTTCTTCTCCCTATTGACTTTTGGTGTCTTGAAAACACCGATGCCGCGCTCTATACAAATAGATACTCGTCCCATTCATCAGTGAACCGGTAAACAGATGAGAATAGCATTTAATGAGGTAGGAAGGGACGGCGCTAGTGAGGTTGGCGAGGAGCATGAGCATTGCAGAGGTACAACTTAAACATACACTGGCAGATGCAGCCAGGCGAGGGTCGAGGGAGGCGCTGCAGGAGGATGCTGGACTCGGAGGAAGGAAAGGTGTACTATATTTAGAACATCCGCGAGGCCTCTAGTCCCGACTCCCGAGACAGATGAATCACGATGAACCATTAACTTTGCCAAGCCATCATTGCCATCAGCCACTTACGGTGTTTTTTTACTGCCGACTATATCGGGAATCCGGGATGTGCATATGAGCTGTGCTTCATCTAGATTCTACTTATCTTCAAGTGAACCGAGTTCCGGGTCGTTCAACCCTGCTTGCGCGACTGCCATGGCTATCGTCAACTGGCAATAATTATGACCGAACCAGTGCAGCCTCCTTGACGTGTGTCAGCATGCATTTTTTTGCGGGCATACCGTGACAGGCAGCTGCAGCTGCAGTGGTATATAACAGACGAGAGTTGGAGACACTCAGGCTAAAGTAACAAACCTTGTTCCCCCACTCCGAGTCAGTCCATCATGACATCCACGTCGCAGCTTTCTCAGTCAAATCTATTTAAGAGGCGCTCCGAGCTCCTCAGCCGTGATGCACGAGTGGTTCTCTCGTACGAGAGAGCCAGGGCTATTGGCTTAGCACAAGGTGGATATGAAGTTTTTATTTCATGGGCACATACTAATTTCATATTACAGGCATCACTCTTCATGACACTTTGAGGTTGACGCAAAAATTTTGGGACATGCATACCGACCCAATCATGGTCCTAGATGGAGCCGCGTCCACGCTGCTCACCATCCAGTATAATTTGGTCGCAGGAACACTTGCGCAATATGCTGCAACCACTCGACCCGATTTGGTTTCCATCGTCGAGGACATTCTTCGATGGAATGTTATGTGAGCAATCCTCGATGTCCATTTTGGAGACGCACTTACGCGATCTCTTTTCAGTGGTCAGTTCTGCCTCACCGAGCTGGGGAGAGGCCTAGACATCTTCCGAATGAAGACGTCAGCGACACTTCTCCCAACAGGTGAATTCGACCTTCATACGCCTTTGCCCTCGGATGCCAAGTACGAGAACAATAACGTCTTGAGAGAGCTGTTAACCATGATATCCAGGTTCATGCCGCCAACTATACCAGTGAAAGGTCTTCCATGTGTCGCCATTGTTTTCGCACAACTGTACGTGAACGGCGAATGCCGTGGACCTCGGCCGTTTCTTGTCAATATAAACGACGGATATCATATGTGCAAGGGGGTGACCTCGAAGTGAGTGTCTCTAAATTTGTTTCACTAATTTCAGACTAATTGCTACATAACTAGGTTACTACCGCCCAGAGGAGGCTCAAATCCCGTCAACCACGCACTCACGAGTTTCCACCATGTCTGCCTACCACCTTCGGCCCTTCTCGGGGACCTTGCCAAGTCCGACAGAATACATCATGACTTTATGTCCTCCATATGGCGTGTTGCGGTCGGGTCGCTAGCGCTTGGTTCAATCGCAATTCCTGATCTTCAGATGTCGTCGTACATTGCCGCGCGTTACTTTCAGCGTCGTCATGTCACCAGCGTGTATGGAAATCCTTCGCCCATACTTTCATACCGGACGCAACAGCTGCCTTTGCTACATGCCATCGCTCAGGCGTTCGTTCTGAAGGCTCTTTACAAATGGGCTATCGGACAGTTCATGGACAGTAATCTCGATGCTCGTGTGCGGCATGGCGTCGCGGCTTGTTGTAAAGCAGTCATGGTTCAGCACGCACAAATTGCAAACTGTTCCTTGTCTGAAAGACTCGGAGCTCAAGGCCTCTTTGAATATAATCGGTTGTCCACTTTTTATGTACGAGCTCCCTCTCTTTGACAATCAATCGTGTTTGAGCGAAATTGACCTGTTTCGTAGAGCGAGATGAGAGGAGTCAGCATCGCTGAAGGTGACATTTTAGGTGAGCGACTTTTAGCCTTCTCCGATGACATGATACTGACCAAAGATTCCAGGACTTTCCATGCGTCAGTGCAGTACATCGATGTCCGCGTAAACTACAGACTTACAAATATATTATAGGTCTCGTCGAAGATACCTTGACGCAAAAGTACACGTTAGCTCTCTCGACACATCCAGATGGGCCCCTTGCATTGCACGAAATTGCGTTGTTCGATGATGCAATCGATACGGTTTCCTCCACATCCGACTTCACTCAAGCATTCATGCGATACGTGCAGCCGCGCTGTCAGATGATGGTCGAATCCATGGGACACCGCATGGCCTATGATGCTGCTGTCGACCAAGGGGTCTCCCAATGTCTCGTCGATCTATACCTCGTCAACGCGATCAAGACGGATGCCGCGTGGTATGTGGAACGTGGCATGTTCACGCGAAAGGCAATTGTGCATATGGAGGAGGCTGCTTTGTCGGCAGCTTTGCCTCTCCTAGATAAATTGCTTGCTGCAATGGGGATTGAGCCCTACGTCTCGTCACCCATCATATCCGATCAGTGCTGGGAGGAATTTAGCGAGACATTGCCCGTCTATAGCTCCCCTCAGGTTGAGGTTCGAGCACGGCCGACTTTGGTTTTGGAGCGAGCTCGGCTTTGAAGCTCTGATGAATCTTTGGTGACGGTTGCTCGTGACTTTAACCAGTGAATTTCTTGCAAAGAGCTAGTAGTCAGTAATTTGTACTTCTCCTCATTAACTTTTGGTGTCTTGAAAACACCGATGCCGTGCTCTATACAATTAGATACCCGTCCCAATAATACGTTGCTAAAGTTTTCAGGTATACTGTTTCATAGCACTCGTTCATGTACACAGTTCTAGAGCTTTGATTTTCCTGACGAAACATTATATTTCTTATGTAGAAAGTCGGCCATAACTCGCGCTGTATGAACAGTTAGTTGGCTATCAAGTAGTCCTTTAGGCAAACGTACCAAGCTCTTCTGGGGACTCCTGAGGAATCTAAGGCACTGTTAAGTTAGTGATATAAATAACTAAAAGTGAGATACAGACGAGATGGGAACTCGAGTTGAAGATGATGTTGGATGAATTTGCAGGTCTGCGCCAAGCACGTTGTTTCCTCACTTCCATTAGGACCGACCTGTCGGATAACGCCTATCAGTCAGTGAGCTTCATCCCAACACTCTGGCTTACACATCCTGGCTTTCTTTCCCGGGAAGAATCCACAGTAGCTCAATCCTTTCGTCAAGCTTTTCCATCAATTGCCAGGTTTCGCGGCTTGCTCGCGGATTCGCAAGGACAACAGCCTCGTGAACGGGAGGCGTTTTCAATCTGACGCATCCGCTTTCATCCTCGTATAGTCCGTAATCGACATAGAGCCGAACGACGTCAGGATGCCAAGCAGAGAACATTCGTGAAGATTTAAAGGAACGCAAAGCGTCCTCCCTACAATCATGGTCAGTAGTTCTTCGACACAAGAGTAGCGTCATATTTTGATCACCGTGATGGCCATTGATCGCGCCTTATCAAGGAAGCCCCAACTAAGTGCTGCGTGTGCTCCCACACAAATCCTTCGTAAGTATCAATCATCGCATCGAGGAGGATCATCGAGGAAAACAAGGCCGGGAAATGCAACGCGGCTAACGTCCTGTGCGATATTGTGAGATGCGACAGGTCTCTGGACCGCGGATGACATACGCCGAGCAACCTCCATACGAGTGTCCTGCTACGACCAAGGTCCGGGAGGAGAAGCCATTCTTTTGACGTGATTCACTAATGGATGCAGGAAGTCGATGGAGCTGGATGGGTAGAGCGGATGTTTCTACTTCTTCTGGTATATAGTTGATGAGAAAGTTTGCAATGTCTCTCGCATTGTCATTCCAATCAACTGCCGTCGATTAATTTCAAACGGGAGATCTGAGGAACGTCATCTTACAGCTACCACTGAGATTCTGTCTGTTTAGCAGAGCAGAGTCCCCATGTTGCACAGACTCCCATGACCATATTTCATCTATGACACCACAAACAGCTAGTAGATAGCGTATATTAGTCTCCCATATCTAACACACGATGAGCTCACTGGCGTGCATGGACAGGAAGCACGAGACTCACTTCCTTCGGAAAACCCGTTGCGTGCACAAGGAACAAAGTGATACCCTTCGTCCTGACTTTGTCCTCGCTGTCCTTTTTCACATAACGGTTGACGCAATTCCATAACAATCTCTCGTCTGTTTCCCCAGCATAGCCGTCTTCCCCGTGCAAAGCCTGTTGTTCCATGAGTTCAAGTCCTGAATTCTTGATATCACTCGCGGTTCGTTTCGAAGAACGAGGAGGTGGCTCGGGAACTGGAATTTTGGGGGTGACTCTGGGATTAGCGGCAGGTATGACATGCGTGCTGATGTTGTAAATGCCGAGTAAGTCGTCGGACCTGGGCTTGAAGGGCAAGGGTGGGACATTGACGTGCCCTTCATGAGGCTTAAATGACACCCATGGGCGCGGTTTCACGGTCGTCCAGAGCGTTGTAGGTGTGTAGGGATATGAGGAGGTCATGGCTGTTGACGACTGCCGCTGCCTCTGTTCGGCCGAGTAGAATACCGGATTGCAGAATCAGATGCCGTCATGGTACTTACCCAGTAAGCTACTAGTCGCCTCCAACAGACTTGGAGTTCTAGGATAGCTAGCTAATTTGAAATAAATATTGAGTTCTAGTCAGTGGTATTAATGATGCATGTACTTGAAGTACACCAGCACTATCTAAGTACTACTACCGTAACTAAGTAGTAGCTATTTGGACTCGGAGTCACCTCCTTCAACTCTCAAATGCAAAGTCTTGTGGGCCGTGTTGATTGTAATAAATGTATTACCTTGCTCACTTGAAATCTGTGATTGGCTGTTGTAGGAGTAATTGCGCAATCTTGCGCTTTCTGTGTAATTTGCTCAAGTTCTGCACATTTAACAATTAGGAATCATTCACTTATTCATGGGCGACTTGAACCCATATCACCTGCAGGTTCCACTATGACAGGTCAACCCGTTTCTGACCCAGCGGGTGTGTGCAGGTAGCAACGCCATGGCCCGGATCGACACACATGTCATACTAACTACCCGTTATAAAACAAGAACAGTCTGGGGGAACCCTCGAAAGGCTACATAGCCAGCGCATGAACCGTGTGAGTCAACGAAGCATGCTTATAACCATTGATATTCAAATTTCAGATCAGCATATAAAAGTTAGACGTCTCCCTCAATTTCTGATCCCAAATCACATCCTCACTCAAGATGCGTTTTGCCTTCGTAACGGCCCTCGCCGTCTTTACTGCTTTGACATCATCAATCTCTGCCACGCCCACTGAGCCTGAGGTCGCCGCCCCTGGAGATTGTCCTAGATTTTGCATCCATAAATCAGACTGTCATTACGTAGGCTGCCCTCTCAAAGCTTGCGTGAGTTTCTTTATACCCTGACTTTAATCGCATGACTCACTGGCACTGCAGGCCTTATTATTTTGCATTGTGAGTGTCCATCCTTTCACACCGATACAGTATAGTTCATGGCACTGACACATGAGCCACTAGTAAATGGAATTAGACAATGTGCATGAGGAAAAAATCGGTTGACTTACAACTCTTTGTACACTGGAGTTGTTGTGAAATTTCGTTCAATTAGTAGTGTCAGGTAAGGCATGTAAGGACACAAAAAATACTATTGAGGAGCGTGCAGATAAGTTCAGCATTCGGCCTCATACTGTCAGTGACCGTTGTTCCCGCTGAATCGCCATAGACAGGTCCGAATTCTTGCGCAGCACACCAATAGGCGCCTGGGAACAGCTGTAATCGTGGTCCAGTGAAATAATGATTTGCAACTCACCGTAATGATCTGTAGTTCCACACCAAATTGCCAATAGATCTTTTCTGGCAATCACGGAGACGACTCGGAGATAATGAATGCTTTTGGAAATTGGTTTCGAGTCAACACTGGCAGCTGCTTGGGAACGCGAAATGCTCAGCATTTTTCCGCGCAAAATTGCAAATAGATATGCATCCGTTTTAAGGCACAAGCAGGTACGCAAGAGCAACTTCAAAGGAGAATATTCAGCACATATATACCAGATCGGTAGGGGGGTTGTGGTACGAGGTCGGTGAATGTTGCCTCGGACGCAGGAAAAGGTATGGACTACACCTCCCAGTTGTCCCAATCGAGAAAGTTTACGCCAAGTTCAACTGTTCAAGTGGTTATGTTAGTGATCATTGCGATGTCCTCCCGACTGCCTTTAACTGTGTGGAACCAGTTGATGATATGCTCGTCGCTTGTTAAAGTGAATGGCATGCCTCGGTAGCACTGTAGACGTATGTTTTCGGCGATATTTTGTCACGGTCAGGAAACCATATGTAGAGTTTTACAGAAGACGAACATCATAGGCGGCAAGCCCCTGCGAGAGGTCAACATAGCCCGTCGGGATGGATTTAATATTGGGAGAGCTGATGGAAGCGTTGCAAACACGATGTGTCGAGCATAATTCTCTTCGTCGAGAGACTGTTGTGCGTTACTATCTAGTGCGTGAAAGCAAATTCACTCACATTGTCGATTCCACAGTAGCTCGATCCTTTCGCCAAGCTTTTAATCAATTGCCAGGTTTCGCGGCTAATAGCTCGCGGATTCGCAAGGACAACAGCCTCGTTAACTTCATGGCCAGTAGTTCTTCGACACAAGAGTGTCGTCAGATTTATATCACCGTGATGGTCATTGATCGCGCCTTGGATATGAGGACTCGGAGGTCATGGCTGTTGCCAACGACTGCCGTTGCCACTGTTCTGCCGAGTAGTCGGTTCATATTCGGAATACCGGTTTGACTATTCTTGCAAAATCGTACCCGGTAGGCTAATCTAGTAAGATAGCTAGCTAATTTAAAATGAATATTGAGTTCACATTTCCCAGTCGGTATTAAGCTTGAAGCATACCAGTACCACTAGTAGCTATTCGGACTCGGAGTCACCTCCTTCGACTCTCAAATGCACAAGTCCTGTAGGCCGTGGTGATTATAATAAATGTATTACTTTTGGCACTTGAAATTTGTGATTGGAGCACAAATTTTGTGCTTTCTGTGTGGTTTGCTGATGCGGACCTATACCACCTGCAAGTCCCACTTTGAAGGGTCCACGTTCTGACCCAGTGTGTGGGGTGCGGGTAGCAAGGCTATGACCCGGATCAACAGTCATAACTACCCGGTAGAACGCAAGAAGAGTTTGAAGGAATTTCGAAAGGCTAGCCAGCGCATCAATCCCGTGAATCAACGACGCGTGCTTATAAGCATCACTATTCGGATCAACCTAGAAAAGTTAGACGTCTTCCTCTTTCAGATTCAGATCCTAAATCACATCCTCACTCAAAATGCGTTTCGCCTTCGTAACGGTCCTCTCCGTCGTTGCTGCTTTGACATCGTCGATCTCTGCCGTGCCCACTGAGGCCGCCCCGGTATACTGTTCCACCCTTTGCACCAGTAAATCAGACTGTGATGTTGATGGCTGCAGTACCACAAAATGCGTGAGTTTCTTTATACTCTGACTTCAATCACATGACTCACTGGTACTGCAGGCCTTGTTTTTTTGCGTTGTAAGTGTCCATCATTTTACACCAATGCAGTATAGTTCATGACACTGACGCATGAGCCACTAGTAAATGGAATTAGACAATGAGCGCGAGGAAAAAATCGGTCGACTTACAACTCTTTGTATGTTGGAGTTGTTGTAAAATTCCGTTCAACTAGTAGTGTCAGGTAATGCATGTAAGGACACAAAGAATACTATTGAGGAGCGTGCAGATAAGTTCAGCATGCGGTCTAGTTGCCTCATACTGTCAGTGACCGTTGTTCTTGCTGAATCGCCATAGACGGGTCCGGATTCTTGTGCAGCACACCAATAAGCCTAAGAACAGCGTAATCTTGTGATAATGATTTGCAACTCACCGTGATGATCTGTAATTCCACACCAAATTGCCAATAGACCTTTACTGGCAATCACGGAGACGACTCGGAAATAATGAATGCTTTTAATTTCGAGTCAACAGCTGCTTGGGAAGGCAAAATGCTCAGTATTTTTCCGCACAAAATCGCAAATAGACATATATCCGTTTGAAGGCACGACCACGTATACAAGAACAACTTCAGAAGAGAGTATTCAGCACATAAATGCCAGACGGCTCGGAGGTTCGTGGTACGGTTCGGTTTATGTTGCCTCGGACACAGGACTACAACTTCCAGTTGTCCCAATCGAGAAATTTAACGCCAGTTCAATTGGTCAGTGATCATTGTGATGTCCTCCCGACTGCCTTTAACTGTGTGGAAACAGTGATAATATGCTCGTCGGCTGATAAAGTGAATAGCATGCCTTGGTAGCACTGCAGACGTATATTTTCCGCGATATTTGTCGCGGTCAGGAAACCATATGTAGAGTTTTGCAGAAGACGAACCTCATAGGCAGCAAGTCCCTGCGATAGGTTAACGTAGCCCGTCGGGATGGATTTAATATTGGGAAGCTGATGGAGGAATTGCAAGCACGATGTGTCGAGCATAATTCTCTTCTTCGAGACTGTTTATGCGTTATCTAGTATGTGAAAGCACATTCACTCCAGCATGATTCGGTTCTGCGCCTACAGTTTAGAAACCTTGAGAGAGCCGTTGCAAAAGGAAGTCAGAAAAGCGTGAGAACGGGTATACCGTGCAGAGTTGCGAAGGTGTCTTGACTCTTGTCTGGGCGCAGCACATCGATGTTGGGCCATTGCGCTAAGAACTCCACTACGCCAATGGTGGACCACAAAAGTCAAAGCACTGTCCGAGTCCAGGCCAAATGGGTGTGAAGAGCTTTCCGAGCTTGAAGATGGAAGGCGATGAGCCTCGCTAGAATCCATAAAGCACGCCAACTGCTGGCAGTACGTCCAGCGCGAGCACGCTTGAGTCGATTCATGCGATGCTTAATGAAGTTCCTACTAAGCGGGTTCTCAATCCCAGCGCGTGTTCTCTTGAAAGATTAAGACATGTTGGATCGATTCGTCGCTCAGGAAGTCGTACATGGACGCCGTGATTCAGAAAGGGGGTGAATCACATGACACAAAGATTCTCCGAGTGGAAGCTAGTACAAAGTCACGGCCTATGGCTATAATGATGTCGATTCTGGAATTAGCCCAGTCGTATGTGCGACGGTTTCTGTCGAGGCTGGGGGTTTACTCGTGTCTTGACCATGCATAGTATTGCGCAGAGGAAGGCTGTGAGTTCTACCAATTGAAAAAGAGCCACTAGTGGGGTCTGGCAGGGTCTGGCGCGTCAAATAAGGAGTGCATTTCTATGTAGAAATCATGATGGAAGGAAGTTGTCGCTGTCACGGTCACGAAGCAGGCGGCCCGGTACGTTCCGCAAGGTTTTCAAACTCCGTGCTACCCATCCCCTTGCCCAGACCTAATTTAGGTCTCCGTCTGGAAGTATGTAGCTGCGGAGAGATGCGTAGCTGCGGAAGGGGAAAGATGTCGAAAATTGGAAAATATTGTCGCCCTTTTGCTCCGACCTCGCTCGCTTATAACTAGCAGCTAATATAATGAAACTTCCACCATCTCCGTTTGCTCTACTTTACCTCGTCATATGTGGGCGATGATGGTTTGATGGTTTAATTAATTGGACCCAGTGACTCGCAACATCAAGAAAAAATCAACACAATCCTCATGATCATGTGTCAAGAGGACTACATCGTCGTGCAACTATCGGACTCGGATTTGGGAGATAAGCAGAGATAGTAGACACAGCGTACAGGGGAACCACTTAGTAAAGTACTAATTAACGATTCAAATTTCTCTGGAAGGGGACGATTAGATTGAGTCATTATCATTCACGAGTGCTGCCAGACGTCAATATGACAACGTCAAGACTAGCCCATGACCGCGCAAAGCCAGATCTTTATGGCGAAGGAAATGAGGACCGATCTTAATATCATGATCAACGAGGCACCAGCGAGTCGATGTCAAGACTAGCAGCGAAGCGCCCATAGTAATGTCAGTAATCGCTGCAACGGGCACAAAGTCCAATGAATAAAGCTTAAGCTTTTACCATCATGGAGAGTCACAGAAGGAGCTGTAATTCTATCGCCGATTTTTAATCGCATTAGATGAGGCAGCTAAAATGAAATTCAGGGGCACACTGCACACGCACGGTTGGAGTCAAGTCAGGTGGTATACTGGTAGTTCTGATACATAGTAGATACAAAGTCTCAAACACATTAAGTCCCGATCGTAATTTACTTGGTATCTCGGCGACCATATCGATGTCTTGAAATAAAAGGAAAAGAGAGGGGAAATAGTCAGGGATACAAGGGCATGTGGTGATGATAATGGATGTGCGATGAGATGAGATGTAGGGAGTTCCAGGGATACAGTGATGGATTACGATCGAGAAAGGGTCAAGGAAAAAAGAGTTCGTCATGGACAGCCACCAGGGTCGAGTCCCAGCAATTAATCAAATCCTAGTATTAACGCGCCCCAGCACCAAGGTTCATAGCACCCAGAATGACCTCCCACGCCAAGTCAAGACAATTCCAGAGCTCAGGATCATGCACACCCAAAGCAACCGCGTTTCTCCACACAGCAGCGATATTCTGGGCGACACCCGTGAGTGCACCCATGCCGGGGGCCGATGACATGAGGTGGACAGATAGGGTGTGGAGGGCAGGTCCGGAGGCGAGAGTGCCACGGAGCGCTTGTGGGGATGTAAGGGTGGATAGGAAGGAGCCTGGGATGGCTGGGAGGAGTGCGGAGAGGAGTTGCGGTGCGGAATGGGTGTAGAGGAATGTGTGTAGGGGAGCGAATGCTGCCGGTGCAGGTATAGTAAGAGGGAGCACTGGGAGGGTGACGTTGGCTGTGGCACCGTGGTGTGGGGCTGATGGGGGCAGGCGGGGGAGGGAAGCACAATTGGATGCGAGGATGAGGGCGTGGGTTGCTACAAGGGTCAAATGAGAATCGGAGGAGGATGATCTGGAGAGAGCGAGTATGTGGGTTGGGTAGGAAGAGGAGGGAGCGGATGAGCGGATTGGGATTGTTAGACTAGGTGTATGGTGCAGTTGGGAGCGATGCATGGTCGGAGGCAATTGAAGCGCTGCGATACCAGCAAACATCCTGAGTGATAATGTCAGATCGAGTCATTTGTAAGAGGTGAAGGAAGTGCTTGCTACTCACTGGTTTGCCTGATTTTTGAGACCACGTCGGACATAGTCCACCGGAACATGAGAGAGTTCTGGATCGATAGCAGCAATATTCTGAGCAGGGACCTCAATGTATTGTGGACGCTGTAGCTTGCGAGGAAGCTGGACATTGGAAGGATAAGCTTGTTGTTGTGCCATTGTGGAAGTGGCTGATTCCTCGTAATCCCAGATGGCTTTTGTTTGGATGGGGTGTGCAGGACGAACTTGGTACATGGTGAATTATAAGATGTGTTGGAATGAAAAAGAGTTGATTGCGAGTTCTGCTTTATATGACTTGCACTAATTTCAGAACAAGGAGATATGTTCTTGAGTTTGTTCACTCTCTTTCACGCTTTTTTGGACATTCGTTTGTAGACCGTTTTGGGAATTCCCAGCTTGAAACCTTGCCTCGCCTCCGCGAGTTAGATTCAAGCCAGCGCGTAGTCATCACTACTCGCAAAGGACAAGACGTACCTTGTCCCATGCACCTCTTTTTGGCCGCATCCGCGAGAATTCATTCAAGGCTTCTTGCACCATCTGGCATCAAGAACTGCTCAAACGTGGCTTACCTTGTTGACATACACTTACGTCGAACCCATCCACGCCTTGTATTGGGATCAAACCTTCTTATTTGGCGACTGGCTGCTAACCATTTGCAGTACCGGCTACTTGTGACAAGTAGGACCTTGTTTGCGTGGTCAAGGCAAATTTACGTCGACATGGTTCACGTGTCATATATATCTTGAGCTAACTCTCGACATGCATGCCTCCGTCGCATGCTAAGCATCCGACGGCTTCTAATGACGTTTTGAAACCAAAGAAGTAGAACACGGCTATGGAATTAAAGCAGTCTTGCACGTAAATTGTTGATAGAATTCTTGGAAGATTGATGCTAGTAGTGGTAGTGGCCGTGCTGAACGGTGATCATGTAATACCTCCATCTGTATGACTAATCAAGACGCGTATCGCCTTCCATGTGAAAACAGGTGGGTAAGCAGAATAAGCAAGTCTCATGTATGCAACAGCGTTGAAACGTTGAAACGCAGTCCACACTTTTGTGGATTTCGTGATTACTTGATGCGCGTCTAGCAAAGCTCCTCTCTTCACCGCCCATCACATGCTGCTCCATAATTCTCCACCAGGTGCATCATCTTCAACCTCCTTGCCCAACAGAGAGCATTCACGATTCGCTAAGAAACCTTATCCAAAATTACACCTCTCAGCAACTCACGACAAGCGCCCTCCTTCCCCGGCCAAGGCAAAATCACCAACTAGACCCCACCTGAGACCAGCTAGCCCTACTGCACATTCCTCAGGTTTTCGTGCTCAGCTTGCACACCTCTTGCCTCGCCATGCTATATTCCTCTTGCGCCTTACCATTCATCAGCTCAGCAGCGTTCCATTTGTTAATGGAGAATTCGAAGTGCGATGGAAGTTCAAGGGCGTCACGTCTGGCGGAGGTCTATTGGGAAAGGTGAAGGGCAAGGGCAAGGCTATAGGGACGAACGGAAATGCCAGTTCAGCTAAAGGAAAAGAGAAGGAAAAGCCTCACGAAAGCGAGATGGACACAGCAAATGTCGACGCCATCGCCAACGCCGTCGACGCCTCGGACGTTCAAAGCATCTCAAATTCCAACTCATCTCACTCGCACGACCCAACCATCCCCTCAGTCATCGTATCCGCAAACACACCCATATCTCCAGGTTCAACCTCAAACACGCGCACCGTCTCAACGCCTAGTACATCATCTTCATCCCCTCATTCTCGTCCTCAACACGTACCCCCGCAATACCTTTCCGCTGACTGGTTACCCCAATCTACCCCACCAGACCCGACCCCTTCTCTCGCTAAATCACCTCCGGCTGCCTATTCTCCTGCCAAAGGTCACACTCTGTTCGAACAGCTAAAGGATCACACCGTGGAATGGGAACAGACACTTGATGTTATGGTGCAGATGGGTATCGGCAGGGAAACCAACGAGCTCGGAGATTGCGAGGCAAAGTTTGTCGTGATGCAGGTCCGTTTTTCGTAGTGTTATTTCTTGCCGTCTTTGCTCAATATATTTTGCAGCGAGTTATTCCAGGCGATCCAGATGCACCGCGCAATCCTAGGCTTGGCGCTGTAAGCTTAAACCTCGCTCAATACGTTGACGCTGGAGTCGTCACTCGCCGTTATTTGCTTAGGCAGAGCAAGACTAATGCTACGCTCAAGGTATTTCTCCTATCGATATCCACGCACCCTGAACTTACGACATTTCCTGATAGCTCACTGTTCAACTAGAGCACATCAACGGCGAATCATCCTACATCGCCCCACCTCTCCCTAAAGGAGAGATCCTTAGCGGAGTAGCTGGTCTACTCGACAACGACATCTTCCGCACGCGACCACGCACCCTCGATCTCTACGCAAACGACTACTCATCCTCCTCCTCTGTATCCACCATTTCGTCCCACTCTTCTGGAAAACGCGGTCCTAAGCGTAAGAAGAACCCGTTGGACGCAAGTCAACTCCCCAATACTCGTGGGATCCGCGGCACGGAGAAGCTCATCGAAGCGTTGTTTAACCCTGCGCCTGTCACGCGCCCTGGGCAACTCACCCCCTTCACATATCTCCACGAGCCCCCAGCACAGTCTCACTCACATGACCACTCTCGAGATCCCACCACTGAAGACGGGCACGCCCAAGTTGACGGAGCCGAGTACGAGACAAGACTCGCAAACGAATCTTTATATTCGAATTCCGTGGACCTGAATCACCCTCTTCCCACGCGCATGGACTCGGAGAGCGATTATCAGAGTATGCGGTCGAAGTGGACTGGCTCGTTACGTGCGCCGTCTGTAAAGAGTACGCGATCTCTGGCTGCGAGCCGATCAGGGGTCAACGGTAACGAGCTCGGAGCAGGATTCGGAGGCGGAGTGAGTACTGCTGTGTCAAATGCGACTATAGTGGAGAAGCGAGGGTGGTGGCGGAAGGTGCTCCATGCGGGAGCTGCATCATGATTGTAGGCATTTTTGTTTGGTTTCGGTTTCAGTTTTAGTTCACGCCCACATCCACGTTTCAAGTTGCTTTTCTTGTTATTTGTCATTCAGGTTTTCGATTTCGTTATTGCACTGCACTGCTCTGGGAGGATTCAAATAATCAGGTTTTCATCTATAGCTACAGCCATTAATGTTGGCATGCATCATACTTCTGCTACATTGTTCCGTTCGTTCATCCTTTACTACCTAAATCGCACGGTATGATATATAATAATGCCTTAGTAGATTATTCTTGCAATGAGACACTGGACGCTTGAAATGAAATTAAACATGCGTGAGTTTTGAGAGCTGGATCGTTGAAATTCGAGGAATTATCTAGGAGTATATGCTACAGGACAGCTACACGCGCCGCATCTGCAATACATCAGGATTCAGCTCTGTAGGGATCTTCCAAGAAACACTGAATAACCCACACTCACCAGCTATGACGCAAAAACCCGTTGGGCACTCGACCCCACCGACCCAAATATCCCCTCAGTGACACTACGTCCCAGCTCCCTCGATTTCCGCACAACTGCTACTTTGGCTCTACGTTTCTGCTTTGCCTCTTTCATCTCCTTCTTGAGTTGGACCTTCGCTTCTGCTTGTGCCAATGCCTCGTCTTCGGCGCGTTTGACGTCTAGCTTCTCGCGTACCAGAATCCTGAGACGCATCCCTTCCATTCCCAACAAATCAGGTTTGGTGCGCAGGAGGTAGTTATCAACGCCCCCATGCTACTCCCGATAAAAACAGCAATAAGAGAAAGGGTATAATGAGAAACCACCTCTAACTGACACGTAACGACACCGACCTTATTAATACTCTTAAGCGCACGCGTCGTGAGTTTTACTTTCACATCGTGCCCCAGCGCATCGGATGTCAAGCGTTTGGTGTGGACATTGGGAAGCCATGTGCGTCGGGTTTTGTGTTTTGAATGCGGGACGTTGTTTCCGTATTGTTTGGTTTTGCCGTGGAAGAGGCCGAGTTGGGAACGGCGGAAGGGAGTGGAGATTTTGGATAGTGAGGCTAGTATTGGGGGGGTGCAGAACATGGTAGAGGGTGCAGCTGGTCCTGCTGTGAAGAAGTCTGCGAGACTTGGTCTAAAGTCTTGGCTGGATGCAGTCACGTGAGCAGTTTTCAGCTGTATCACACTACATAGTGGCACTGCGTTTTGCTTCAAACACTTGATTCCAAATTTCCAATATGTCCACAGACCCAAGGGATTCGACTCGAGAAACCAAGCTGTCTCTACCGAAAACGTGGCATGCAGAGTCTGCTGGTAAGTACAACACATTCGCTCGCTTACACAGAACTCACTTGGAGTCACTGGACAGACACCATGGGCTCGATGGGAATGTTCCTTGCCGGCTTGGTGCTAGTGTCTAGAAATCGGTAAGTTTAGTAGCTTAAAACCGCCTTTTCTATGCTGCTGCTCTATCTAGGCACCTCTTACCCTCAGCCTAATACAATACTCATCCCATCCCATATTCACAGGTACCTAGCATGGCCAGTAGCCCTCCTTGCGCTCAGCAGCTTCATGAACCAACACCCTATTCGAACAAAGGAAGGTGGGAGCACGCCTTGGACTGCTCTGATGTGAGTCCATCGTTTCGGCTCTGGTGCAATGCGTAGGTCTGATTGGAGACACCCTACTTTAACTTAGGACCGCGACGTTTGCGTTAATCGTGTCACACGCTGCGATGTTCACATTCACGGACCCTATGACTGGCGCGATCAAGTTTTCGTCGTAGAATCGACTCGACTTGCGATTATGTTTTATATATCTTTGGATAAGACAGTGTTTGTGATTTCAATTATAGCGCACTTGACGGACCCCGTACGGGTCTCTGGGTCCCACTGTATGCGTGGTTGTGGGGTGGTTTTTTCTGATTCATTTTATTCCTTTCGATGTCCCGAACTTTGTGCGGCCGTTGCACATGTCAGGGAGCCCGAGACGGAAATGAGGATTGGACCAGGCTTCGCTGCCTCTTCAGCCACTAGAACGCACTCCTTATTCGATGCGCTGGACCCCCACTGCTCACTTTCAATTGAAGCAGTGGAGTTCTTAGCGCAATGGTCCAACATCGATGTGCCGCACCCAGACAAGACACTTTCACAACTCTGCACCACGCACCCACTCGCATGCTTTTCTGATTTCCTTTCGCGACGAGTTTCTCGAGGTATCTACGCTAAACTTTAGGGCGCAAACCCAAGTCATTCTGGCATCGGCAATGTAAGTGAGTGTTCATCCACGTAGATGACGCACAAACAGTTTCTTGACGAAGAGAATCATGCTCGACACATTGTGCTTGCAAAGCCTCCATCAGCTCTCGCATTTCGCCTTCCCAATATCAAATCTATCCCGATGGGTAACCGATCGCAGGGACTTGCCTATGATGTTCGTCTTCTGCAAAACTCTACACGTTGTTTCCTGACCGTGATAAAACATTGCAGAAAACATACGTCTGCAGTGCTACAGAGGTATGGTATCCACTTTGACAAGCGACGAGCATTTTATCAACTGAACCCGAACACCATCTGAATCCCAGGTATCTCAGTACTCCGTGTCGTCCTAATCGGAATCATTGGATCATGACAACTGTTTGGTTCTTCGCAGATTCGTCAGATTGGCCCGGTTTCACTACTTAGGTCTTAAAAGACATGCAAAATTGTAGCCGCTATCAAGCAGCGGTTTCCGCTTTTCTCTCGATGTGATTGCAGTCTTGTCTTTCCTCCTGGCGCAAACCACTAATAGAGAAGCAATAAGTCACGTGATCACGATCTCGCTTCGTGGCACTGCCTAATGCAATTATCCTATGCGACCTTGCTGTTTGTGAGGAACTTGAACTCAGACTTGCAGGAACTACTGTTCAACCACACCATTACGGAATGACCCAGAACTTGTCACACGCGCAGCCGCTGCTGCTCAATTCTAAATTTTAGAATTGAGCAGCCATTATTTTTTCGCGTAGCAGCGTATATATGCCGTTTGCCCAACTCATTACTTCCTCAGACGTATTATGTTGCCCCCAGGTCCAACCCTCCGTCAGACGGAAGGTGAGTCTTGCTGCTTGACCTGTTGGGTCGCTGAATTTGATACCTTTTTCTTTCTAGCTGCAGACATTAGCCTCACGATCGTCGCTGTCCTTGTCACATCCTTCCGCTTGTGTATTCGTGTGCGGCAGAAACGTCTGGGGCTCGACGATGCATGGGTGATCCTCGCCATGATATGCGACCTTCTGCTATTAATCGCCGATTGCTTGTATCTGCAAGACTTTTGTGAGCGTCTCAGCAGTATGTATGATGCATACGTCTTACTACTGAAGAAACGCAGTGAAGTACTCTCAAAGTACAAGAATAGCATTGTACTACATGTGCGTTCTCTTTTCTTATACTTGAGAGTCGTGACCAAAGCCACATCAGGGTTGCCCAATTCTTTTACGGAGTTGTATGGTAAGACACTAGTACTGATGTTCTAGTGGCATGACAACGCGACGGAACTAACATGCACACAGGTCATCGAAGTTATCCATGTTATTTACAATTGTGCGACTTTCAATCCCGGGAAACTTCAGGAGACTTCTTATGTGCACTGTCGGTATCTTCGGCGCTATATGGGGTCTACTTTTTGCACAACTATGGTGGATCTGTGAAACTCAAACCGGCTGGAAGACACAGACACATCCGCAGTGCGATCTCGGCAGACGTGTTGCAATAACACAGATGATCAGTGAGAATTGATTGTTCATAAAATATATCGGTCTTCTGATGTCATTCAGCCGACGTTTTAGCGGATTTTATTCTCATCGTTGCTCCATTTTTCCTTATTAACAAAGTCAGATTGTCGAGGTCGCATAAAGTCCGGATATTATCTGTCTTCTCCACATCAGCAATCACCACAATCGTCAGTCTCACCCATGCGTATTACATCGTCGCTGGTGGAGGGATCAAGGAGGTTATGGCTGCTATAGTTGAGGTTCGGTGTTTAGTGTTTAGACCTCGAGCGCTGCTGACCACGTCGTAGGCTTCTGTTTCTCTAATCGTCGCGAATTTGAGCGTCATCGTCGCGTTCATCTTCCGTTTACATTCGGAAGATGATTCATCATCCACTCCGACGCCAGTCATAACTTTTAGTGGACAAAATAGGACACGCATTACTCCGACTTGTATAGCTGTTGAAACTACCACGATCGTACTGGAGGATCTCTCCGAGGCTCGTCTCCGTTCTACGAAGACAAGCGACGACGACGAGATCACTTTAAACAACAGGGAGCGAAAGCAGACGAAAGACTGGTGTTGAAGCAGAGGTTGATTCGCCTCCGACTCCCACGCTAGTGAAGGAGGGTCTTTGTCGAATGGATTTCTTCTATTTCTTCCACTTCTCCCTGCAACTGGCAAAATGCATTTTTTCGATCGAACACGGTCATTCTTGCCGTCTGTGGCTAAATCGTGCGATCACATTTTATCCCCTCTATTCCAATCCGATGACGAAATTTTTATTACGGTCGCATTGGTGATCTGCACTATCTGTTTTATAATGTGTGCTAATTAAACAATTTAATGCAGATTGAGATTCTGCTCGACAAGACACTGAAAACTGCATGTGGTGAGTCCACCGTCTTCATCCAAGAAACGGGTATCGGTGCCATTGTTTATTTTTGCGTTCGTCATCGCTTGAGCTCCTGCATTAACTTGCGCCTATGCACGTCTTGCATTTGATGACTGTAGGGGATTGGCTGTCAGTGAAAACGAGGCCAGTAGATGCAATATTAGCAACTTCGACTTCTCAATGTCGAAAATTCTGTGAGTAATTCTCACCCAATGGCCTCTAATGACCGCCTAACATCAGTCGTTCCAAGGCACTTGGGTCTACATTATTTCGCGAGGCAGGTGCCAGTGGCGCGCAAACGACACGGCTGTTCGAAATTTATTTGACATGAAACATTTCAAGCGGACATTAGTCGACGGGATCGTAGCAACACTAAAATTGTGATTTAAACGATAAATTGAACAAATTTTACAAACGGTCGAAAGACTCTCAGGCTGCAGACAATTCGATTTTACAATCGGGCCCATCAGTTGACAATCCGAGAATCGTGCAAAAAAGGAGCCGGGGACTTGGTGTGTTCTCCGAGACTCGCGCATATGCCAGCCGACTCTGAGTACTTTCGCTCGTCAATCACATTGACCCTGACTCAGACTTTTCGCTAGCTTGGCACCAGGCAGACTCCAGCACAAGCTCCTACTAGCCGTTCTCCCACTGCGGTTAATCGAGTGTGGACGGCCAAGCGTCTGTTCTGCCGATCAGCCACGGTCGGCAACATACATGCCCTGAATCTTCTTCCTTTCCCTCACCCTCAGGCTCAAGCTAGGCCTCATGCTGCATATCAATATGTGGTTGCGTTACTTAAGTCCGTCCGACAGGTCACAATTAAAATGTGACGCGTGACGGCTGCAATTTTCAACATTCTCTTCTCGATGGCAACAAAAAGTTACATACCAAAGAAAATAGCGGCAAACTAGTTTCTGCGTCATCTGGCCAGCTATCCTTCATCACAATCGCGCATAGGAGCTAGAACGATATATTAGATGACTCGGCCACTGATCGACTTGCAGACCACGCCGCATGGGGGACGTTCTCTCTTTGCCATCCAGCCCATTGCCCGGGGGACGAACATCTTTGCGTGTGAAGTTCCTTTTGCACATGTGATTTACAAAGATTATCGCAGGGAGGTCTGTGCTCAGTGTTTTGCATATGCAGCAAGTACTTCCCGAAGTATTGGCGATCCACGGACTTGGAGTATCCGAAGCTGCATGCGGGCTACTGCGGAGACTGTTTGGTTCTGTACAGATGAATGCAAGGTCACATGGGAAAGCGGGGTGATAGGTCCATTGATAGCAGATGTTAATGCTCTTCTTAGCAAAGCAAAGATAGCCACTCGGAGTCAATCAGCCAGGGACGACTACGATCCGATATTGCCAAATATTCCTACTGCACAAATCACGCAGGACTATATCGACAAAGCATGGGCGGATGTCGAGAATTTTGTCTGCTCTCGTAATCGTCTTTCTTCGTACTGCTCGACGATGAATTTAGAAGAAATGGAACTCGAAATCTCGCGCTCGGTTGCTTCAGCCATTGTCCAGCGATATGTATTCGATCACCGTCTCACCAATCTCACAGCATCTTCCGTAATATCCAGCTCAGATCTCTGGGCAGAAGTGCTTAATCTCCAGAGCAGCGAGCTCTCGAACGTTAGCCTGCGGCCTTACATTCTCAAGGCGCATCTACGTGTATACGCTTTTCTGTGTAATTCGCTTCCAACGCATCTCAAATCGTACGTTTTTATGGCACGAATTATACTTGCGCGGGACACGGGGAATGCTTTCGGCATTTGGGATGGAGACAGCAAAGATGAAATGCTCGGATGGGGCCTTTGGGCAGGCGCGAGCTATTTTAATCACAGTAAGAAACCACTTCTTCGTAAGCCTTACTGCTCAATACGTCGGCCCATTAAGGTTGCTGCCCAAATGTCGAAAAGACTCGTTGCGGACGTGCCATGCACTTCACCACCTCTCGCTCAGTTGAAACCGGCGAGGAGCTCTGTATCAGTTATATCGATACCAATCAAACCATTACGGAGCGCAGACAGGACCTAGAGAACAGCTGGTTTTTCAAATGCCGGTGCCAGCGATGCCTATTAGAAGAAGCATCTCTTCAATAATATTGATGTACCTCTTCTCACATTTTGTATAAATCACTCGACTAACCTACATTTTACCATTTGTCGGGCTACTACAGGAACCCGCTCAAAAATATACACATGCAAAAACTCTCCCACTCAGGTGGCAAACAAGTGATCCTTTCGACATACCCTTGGATCCTGATCCCCCCACTCGATAGTTGATCATTTCCATGGAGTATAAGCACTCAGCGACCCGCATCCAATCGTCTCCCATAGACTCATCCAGATACCATCAGAATAGGCGGAGTTCCCGACTCCGAAAGTCGGTGCGATGGAATTAACTTCGAACACAAACTGCAAATGTGTATATACGTGGTGCAAACTATCCTCCTGTGCTTTGTTTTGTCGGATGTCGATCCATGCGGTAATTTTTGTGTTTTCTGTGGATCCTCGCTCGTGTCTCTGAATCCCTGGCGGAAGGATGAGATTGATAACACCTTTCATTCACAAGGCTATCGACCTACAAGCTAGCTGGAAAAGTTTGACGAGACCATCGAGTTGTTATATACTCTCCCCAGAAAAGAAAACCGGGAAGTGGCAGGAAAGAATCCACTAATAGGCACTATGTTACAGGTCAATGATGAAGCCAGTCTTCAAGGAGACTGGCCAATTCATCCAATATCATTTTCAAGTCATCCGATCATCTCGTGTCTCTATTTCATTCTCAATCCTTTTTATATAAAACTAACGTAATTATGCCAAAAATTCTTCAGGAGCGCTTGATATGTTACTTTCAAAGGAAGACAACTGACTTCACAGGAATATGGTGTTTCCTCAAGGCAGTCGAAGCTCTGAAATGGACTTGATTTCAAGTTGCTCGAGGCTTGCCCGAGTGATCTGACGATCTTGCTCGCTAGTTAAAATTAGGCTTACGCCGAACGAGCACGTAGTACGGTAGTGCCAGCGTTGTCTACTTTCATGTGAATAAACGTACCAAATTTCATTTTGTTGCGCTTACCGCTCCCTCGCTAGTATGATCATTAATCGTCTGACGTGAACCCGAGCTCGGACTCAACAACTTGTTGTTTGGATTAATCACTCACAACATCGGTGGTATCATGGCATGGGTCCTGCATGCATCATGCACAGTACTAGTGTACAGTATACAATCGATGGGCACGCTAGCATCTAGACTCGAAAGATTTATTTTGTAATATTCCACTAAATTGATATAGCAATAACCTAATTATAGGCAATCCACAACTTGACTTGCGCAGGCCTAGAGCAGCCTACTCGGAGCAGACTGAGCAAACTCTATATACCTCCACTCCTCTTTGACGACTGCTTTCATGACACCAGCGGAAGACGACAGTGCTCCCCCACGTATCAAAGGAAAAGGAAAGGCTAGGCATCCTGAACCTTCAGAACAAACACCCCTGCTCCAACACCACAGTGATGTTGCTCCCAGTCAACCACGTGTTACAGATGACCTTGAAAGCAGCTCTGACGTTCAGCGAAGGCTTTGGTCCACACTTACATTTGTTTTCCTGGTATCTCTGTCTTCCTGCATCATAATATTCCTGCTGTTTGCTCTGTTGGCATACTCGTATGCTGCCAGGTTGTCGGGTGTGTCCCCAGAAGACATCTTACAGAACGCACTGGTGATACAAGGGCCATATCGGGCGAGCGTACTCAGTCTCACACCAGACGGCGGGATATGGATACAAGTACAAGCAAGAGTCGGAATCGATGCGAGATCAATCATGGGAGTCGATACCGATGATGACGAGGGAACACTCGCCGACATGTGGAAGTCATTTGGTCGATGGGGCGTCGGGATTCTGGATAGAGCTACAGTGGATGTCTCTACGGCTCAAGTCTTCTCTCAGCAACAGGCACTCTTAGCCACGCTCGATTTACCACCATTTGAACTTCCTCTCACCGCCAATCCCCCACATGATGATTCATGGTTATCTTCACTGTCTTTGACTCTTTTTGTCGTCCCCACCCGGAATGCGTCTGATGTCAACCAGTTCGTGTACGACTCCTGGCATTCTGGTGCCGCGTCTGTGCATGCCTCTATTCCTCGCGTAGTCATCTCTGGGGGGTCGACGAACAAAGGTGGTTGGAGGCACATGCTAAAGCTCCAGAGATTAGGTATACAAACACGGTTGTCCATGAAGCGTGAGTCTGTCTATTGTCTATTAATTTGTTAAGAGTCACGGTGCTACAGCACTACCGACAGTTCCGCCAATCCCTGGCTTGCCCACCCCGGGCGAGGACGTACCATCACCATCCATTTCGCAGCTGATCACGCTCCAGTCTTTTGGTGTGGAGTCTAAAGCTAAAGACGTGACTGTACATGCCCTTGCGACTGTCATCAATCCCTTGCCACCTATAATGGACCTAACTGTTGCCCCACTTCCATTCATAATTTCGCTCCCTGGTGAAAATCATTCATCAGTACCAATAGCATCAGTTCACACCGACCCGTTCATGCTGACCCACCCCAACATCACGCTCACTATCTCTGGAAGCGTTCTCCCCCTCCCTCACCTTTCCACATCCATTTCCGCTTTCCTTAGTAGATATCTCTCTCTCTCGCCTAACCCCGTATCCGTCGCAAGTCCACTATTCCCATCTTTTGTGGTGGACATGGAATTCCCAGCCCCCAGTTCCAAACCACAAATACTCCGCAATGTAACAATTCACGACATGAAGATCAAACCCAATTCTGCTAGCACCGGCTTTCTTGCGAGTGGTTCGGTGTTTGCTCGCATAGTGCTTCCTAAAGGAATGAACCTTACGCTGGATGTTACTCGCGTATTCCCTGATGTTCTGGTCTACGACGGGGAAGTCCATGAACTGCCTACACTTCTCTTGCCCCATCAGAATGACGAAGAAGAATTACCAGATCCACTTCCAGAACGTGCATTTGGTCATATACGACCTGAAGATTGGTTGGAAGCGACAAGCGTTCAAGTCGACGCTGAAGATGAAGGCTCCACATTTGCAGTCACCGCGGATATGGTCGATGTCCCGTTGGAAGTGCTTCCTGGTCGGCAGAAACAATTCAGCAATTTCATCAGCAAGGTATGCATAGCACTTTTTCGCGTAACCTTGTTAACGCAAGATTTGTTGCAGGTTGTATTTGGCACCCATGGTGCATTGGCCGGCTTGCAGGGAACCACTGATGTCGGCGTGCACATTCTCGGATTACCGTTCCGTGATCATAAGGACACGGCCACAGGGATGGACCTTTTGGGTCTGCCCTTCCAAGGGAGCGTACGCATTGGAATGAAAGATCTATTGGTATAACGGCTCGCTTGATCTTTGCTCCAAAGGACTGTAATTTATTTGCCTGTATCATCATACATCCACTAGCCATTAAGACTATTCCAATGTACTGTTGGCATATCTTCTAGCTCACTACGTCGCACTGGAATCAATTTTTCCTCCCGTATCCGGCTAGGGCACTCATCATTGAGCCCTAGGGATGATGTTACCTAACTGCGCATGAAAGGATTCACAGAACGGTCTAGTGTTGGACATCTTTCATTCTGTTATTCAAGATGAAGATGTTCTAGGAATTCGCTGCCTCTATCCTGATGTGTTGCTGGGAGATGTATACTGTCAACACGAACCCGCTCTTTCATAGAGGTTTGGATGAGATCCTCGTGTTGATGGTCTCCCGCACTGTACTTGTATTCATCAACTTGTACATCGTCAATATTTGGAACATCGCCCAAGACTGTGGGACAGAAAGTACACCTATACAAGTTGAAGCTTCAGTTGTAATGCTTTATTACCACCCCGTGAATGATTTCTTCTTCTACGTCTTTTTCTTTTCCACTCTTGAGTTTCGAAATGCCATAGGACATCGTCCTCGCTATCCTCCAGTGTTCCACCGTTGGCGCCTCGCTATCTTCGCACCGTCTCCGAATTCCCACTCTCTGTAAGACTGGGCTTTCAACCATCGGCACCAATTTGATATCGTCGTTAGGCATGGCAAAGAAGAATGCTCCAAGACGAGTATAGTTCCGCTGGTCCGCAGGGGGCTGGACAACGCGGTGGATCGTGCCTTTATAGTACCCGCCGGTAAGGAAGTCTATTGCATCGCCTGCGTTGACCACCTACAATCCGGTCGCTATGTTATACATTGAGACATAGTAACATTACCACCCACAAGCGCATTTTCCATGTGACGGATCCAACGCCATTCGCCTTCGCGGATCTGGATTTGTAGTGCGGCGACGGGTTGGCTCCATAGGATCGTAATGCTTCCGAAGTCTTGCGGTAACAATGTGAGCGTGTTTCTTCGTCAGTAAAATGCTGACCTGTGTGACCCTTCAGCCAAACATTGTTTGTTTTTGCTTCTTCTTCTTCTGTTCGTGGGTGGCTACACTATATGAGCTTGTGAAGAGTAGAAATATAAGGAAGTACTCGCTACTTGATGAACCTAACTAATTGACAATTCAGAAACGGCACGAACTGTTTGATATGTATGCCCATACCAGATGTCTCGTTGGCGGCGTCAAATTCGTGTTTATTCACAAGTGTATCTTCTGGTAGCTCGAGGCTGCGGGCAATAAGCCTGAGAGAAAACCATTTATCAGAGAATCTTCATGAGCACACCAGAATACACGTTTACCTCAGGATAGGATGCAACACGTTGAAGAAGTTGTGTTCGCTAAACTCTTGTATCTCTGGGAGGAGAGGGAGGAGGGCTTCTGGGTGCTTTCGTTTGGTCACATCGCGATTGACTAGAATGATGTGAGGTGAGTCTATAAAAATGAACGAGCTCCGCTCACTGCAGTATTGTTGAAGGTGGTCTCGTACTCGACCATCGTTATCCTGTTGAATTCGATTGATTTGAGCAAATAAAATGCCCCCGTGTTACTTGGTGCACGACTACTACGTACTGTGTACTCCACTGATGTATACCCTTGGAGCATCCCATCTTGCTTTCTTGTTGAAGCATAAGTTTGCTTCTCGCTGTCAGTGACAGCTGAGAAGGGTACGTCCGCAATGTCAAACATGCGAGTAGTCTGAGTGAAGAAATTATTAACGATCTATGTGATATGAGAGAATCGTCTCGCTTGAGCTTGCGAATATCCATGATTCACGACATAGAAGAACCCGAAGTTCAGAAAAGCTTCCCTTAGTTCGATTGCGAGCGCGGCGCGTCCTTCTTCGGAGCTGGCTTTCGAAATGTCGATGATCGCAAGGTCGACATACTCCACTGTCAACGAGTATGTCAGCGTTCTGTATTGATTACAAGACCTCGCAGAGACAATTTTCCTTCGTAGGGGGTGCAGCAACGTAGTGCGGCACATAGGGCAAGTCAATGTTAGGCATTGTAATCAAGAACACCAAGGGGTGACAAATCTAACAAATTAACAACTTGTCCTTATATTAAGCCTTCGGGGCTTGTCAGCCAGATTTATAAAAAGAGGTGGCTGTCATGACTGCGTGGTCACGCACCTAATAACGAAGGACGATAGTCGCCACACGGTGACAATAAACGAGGGGGAGCTTTTGACGCAAGAAGTAGGCTCCACCACCAGTGACGCGCCAAATGTTCCGCGGTGCCATTGAACTTGCCTTGACTGGTACGCATTCGGGAAACCTACGTGGACCTCTAGGACAGGAGGGCTTGTCAAAGTCCAAGGTCGTGAAGAAATTTGTGAGCTGTGGAGCAATTCTTCGAAAGGCAAGGCAGCCCCACACTATTTGAAATGGCCTATACCTTCAGCCATAATCATCAACGTAAGAACGTATCCTTCCAGTTGGTGTGTATTGATGCTATGTATAGGCTCCTCCTTGACTTAGATCATGCGGGTAGCCACGTCGATAATCAATCAACTGCCAGTGTGATCGTATCACTTGATGCATATAACATAAGCATAAGAGTTTCCTGGGAGGAAGCATTAGTCGGCGCATGATGTTGCTAGTAATTAGATGGAAAAATCAACGATCAATGCGGTGGTGCGCATCACCAGCGGTAAAGTGATATTCCCCCAACGGGCCCAACCCAGTACAACATCGAGCCCGTAAGCCAGTGATAGGTTAACTCTAGAACAAGGTGTTACCTGGTATAACTGATGTGTGTGCGTGAGTGAGGCAAAATAGAGCGAAAACTAAAGCAACCTTTGGCCCGGGTGTTCCTTCATCAAGTTCTCCCATGCCGCTGAAAAGGATATAAGCAAACATGATATTGTCAGACATCTGGGTTCATTCTTGAAAATTGGTATGTATAAGGCTACGACGACGCTCGCGCGCCGCACGTTGCACAGAAAAGTAAAATATTTGCTCCCCGAAAATACATCCCCTCTATTTACAAAAGAAAGATACATCGTCATACGCGACGCACGCTTAAGGCTTAGCAGTTGTCCTTTCAGCAAGCTTCTTCTGGAGCTTAGCCTGCACGAAAAATTAGCTTCATTTCATATGTTCATGACCACAACTTACATTCACCGCATCCATGTACTTGTCCGTGACGACCCAATGTTCTCTCTTCATGTTCTTGCCGTGGATAGCAAGAGCAAGATCCTTGGTCATGATGCCATCCTTGTCAATTGTTTCCACACACGCAGCCTCGAGATCAACACAGAAATTCTTGAGCTCTTCATTGTCATCCAGCTTAGCACGGTGGAGAAGTCCACGAGTCCATGCAAAGATCGACGCCACGGGGTTGGTCGATGTCTCATTGCCCTTCTGGTACTCACGGTAGTGTCGGGTGACGGTACCGTGGGCAGCCTCACTCTCAACGACCTGACCATCAGGAGTAATCAGCTCTGAGGTCATCATGCCCAAGGAACCGAAGCCCTGAGCGAGGATGTCACTCTGCACGTCACCATCGTAGTTCTTGCATGCCCAGACGAAACCACCGGAGGACTTGATCGATTGTGCAACCATGTCGTCAATGAGGCGGTGCTCGTAGTATATGCCGGCCTTCTCAAAAGCGTCCTTGTACTGCGAATCATAGATCTCTTGGAAGATGTCCTTGAAGCGGCCATCATACTTCTTCATGATGGTGTTCTTTGTTGACATAAACTAGACACAGTCATGTTAACATGATGTGTGCGGGTTGAGTAGAGTTAAACACACTAAAGGCATCTTCTTGAGGAGAGCCATCTTAAATGATGAGTGCGCAAACCCAGTTATTGACTGAGAAGGGCACAATCAATGGTCACATCAAGACAAAGAACCGCTGAATTTACCTCATCGGTGTTATACATGCTCATGGCGACACCACTTCCTTTGAAGTCATACACGTCCATGACAGTCTTCGCACTTCCATCAGCAGGGCTGAATACAAGTTGTAGCTTCCCGGGTCCCGGTGCGACAAAGTCCGTGGAACGGTACTATACCCATATAAACACGTGTGCCATTCACGATTGAAAATCTCATACCTGGTCACCGACTACATCATTGTCAGGCTTAGCAATCACGAGATAACAAACGGAGTAACGAACATGCATGACGGCCAATCACGATTGGCTTCACCCATCCTGGAACTGGCTTGGGAATACGATCCAATATGATGGGCTCACGGAACACAGTTCCGCCAAGGATATTACGGATCTAATTTGTCTGTTAAAAGTTGGCGAGGATAGCTTGTCAGATACCACACTCACCGTGCCGTTCGGGCTCTTCCACATCTCCTTGAGCTTGAACTCCTCTACACGAGCCTCGTCGGGCGTGATTGTCGCACACTTGATGCCGACCTTGTGTTCGAGAATGGCATTGGCGGCTTCCACGGTTACTCGGTCGTCGGTCTTTTGCCGCGTGAATATGCAAATTAAAGTAAATTGATGGAATGGGAACGTACCTGGTCACGGTACTCGAGGCCAAGGTCGTAGTACTTGATGTCCAGTTGTAGATAAGGAAGGATAAGCTGTAGCAATCACGTCTGAGTCAGAGTGTAGCGGAAGATTTCAAACAACGCGCACCTCTTCACGGATCTTTTTCCAAATAATCCTCGTCATCTCATCTCCATCAAGCTCCACGACAGGTTTCGCTACCGCAATCTTCTTCCCATATTCTGTGAGAATAAAATCAGTACATGGTACATATAGAACGAGAGGGTTTCAAGGCATAGCTCGAGCACCCCCACTACTAAGGTATGCATGCGAACTACTCACGTAAGCTCATTGAATTCGCAAACCCTCGTGCCAGCGGTCTGCTCTGCGGACCCAGCGAGCGTCTAACAGCAGTAAAGAGCGTAGCTCCTGGCACTGGCATGGCTGGTTAGTAAAAAGAAAAGGACTAGTATGTGGCAAAATCAAATGATTATTGGCCTTTTGTAAGCGTGGGCTTGGAAGATACAAATGAAGCACACGGCGTGCGCGTGGGTATCGTGAGCACACTCAGAAGACGGGCCAGCGGCTGCTAGGGAAAATCGATGCTTGGTAAAAACCTTACCTCAATGCCTTAGAGTAGAAGTTCAAGCTCAAGCCTTGCTTGGGCTGATCCGGCTGGGCCCTATGGCATATGGAATGGCGGCGCCCCGTCACGGCTGATTTAGGACCATATGCCAGCGCATGCTCCGAGTTGTGCTGCCAAACGATAATCACCTGCTCTTGGTTGGCGCATTAGAGGAATTCGCGGGAATGGTACAGTTAATGACGGCCGAAAACCTTAACAGGTACTTATAGACCTTGCCATAGGGACTAATCGCTTGCAACAAAAGTGGTGCGATATCTTAGAATGTCTTCCCAAGCACATGTCATAATCATTTTGATTACAGTACCCGACATTCATGAGTTCGCTGGGACAAGCTCGACGATGCGCTCAACGAGACTCCTCATCACCTCTGCCTTCTGTCTCCCTGTCTCCAGGACTTCTTCGTGTGACGCAGTCTCCATGGAAGGAAGCTCAACTCGCTGACCAGCAAGCTACAAGGACCACCGTCGACGGAGCAATTAGGATCGGAGGGTTCATTTTACATGGGCACGTACCTCTGCTTCAACCTCTGCTTTGATACTCCTGTAGGTATCAGGCACGACCACCTGGTTAGTAACGAGGCTCAGCACCATGACCTCGAGATTCTCTTCTCGCGCAGCCACTACTTCGGGTATGGTGCTCATGCCGACTACGTGCGCACCTGCATTGCGTAGGAAACGACCCTCAGCAGGGGTCTCATACGCAGGACCTGCCACCCAGGCATACGTTCCTTCAGCCAGTGCAGAGGAGTCAAACTTAAGAGAGTGAGAGGCAAGGAAGGCAAGGCGTCGTAAACGAGGGGAGTATGCGTCTCCCAGAGGGATGAATCGGGCGTATTCTGGGGACATGAGAGGTCCGAACGAGGGGTTCATCCCAGTGAGGTTGGGAAGGGCGAGGTGGTCGCGAATAACGACGACTGCGATATCGTTCAGCATTGGACTTTGTATGGATGAAAAGATCATACTTGTTCCAACGGGTATCTCTGGTGTCAATGACCCGGCAGCGTTTGTTACTGTATTAGATCAGACGTGGTGTCCTGCAAGTCAAAAGTTCGCTCACTGATGACATCTTTGACGCCTAATCTCTTCATGATTCTAATACCATACGTCACGACTGTGGGCTTGTGGCCCTCGTACGGATGGAACTGTTATCGTTTCTCTTTCAACAAACTCGCTGGTGAACTGGTGTTCCACCTCACTCACCCTCCCGAGCATGGCG
Organism: Suillus brevipes Sb2; assembly: GCA_011800875.2. Lineage (NCBI taxonomy): Eukaryota > Fungi > Basidiomycota > Agaricomycetes > Boletales > Suillaceae > Suillus > Suillus brevipes. Next base: position 278,563 of record JRHT02000018.1, on the reverse strand, counting down.
ACAACAGGCACATTATCCTTGCCCATCAGTCCGAATGCGAGCATGCTTTTTTGGCCAACAACTTAGTGGTTAATCTAAGGTCAGTGATACCTGATCGTCCTTATCGACACATACCTGTGCTCTCTCCGAAACCCTGGAGTTGTGAGTAGGGAACTTGCACCACATCCTTCAAGCTCGACACAAGGGTGCTGAGACCAGATCCACACACGACTCCGATGCGTGGCTTCAGCAAACGAGGATCGGTAACCAAACGCGAGATGGTTGCAAGAGTTTGCACGAAGGGAAGTGCTGGGGTGGTTGATGAAGACATGTCAAGATACCAATTGTTTTGGTCATATCATGTGTTATAAGCAAGTCGCTTGAAGCTTCCAGCTATTATTGCTATTGCTTTGAGATAAAGACAAAGGACTCCTCGGTGAACTTGTCTTTGCCAATGGCAACGGCCCGCGGTCTATGATGATGTCTACGAGATGCCGGCATGCTCAAAGCAATTCTCGGTTTCAACTTGGTCTGCTAGTGCTACACACTTCATGCTCTACACCCAATTGCAACCATGAACAAACTCAGAAAGCCCAAGTCATCCGCCATGATATGTCACAGCCCATGTCAAGTACTCAAACAGCTGGATCTAGCGTCAACCAATGTTTGTTGTCTGTCCAAAGCAACCTCCGGTGTCGAGAACGATGCAGATTGCGAGTGCTTCACTTGCTGTGGAAAGAACCTCTACTAGTCTAAGAACACGCTGGAATAATCCAAAGCGACATGGTACTCTGCACCTGCTACTGTCAAGCCTCGCACATTCGTCGAGCAGTACTGGGCTGCTCGTGCACTGGTGGCTGAAACGGTGCTGACAACACGTGTCCAGCATCAGAAGGAAATGGCGGAAGTGAGGCTAGGAGAGGAGGAGAAGCGGATGGCGAGTATTTGCATTGTCTCAAAGAACGGTTCTCGGCGATTAATCGTGACGCCGAACGTATGAAATATGTATGTTCGTATCTCATTCTATGCTTTGCTCTGACAGCCATGCTTACCAGTAGCAGAATGGACTCCAACATATCTTGCAAGAACACAAGCTCAATGCTTAATTCGCGGTCGCATGCGCACAACGCTGCACTCTGAAAATGTAGGTATGAATGATGCTTCATCAATAGTTTGACAGGTGTACCCGACGACTTCTGATTTGAAGCTCCCATTCTCCTCACCCTCTGCTCATCGCCCAGCATACCTCATCTCCCTGTCATGCTCATTCGTGATAAAGGCGAGTAACGAGTCCGCGCGATTCATTCGTTTACCGTGGCTCAAATGGATGAAGTATCTCACACTAAATGAAATATCAGCCATCTGGGCTGCAAGCTTCGCGAACACATCATCTTCATCTGTATGCTGAGAGACAGAAGAAACCCCGCAAACGCGTAGATTTAGCTGTCTGGGAAATTTATATTGAGTCTCGTTGTATTTCAGTGCCAGATGTGAAAGACTGCATTAGTTGCTGGACGTTCCGGATAATGCACTCGTTGCAAGTGCGGGTGGGCGGTTCGCTGGCGTCCAGCAGTGATACAACAAGAAATGGATTTGTATATATAAATGTCGCCTTAAATATACTTCGAAGCACCATGTGTTAAGATATACTATGTACGACACTCAACCAAATTTCTCCTCGCTGCAGAACACTCAGCAAGCATTTCCCTACACAGAACTGCTAGTTGATATATGCACATGCTCCTGGAAGACAATCGATGTCATGCTAGTTTCTGCGTCAGAGTTGGCAACGAGTTTTGCGTGATATTCTCGAACGCTAAGGATGAGGCGTGGTCCCATCACAAACATCTGCACAACGAATAAAACCTGAAAACCACCATCGAGTATGGTAGCTCCAATAGAACTTGAAGTCTATAGAAATGATGAGCCGTGGGTATAAGCAGATGTCAGCGACAGGTCCGCGCACCCAAAGCACTGGAGAGAGATAAGTAAGCTGGAGGCAGGCAAAGCTAACACATGCGGAATTTGAGCAGGAAAAGATAACCACATTCTCAATTACAAGCTCACCTCGCAAAATACAGCACGTGAGATTGTATCAGCGGTCTGAAACAGTCCCCGATAGTCGATCCTGTCAATGGGCCGAGGTGGCGTCGCTGGTCACGGAAGTGTTTCACAGCAATCCAGACTGAAAGACACAGTGCGAGGACCTCCCAAACAGTGGTGAGTATCCACACCATTGAAAACAGAAGCGAGGCATCCCCCTCATTGCCATAACCGCACATATGGATGCCAGAGAGTATCAGCTCGTCTGGTGTTTGTCCAATGAGCTGTGTTCCGCAAGTCCGAGTCAGCAATTAAAACTTACCCGCTACAACATACCTGAGTCCTATTGCCGAGAGTACTCCACAGGCGATGTTAACACTCAAGAAGATAATAACAAGGAAAATGAGCATGGTTCTGGATCTCTGATACATGGCATGTAACCGAGCAATCATGATGACTTGCATCATGTTTCAATTGAGTCAATATCAATGAGATTTTGCAGCTCACCGCCCAGCATGGCAGTTAGGACCACATTTATTCCACTTGTCCCGTAGTACAGAATGTTGCCTGAATCACCCAATTAGTGATCACCTCGTACTAGAATCAGACACTTGACTCACACCTGTGTAGTCGTTACGTTCGGTCGAATTCAATGATCAATATCTCACTCACCCCTACATGAGTGTATTCATTGAATAGGAATGAGATAGTTGCGGAATACTCACTACATCTGTGAGCGAGACCAATGGCATAGTTACTGTGTGCTGCCGGTCAGAAGAATCAAACACAGTGCATATCAGACATACCCAGAACATTAGCACTAATCGTCAGAGATGAGCCATTAGAAAAGCAACAATTTTTGGCTTCGTCACACACACACAAAAAGGCATTCCAACATATCGTATCTAGAACATTTTGGAGTCAGCACAACTCGCCAACCACGCTATAGCATAACATGAGGTACGAACAACCAAATACAGCACGGTCATGAGAGACCACTGTTGCCTCTATCGCAAATTCATTGTATCCTCCTGTTTTTATGATGAGACTCTGTCACTCACCCAGATCAGTTCAATCTATAACGCCAATCTTAGCGAGTTGGCTGCTCCTGCAATAAGGTCAACCTACCTCTTGTCCAATTGTTAATACTGGTGATATCATAAGAATGGCAGCAGTTTCATAACAACGTCCTGCTCACCCCAGTCATATATCATCACGAAGCCGGCGGCAACTGCAAAATGCAAGTCGATGTTAGATCGAGACATCACCGACTGATACGACAAACATATCCAATAGCCATAAAAAACTTGTATATCGATGTACGGCCACCAACTGGGATCATTGGAGACGAAGGTCATATTCGAGGGATGGGTGTGAGCGTGTGGGGGATGTTGGAGATGTATAACGGCGACAGTGTCCGTGCTAGATATACCACTGTCCAGCGCTTGTATCGCCAAAATCGGCATGTCTCAGGAAAACGTAATTCAATGTTACAGTGTTACAGAGCGCTACGAAGCGCTCTGTAGCACAATTAAACTCGCTGTCGGATGGAGATGGATGTTTCATCCCGCCTAAAGGCCCTTGATTGGGTGACGTGAGCATTGCGGTGCGACATCAAGCATAGAGACTCTGGAAGTCATCCCAGTCAAAGTAGATTTAAATTTAAATTTGCAAACCAGTATTACGCACACGACTACATGAAGACCAGGAAAATTCCAGTCGTTGGCGATTTCAGCAGATGTCCAACGCGATTTTTGAGGTGTTCTTGCTGAGGCTTGCATAAATCTAAGAGTTCTGAAACAGATCAATTTGTAACACTGTGATGTGGTTGAAACAAGCATGTGTACACTATGTTTACCCACTTGGAACCTTGCCGGAGATGACAAAGAACACTAAGCAAGTCTGACAAAGGTAACTGGACGAAACCTAGTGGGATTCTTGAACACTAGATACGAACGAGTATGTGGTGGTTCGGAGACCCAAGTCTAGTGTAAAATAGAGATAAACAAGCTTACACCACCTCGGCCTTGCTGGACAAGCCCGAGGGCATCTTGCGGCATAGCACCAGATACTTAATTTTAACGCGTGGGTCGCCCTCGAAGCAGATTAATAAATGTAACTCGCTATATCCGTCGCATCCGGGCTCGAGTCGACACCAGAAATCGCACGTGCGAAATAGGATGCCTGTAACATGCCGAAAATCTGATTTCTGATCGTAAAGGTTGATGGCTCTCAATTGTGTGCATGACGGGCACCCCCTAGCAGGGGGTTGTCTGCGGAGGTCTATGATGATGTCTACAACTTAGTAAAAGATGCCAGCATGCTCAAAGCAGTTCTCGGTTTCAACTTGGTCTGCTAGTGCTACACACTTCATGCTCTACGCCCAACCACTGGTATGAACAAACTCAGAAAGCCCAAGCCATCCGCCACGATATGTAACAGCCCAATGTCGAGTACCCAAACAGCTGGATCTAGCGTCAACCAATGTTTGGTGTCTGTCCAAAGCAAACCTCTGGTGTCGAGAACGATGCAGATCGCGAGTGCTTCACTTGCTGTGGAAAGTACCCCCACGCCTAATAACACGTTGGAATATTCCAAAGCGACATGGTACTCTGCACCTGCTACTGTCAAGCCTCGCACATTCGTCGAGCAGTACTGGGCTGCTCGTGCATTAGTGGCTGAAACGGTGCTGACAACACGTGTTCAGCATCAGAGGGAAATGGCGGAAGTGAGGCTAGGAGAGGAGGAGAAGCGGACGGCGAGTATTTGCATTGTCTCAAAGAACGTTCTCGGTGATTAATCGTGAGGCCGAACGTAGAACCAAATTGCGGCTCTCGTGCGGGCGAGCGAGCAACGACAGAGCAGGCTCGAAAAGTTCGTTGTGCGTTGCATTATTAGCTTGCTTGTGCTTCTGTGCGCAGCTCATTCTATTCATTCAGGTAGCCCTTGTAGCATGTTTTATGCTTCTCTTTCTTGCGTTAATTTATATCCTGCTACGTGATTCCCCGAAATCGAAGAGCGCCTCACACTTTACGATCCCGATCCTCTCCCCATTTACCTCAGTGGTAAGCTTCGTTAATCGCCGTTGCATCATTTTCAAAATGGAACAACATAGGTCGAACATGAAACAGGCATTATCAGTGCGAGACTCGTATCAATCTTTATCGTCTGTCTAGGCATTTTATCATATGCCATCTTCCGGCATTGGTTGTCAAAAAAAAGATCTTAGCGCGCATAAATTTTGGGTTGACGTGGCTGACGTCGTAGTCATGTGAATCCGAGTCGATGCACTTCCCAGGGTTACTAGTAGTTGCTGCGGTCGTGGAGGTTATGCGCAGGGCACATGCATACGATAGTTTGACGGGTTGCATGCCCCTCGTGTGCATTGAATCCCTTAAGAGATCATGCATATGGATGGCTAGCTAGTTCTAGTTAGTACTTGTAGCACCTGGCAGAGGATGACTGAAATTAAACCGAACCAGTTGTGGAGTGTGATACGCGTGGGAAATGGGGTGCTGTTCACAGGACGGGCATGCAACTTTGTAAGTCCCAACACGTTACACCTCGTTCTTCTTCACGCACCACCACTCCTTCGCTGTCCTGACCACGGCACTCTCCTCCTTCCTGTTGGCCTGTTAACTCAGGAAAACAGAGGTCACTATGTATCCTCAGTCTTCCTCCCCGACAGCAGATCATGCAGATCCTTTCACTTCCGCAGCGGGTGGTCCTCGCAGATACATTTACAGCGACAACGACTCTGACAACGTCGACCCTTACAGTCGTAGAGACACTTATGCTTCAGACAGCAGTAACAATGGCCTCAATGACACTGAGCGATACTATGATCACAACGGCAACTACGACCCCTACGGTTCGTGTAGTGCCGTACTCCTCCATTCTCATACTCACACTTGTGTGATTTTCAAGCACAACCTGACACAGACTCGGATGTCGACATATACGGACAGCGGTATCCTCCAGCATCCTCAGAATCATTGGGTCCTTCGAGAATGGGCATGTCAGATTCTAACGCAACCGCATGGGCCGAATACGCAGGGCCACCAGGCGCCCGTGAGGCATATCCCGCCTGGTCAGCCGAACGTCAGATCCCACTCTCCAAGGAGGAAATAGAAGACATATTCCTTGACTTGACCCAGAAATTCGGATTTCAGCGGGACTCTATGCGGAACATGGTAACTTTTTTTATTCAACATTGTTGCGCATTCTGACAACCAGTCTAGTTTGACTTTTTGATGCAACTGCTGGACAGCCGAGCATCACGTATGTCGCCCAATCAGGCACTCCTCACGCTACATGCAGATTACATTGGTGGTGAGCATGCGAACTACCGTAAATGGTATTTTGCGGCCCAACTCGACCTCGACGACGCCGTGGGCCACGTTCAAAATCCTGGTCTTCAGCGCCTCAACCGCAGGGCAGGCGCCCGCTCCTCTAATGAGAAATCGCTCGCAACCGCTATGGAACGCTGGCGCCAGGCCATGAACAACATGAGCCAATACGATCGCCTTCGCCAGATCGCGCTATACCTACTTTGTTGGGGTGAGGCCGCCCAAGTGCGCTTTACCCCCGAGTGTCTGTGCTTCATCTTCAAGTGTGCGGATGACTATTATCGTTCGCCTGAGTGCCAGAACAGAGTGGATCCCGTGCCTGAAGGTTTATACCTGAAAGCGGTCATTAAGCCCTTGTACCGCTTTATTCGGGACCAAGGCTATGAGGTAGTTGATGGGCGATTTGTGAGGCGGGAGCGAGACCATGCAGATATTATTGGTTACGATGATATCAACCAGCTCTTCTGGTATCCAGAAGGTATTGCTCGGATCATTCTTACGGACAAGGTACGATGCTTCTCGTTGCTTACAGCCGTATGCTAAACTGGCTTGCAATTCAGACGAGACTTGTAGACCTGCCACCTCCCCACAGGTTTATGAAGTTTCACAGCATTGACTGGAATCGCGCGTTCTTCAAAACATACTATGAAAAACGTTCCTTTGGACATCTCCTGGTCAACTTCAACCGCATTTGGGTCATTCACGTCTCTCTCTACTGGTTCTATACCGCGTACAATTCCCCTAAAGTATACCAGATCTCACTTCCTCTGAATAAGGTCTACAACTCTCCGGCATTGTCATGGTCTGTCACTGCGCTCGGAGGTGCAGTTGCGACGATCATTATGATTGCAGCTACCCTCGCTGAGTTTTCGTATATCCCCACTACCTGGAATAATACCTCTCATCTCTCCCGGCGTTTGCTATTTTTGTTTATCACCCTCGCTCTGACATGCGGCCCAACCTTCTACATTGCTATTGCGGAAAATAGCTCTAATGGGACCACGAGTTCACTCGCCCTCATCCTTGGTATCGTGCAGTTCTTCATCTCGGTTGTTGCTACACTCCTCTTCGCGACTATGCCGTCTGGACGCATGTTTGGGGACAGAGTCGCTGGAAAGTCACGGAAATACCTTGCCAGTCAGACGTTCACTGCATCTTATCCTGGGCTGCAAATAGAGTCGCGCTTAGGCTCTATTGCGCTTTGGGCACTTGTCTTTGGTTGCAAAGCCACAGAGTCTTACTTTTTCCTCACGCTTTCTTTCCGCGACCCCATTGCAGTGATGGTGGGGATGAAGATCCAGGGCTGTGGCGACAGATACTTCGGCTCCAGTCTGTGCACCAACCAAGCTGCGTTCACGCTGGCTATCATGTACGTGATGGACCTAGTGCTGTTTTTCCTCGATACGTTCCTTTGGTACATCATTTGGAATACGGTGTTCAGTATCGCGCGCTCGTTCATACTTGGCTTGTCGATATGGACGCCATGGAAGGATATCTACACTAGGCTACCGAAACGGATTTATGCAAAATTGCTTGCGACGAGGGATATGGAGGTTAAGTACAAGCCGAAGGTCAGTTTCCTGTGATCTCTACCTGAATGCACCTTAACGATATCTTTTACAGGTGTTGGTCTCGCAAATTTGGAACGCAATTATCATTTCCATGTATCGCGAGCACCTGCTTTCCATTGAGCATGTGCAGAAGCTGTTGTATCACCAGGTTGACTCGGGACATGATGGCAAACGCAGCCTCCGTGCGCCGCCGTTCTTCATTTCTCAGAGCGATAAGGGTTTCAAGGGCGAGTTCTTCCCTCCGGGCAGTGAAGCCGAGCGGCGCATTTCCTTCTTTGCGCAGTCGCTCACAACTGCTGTTCCGGAACCTCTACCCGTAGACGCCATGCCCACGTTCACGGTCTTGACGCCACATTACAGTGAAAAGGTCCGTGGTTCATTTCTCTTATCCGAAGTTGTACCAACCAACCAATTTTTAGATTCTCTTGTCACTGAGGGAGATTATCCGCGAGGAAGATCAGAATACCCGTGTCACTCTGCTCGAATACCTGAAGCAACTCCACCCCATTGAATGGGACAACTTCGTCAAGGATACCAAGATTTTGGCTGAGGAATCTGCCATGTTCAACGGCACGAGTCCTTTCGGCACGGATGAGAAGGGTCAGTCAAAGATGGACGATCTGCCGTTCTACTGCATCGGCTTCAAGAGCGCTGCCCCCGAATTCACCCTGCGAACTCGTATTTGGGCTTCCCTGCGTGCGCAGACGCTCTACCGCACAGTCTCCGGTATGATGAACTACGCCAAGGCGATCAAATTGCTCTACCGCGTGGAAAACCCCGAGGTTGTACAGCAGTTCGGCGGTAACACGGACAAACTTGAACGTGAGCTTGAACGCATGGCTCGGCGCAAGTTCAAATTCGTCGTCTCAATGCAGCGGTACTCCAAATTTAACAAGGAGGAGCATGAGAACGCCGAGTTCTTGCTGCGTGCATACCCGGATCTTCAGATTGCGTACTTGGATGAGGAGCCACCACGCAAGGAAGGTGGCGAATCGCGGCTGTTCTCTGCACTTATCGATGGCCACTCTGAATTCATTCCTGAAACTGGCCGTCGTCGCCCCAACTTCCGCATCGAGCTTCCCGGTAATCCTATTTTGGGTGACGGCAAGTCGGACAACCAGAATCATGCGATCGTCTTCTATCGTGGCGAATACCTACAACTCATTGATGCTAATCAGGACAACTATCTGGAAGAATGCCTTAAGATTCGCAACATCCTGGGTGAGTTCGAGGAGTACTCGGTGTCAACTCAGAGCCCGTACGCACAATATGGCCACAAAGAGTTCAAGAAAAGTCCTGTGGCTATCGTCGGCGCTCGCGAGTACATCTTCTCGGAAAACATCGGTATCCTTGGTGATCTCGCCGCCGGCAAGGAGCAGACGTTCGGTACGCTGTCTGCTCGTGCTTGGGCATGGATCGGCGGAAAGCTACACTATGGCCATCCTGATTTCCTTAACGCGCTTTACATGAACACTCGTGGTGGCGTGTCGAAGGCACAGAAGGGTTTGCACCTTAACGAGGATATCTATGCTGGCATGAACGCCTTTGGTCGTGGTGGTCGTATCAAGCACACCGAGTACTACCAATGTGGTAAAGGTCGTGACCTCGGTTTCGGTACCATCCTCAACTTCCAGACGAAGATTGGCACTGGTATGGGAGAACAGATGCTCAGTCGGGAGTACTATTACCTGGGCACGCAACTGCCTATTGACCGATTCCTCACGTTCTACTATGGCCACCCCGGTTTCCACATCAACAACATGTTGGTCATCTTGGCCGTCCAGTGCTTCATAGTGACAAGTATGTCTTTTCTTGTGGCGAAGCGCGGGTTGTAATTGATTGTGTTGTGCAGTGGTGTTCTTGGGGACGTTGAACTCTTCCATCTTGGTGTGTCAGTATTCTGCCGCTGGCACTATTCTGCCTGGCATGGATGGCTGCTACAACTTGACGCCTGTATTCGATTGGATTCACCGTTGCATTATCAGTATCTTCTTGGTGTTCATGATTGCCTTCCTGCCGCTGTTCATTCAAGGTATGCATGCTTCACTTGTGTTTAGTGCGATGCGGTTTTAACGCTTTTACAGAACTGGTGGAACGTGGAACGGGTCGTGCCATTATTCGTCTAGGAAAGCAATTCATGTCCCTCTCCCCTGTCTTTGAGGTGTTCTCTACTCAAATCTACACGCACTCCATCATCAGCAACTTGACCTTTGGTGGTGCCCGATACATCGCGACAGGACGTGGATTCGCAACTACCCGTATCTCGTTCAGCATCCTCTTCTCTCGTTTCGCCGGACCGAGCATTTACCTGGGCATGAGGACCTTGATCAGTCTTCTCTATGTCACTATGGCACTTTGGACGCCATACTTGATTTACTTCTGGATTTCAATTCTTGCCCTTTGTGTCGCTCCTTTCTTGTTCAACCCGCATCAGTTCGCGTTCGCGGACTTTATGATCGACTATCGGTCAGTTGATTCCTTTGTTCTGTTCGCTTGCTTTGCTGATGAATGCGTAATAGGGAATTCTTGAGATGGATGTCTCGTGGAAATTCACGCTCGCATAACAATTCCTGGATTGGATACTGCCGTCTGTCGCGGACCATGATTACCGGATACAAAAAGAAGAAGCTTGGTCTCCCTTCGGATAAAATGTCGGGTGACGTTCCACGCGCCGGTTGGAGAGCGGTCATCTTTTCCGAGGTCATCTTCCCTATCGTGATGGCGGTGCTGTTTACCATTGCCTACATTTTCGTCAAATCCTTCCCCGATTCGACTGGCAAGCTTCCACCAAACCCGCTGATCCGAATCGCGATCATTGCTCTCGGTCCGATTGTATGGAACGCTGCAGTCCTCCTTGTGCAGTTCATCATCTCCATCTTCCTTGGTCCAATGATGGACCCCACGTTCCCGAGATTCGGATCCGTCATGGCATCTACTGCTCACGTCCTTGGTGTCGTTGGTATGTTGGGCTTCTTTGAGTTCTTGGTGAGTGTATGCAGCATGTCTACTATCTAGCAATTCTGATAGCGTCTGGCATTGAAGTGGTTCCTTGAGACTTGGAATGCATCGCACGCAGTTCTTGGCATTATCGCAGTCATCGCTATCCAGCGTGCGGTTCACAAGGTACTCATCGCTGTGTTCCTATCGCGTGAGTTCAAGCACGACGAGACGAACCGTGCGTGGTGGACGGGACGCTGGTACGGACGTGGTCTTGGCTCCCATGTCATGTCACAACCTGCCCGTGAATTCATTGTCAAGATCATCGAGCTGTCGCTGTGGAGCTCTGACCTTCTCATTGGTCACTTCCTATTGTTCATGTTGACCCCACCCATTCTTTTCCCGTACGCGGATCGTTTGCATGCGATGCTGCTTTGTGAGTTGTCTACTGCAACATCCTTTACGCATTACTGATATTATATTACTACAGTCTGGTTGCGGCCCTCCAAGCAGATTCGTGCTCCTCTCTATTCCCTGAAACAGAAAAAGCAACGCCGTTGGATAGTGAGTGTTCTCGAATCTTGGCAGGCAAGCAAAGGATGCTCATGAATGACCTTAGATCATCAAATATGGCACTGTTTATGTCATTGTCATTGTCATATTTACAGCGCTCATTGTCCTTCGTGAGTCGTTATCGCTACTTATATATTTCTTGTGTATTGATGCTCTCCCCAGCTGCCGCCTTCCGCAACAGAATTCATTTCAACTGCACCCTATGCAATAATCTGTAATGAATTCATCCCCATCTATATCATTCGCATTCTATAGATAATCCACTATTACTTGTAGTCTTCTCTGATCCTGTCGCGCACCGGACATTCACTTGAACACTTGTCAATATGTCTAGTTTTGACGTTGTCAACTCACCTCGTACTGCATGGACACTATTGGTGTAATGTACGGATATGAACTTCTACGAACTTTTATAAATCACATATGACCATAGGAAATATGTCTACCTTGGCATCGCTGTGCCTACGCCAGCGATGAACGTGACTACAAGAACGTTTAGTTTAATTTCATTACTTTCCCCATATACTAGAGATGATTTTGTGTATTCCAAACCCCAAGCTCGGTCATGCGTTGAAAGAGAGATGAAGCACTTGCAACATTTGAAGCAAGACCGTCGATCGCGCATTGATTGAATGATAGCAAGAGCCGTCCGTCCGCACGGTAGCCTACCACATAGCCCTCATATTAGGCGCCCGTACCGTATCACATACCATCCGATCTTAAGCTTGACCCTGTCCTTCGTCACCATCGTAGTCAGGCCGTTGACACATTCCGCCCATGTATCCAAGTGTATACCATTCTCCCTATCTCTTGGTACCTGACTCACAGTATATCAGAATTAAGGGCTATAACACTGTTATTAAAAGATACCTGAGCATTTTTTGGACCCTCGAATTCCTGACTTTTAACCCTGTCATTCAACCAAGAGCACTCTTCCCAACTGTGTCGTGTGCCTACTAGTAGATGCGTCTGTAATAAGCGCATGGGTAGCAGCTGGCGGTGTCACCTTTGAGAAGTGTAAACTCCATTCCATGGCAGCTCGTTCACCGCTGCTTCAATGGGTGCCACTGCTGAGGAGTGCTGTAAGGATAGTGGGATGCAAGCTCGTTGACCGCTGCCTAATGGGTTGAACAGTGGGTTCACAAATGAGGCCTCGCTGATCGCTTTTCTAAATCACTTGGAGACGCGACTCGAGTACTGCAAGTGCACATAGCGGATCCCGAGAAAGGTACGGGGATGCAACAGTGCAGGAAAACTATGAACGGTCGACATGATGGTGGCGAAAGCGTCAAGGGAAGTAAAACGCATGATAATTGATGTGTGGATTTGTAAAAGCAATCGGGTATGAACATACTGTCTACAGCTGTTCAAGTGAAAATGAAGGGAATAGAAGACCTGAGGAGGTAGAAGCTGGGTTGCATGCCTTGTAAACAAGAGAGGACTGTACAGGCGACACAAATGATGTGCGTCCTTCCGCAAGTCGTAGCGTTTCGTTTCGGTAGTTGCGATATTATTTCCTGAGTAAAAGGCTTTTTCTCAACGGAAGAATGCACTGATGTAGAAGTTCTGTCTGTTGAATAGCTCCTGCAGTCGAGCGCGACCAATACACTTCGACACGGATTTCGTACCACGAAGGATGTTCGTAGGCGACATTTAACCGAAGAAGGCGTGCCTTCATAGGCCGTGATGTTCAAGGCGGCTAACTTGCGTGGTATTCGAAAGGCAGTACATGTAGGTCCATAGACACAAAAATAGAGCTCCCGTGGGTTGAGGACAAGGTCGACACGTGGTTTGAGTGGTCGCCGCCATGTTGTTGGTTCCATATGAAGCTGAGCGCGCCAAAGTGCCGGGTAAAAGGGCTTGACAATGACGCCATGATAATAAGAGCAGCTAATTTGTTAGGAGGAGCTCGGCTAGCATTGATGATCTGCTATCCATGCCTCTGCATTCAGTTCTGCCAGTGTGCGCGAGTAGGGTAGCAGCACAGGTTGGAGTAACGTCACGTAAATGGGAAGTGCCAGACTCAATCTCAGGCTAGCGTCTACCAAGATCCTTGGACTGCAGGCGACTCCAGAAAGTATCGTTTGAAGCATAGCACACGCTAACGCCGATTTTAGAGTGCTACAGTGTTTATCAAAGCTTACGTCTCCAATCAGGCTTATTCACTCACCTGGCCACTGCCAGCAGCCGCCAGCACACAATGCACGAGTCAAGACGTCGAACAACTCTATCATACATCAATGCACCAATCCATTTCAGTTCTGGCCAATTCCGGGGAAGATGCGTCCGTGCTGAACTCATCGAGATACAAAAAGCAGACCTAGGGCGAAAGTGAACGCGCTGCCTCCTTCACTCGTTCAGTGTGGCTGACTCCGTCATGCATGCAGGTATGCTCGTGTAGACCGACGCCCTCTCGATCCACCACCCGTGGTCCAGCTTAGGTTGTACCACATACACAATGAGGGCACAGACTATGAATCCGAACAAGAAGTTCAAAACTACGAGTAAGTTGAGGGTTCCTGGTTATGCTCCATTTTTAATTCATTTTTTACAGTGAAATACAGAACCTTGGATTGCTCTGCAATGCCGACTTGTTTTCAGTATCTGCTCACATTAATAGTTCATCGGAGCCAGGTTCCCTCTCCCATCCCCCTCACCAACTTTCGCCAGTAGTGCAACCCGTTCGCCCCCCCTCTGGCGGCCACTCACTCCCTCCAATTCCGGCTACCGATCAACTGCTTCCCTCAAGCAGTTCGAGTAGGCTTCCCGTGTCAGATGCTAAGCTGCCCCACCTTCCTCCGCATGTTCATCGTGACCCATTCCAAATTCCCGACAACCTAAAATATACTACAGCACTCTCAGGTGCCACCTTCGTCCAACCAGCTTGTATAGACTATGAAGGCAAGAGGGCTCTTGTCTTTCCATTTGCTGTATGTCTTTCATCATGTCGAGAACCTGCTCTCACATGATACGTATACCATACAGGACCTTGCGGTGAAAATTGAGGGCGACTTCTTCCTCCGCTACCGTATTTTCGATCTCTTTTCGCGCACGGCAAGCCTAGTAGATGTGCCGGTGCAGGCTGAGTGCTATGGCGGTTCATTCCACATATATTCAACAAAAGAATTTCCTGGTTTACAACCTTCGACAGAGCTATCCAAGGTAACCAGGCACCCTTTCAGAAGCAAATTGTTATTGACAATTTGTCGGATTCCTAGCAACTCTCTAGATTTGGTGTACGACTCAATACCCGCGAGACGGAGCGCAAGCGCAAGAAAAAGGGTTCTGAAACTAATACCATTCCAACTCGATCAAGCAAACGCAGAGCCACAAGGATTCCGCAGAGCGAGAGCGAGTGTGATTGAATTTGCGGCGGTGTGAGATTATGGATCAGGACGGTCATGTTCCAGGGACTTAGCATGTTCGTTTGGTTTTCTCCCGTGAAAACTTCATTATATCTTACAGTAGCATATGTGCATATACACGCAAAGGACATATACATACTGTTGTGCTCTTAAGTAGCTTGATTATTTTTGTTTGTGAGAGTCTACGCTGGTACTATATTCACTGGCTATGCGAACGGAAAATCTGAGCCACTGCGAAGGCACACTGCTGAGTCGACAATCATATGATAAGGAGAAAGCCACTCTTCACATCAGCATCATCCTTCGACACACCATCGAGCGCTCCCTGTCCAAGTTCATCAAGATACTATCCATCGTTACTGTAGTATTCGTCAGCAATCCAGTCATCAGTCGACATGCCAGCTTCAGCCACTCTTGTTTCAACTTCCTCCGAGTCCACCGCCCATTTCTCGAAACTTTCACTGGGCATCTATCCACCATCCGAGTGAAAGTCGCATGTAGTGATAATTTCGCAACCTTGTTCACCAACCTCACGTTGAGAGTGCCTGGAGCCCCTTTCGGTGGCCTTGACAGGCATTGACTTCGCTTTCTGCAAAGGCTTCTTTCCTCTCCGTATTGTTGATTCAGCCGCGCTGTCACCCGCACCACCCTCGGATGCAGCTCTGGGAAGTAGCTCGTCCCCCACGTTGTCCGGAATATCATTCTCGACTGACTCTAGTCGGGAGATCTGCAAATTCATATGAATTCCATATTCTCAACCTAGAAATGTTCCTCACTTTCACTTTCAATTCTACAGACTGCTCCTCAGTCATACTACTGGCCCGAGCAGGAACTGGGATAGAATCTTCTGGACTGTCAGGGGGAATACCCCACTTCGTACCAGCAGACTTTATCTTGTATGGTGGCTGACCAGATGAAATGCATGTTGGTTGGGCTCAAATTAAGAGTAAATCTACTTGCCCTCGCGGTGTTATCCTTCGCAGTCGTGTTCTTGGACATTGCGGTAAGCGGTAGTATACCCAAGTAAATGGCAGGCAGAGGTGATGAATTGCGTCATATGGCCTGATTTGTTTATCTATGTAAAGTTGTATTGTACTTGTGTAGGTGTGATTATGCTACATGGTAGTTGTCTAAATTAAGCAGTATGTGCGGAATGAAAAGGTATCGGTGATTGGGCAGGATGAGTGGGTATCAATGAGAGAACCCTTTATATCAAATAAGATTCTTGCACTGGGGGCACACAAACACGAGAGTGCTTTTCCTGTCTGGGGGAATAGCTGCTTCGACGTCTATCTTATCTTTCCAGTCAGTAGGCAAAGGAGAACCTTTAAGCAAGCAGCAGTAGATCAGTTGGCGAGCCGCCACCACCGCTTTCACATTCCCTACCACGCCCCCCGCTTGCACACCTTTCACGATCTGTTGCTGAGCCGCCTTGACAAGCGCGTCTGGGAATTGCTCAAGGGGATCTGGGATCGAAGGTCCCTTCCTTCTTTTACGGCATGGTCGTGAGCTGGCTAAGTCTTCGATGGATAGCGATTTATCTGTATCGGGCCAATTTTCGATTAACTTTCGGTCCCTGGCAGTTGAATCTAATTTTTCTTTTGGCCTTCTCAGACACTCTTGATGGTAGGCTGCGCGGCAACCTGGACTCGGGCAGAAATGCATTACTGGATCTCGATCGGGATTATAACATACACCGCAGCGACAAGCAATACTTTTAATACTTGGCTATTAAAGGGATGAACATAATCACTTCCATTTCAAGTAATCGATGTACACTCACGAGGATTCTGCGAGCGCGGTATTCCAGGTCGAATCGACAGTAGAAATGATCGGAGTCGAACACCTTTTGGTCGACAGCGCGTTCATCGTATCTCATGACAGTTGCATGATCTAAATAGATAACGTTCAAACTGATAATGTTACATGAGAGATAGGAGTTTACCACAGAAGCTTGCTGTAGACACATAATCATAGTAATCTGACATAATCCGTTCATATTGGCCGCAGCCACTGACATCGCTTTGATACGTCAGATCATATTGTTCGCAGATGTCCGTTCTCTGTACACTTACAAGGATTTGATTACGGAGTTGACTTCCTGAGGGGACCAATACCACTGTACGAGAGCCCATACCTGCGTCATGACTGAGTAAAGATAATACCAGAGTCAGTGGCGAGACATACATCTTCATCGTTTCTTGCCCTAATTTGTTTGATTTTGCCAATCCAATACGCAGTTGGATGGTGCAATGTGTCCGAAAGCACCCCTTCCGGTAGAATAAACGCGCTGTTGAAGGTCAGTATTTGTTACGTCTTACTATAAAGTCAGACACAAACGTTTGATGAATGGAAAATTCATGTGGATTCCCCTCTTCATCAGCAACTAAAATTTAAACAATCATTATATCAAGCTAAAAAAAATACAGTGAAGATCTCGCACCTACAAAGGAGGCAAAATTTTGCATCGTTTTCCATTCGCTATCGGTGGGTATGCCAAGCATGAACTTTGGTTTCGAGACCTTTTTATGAGTAAAAAGTGACTTCTTCTTACGCCGAGACTTCTTCTTACGCCGAGGCATGTTGAAAAGTGAAGTTAGAGACGACAGTTTAAATTCCAGCACTTGATGTCAGTCGATGGTGTCCGAGTTTAATCTGTAAGACGCGAGGAAACCTGAAGAAACGCGTCTGTGGCACAAGGAACAGTAACATTGAAATACAGCTGATGATGTAATCATCCTATGTCAAAGCGTTGCACCCTCGAGCGCACGCACTGACACTGCGTACAAGTGCACTGATTTTTGTTTTGAGAAACTGCACACCATGCTCTTCTATTTCACATCTTGCGTGATCAGGTATGTCTTCATAGATGTCCAGAGGGCTATATACCGATGGGGTGTTTAGTTCGGTTGTCGTTTTTCTTTATCCTGGCTACGCCTCCTACAAGACCCTTTCCCAGAGACCAGCCTCTGAGGAGGATTTGGAACGATGGCTCATGTACTGGTCCGTGCTTGGATGTATTGTCGGCGTTGAGTACGCTGCAGAGTGGCTTGTTTCATGGTCAGTCGCTTTACATCGATGGTATCAGTGCTAGGGTTTTGATACACCCCTCGCGCATGAAAATAGGGTACCATTCTACTACCTTGTGAAGACGTTGTTTCTTCTCTATCTAGCACTCCCGCAAACGCGCGGCTCATCCTACCTCTACATCAACCATCTTGAACCATTCTTCCACACTCATGAATCTCAGATCGATGCGACGCTCGCATCCTTCAAGATTCGTATTTATGCCTTCATCCAACAAAGGTTTCGCGTCTTGTGGGACTCACTCACTGCGACAATTGGACAACAGCAACAGGCCCATTTTTCCCCTGCAGGCGGGGTGACAGACACTGGTGTACCCCCAACTTTGGCTGACCCGGCGTCAGGGCCCGCTCGACTTGCTATGGGGCTCTGGCACTCATATGGCCCTACGATCGTCGCTTCTGGCGCAGCATTATTGCGTCAAGGTGCTGCGGCAGCGGGAACTTCAACTGATCAAGCCTGGAATACTCCCGCAAACACCTTCACAAGGCGTTCTGACGCAGGTCATCAAGGCTCCTTGAAAGATCGCAAGCGTGAGCTTGAAGCTGAACTTGCGTTCATCAATTCGGCAGAGCGTCCTGCTGTTCTGACTCCCCCCGCTTCAGGCTCCGTCCAGCCACCCTCCCGTGTATCTTCGGACTCTGAGTTGCGGGAGCGTGGGTCTAGCTTTGTCGGACGATTTGAGGAAGTGGACGTTCCCAGCGATGCAGAGGGGTATGACATTGATGGTGACTCTGGTCGGGAGGGTCGTGACAGGCCTGAGGCAAAGAAGGCTGCCAGCTGGTTTGGCTGGGGAAGCGCAGCGCCAAGCAAGGGCGGAAAGTCGGACTAGTTGGAATTTTGATCATTCTGGAGATCTGTATCATAGTGATGATAGTCATATTTACATTTACACGGGATGTACATACTCGGTAATTCTGATCATTTTTGTATCATCATGTGAATCGTAGTATTTATTTCCCCTGTCTGCTGCTGCGCCGCCACTGTAGCACGTATATAAGTCGCCGTTAAGAGAAGGTGATAGACAACGTTCCAGTTCGCGCCAATCTGATGGGTCAAATTTGGATCTCTCTAGATCCAATCAAATGCAGGGCTTTTGACCTAGAACATCGATTGAGTAAGTAACTTCACCTTTTCTCCGTCGTGAACGGCAGGGTGACAGTGGAACAAGCCGAGGAGAACACATCTTGAGGGTCGCTCTAAGACCTGGAGGATGGCAATGAGCGGAGCCTTATATGATATCGTACGTACAACTTCTTATCAAGCATAATATTTGTGGACTTACAACTTGAAGTGGGATTTGTTGCCAACAACTCCAAGTCGACTCTGAATGCATCATGATAATGGACCCTAAATCCCCGCCTCACCTGATTGTGGAAGAGTGCACAATACATACTGCTTTGGTTGGCGTCTCAGCATATGATTCGGCCCGAGAAAGAATTGGCGAAACCGTGTAATAGCTTATCTGATTTGGATATTTGCGTGCCATGCTGACATGGAGCTGAACAGCATCCAGCACCAGGTCGATAACCGATATGGATTATAGATATAGACAGCCAGACGTTAAAAAGGTGGGTTGTCGTTGTCACAGCTTTGGTATGGTGCTGATTCGGAGGAGGCGCACATGGGAGTTTCTTGGAACGATGAAATAGTAAATGTGAGAGCGGAAGCAAAATTACGTAAAGAAACCGTATGTAATTCCATTTCGATGAAAAGACTTAAAGTTAGGGACGGACACAATGCAAGATCCTTTGCCTCCCTCCTTTGCCTTTCTTCCTTTGCCCTACGTGTCTCGGTTACCTAGTCAGACACCCACTGCGCCTGAAGTCATGCCTCAAGCATCCCGTGGAAATGCTCGTCAGCCTGACTCCAGGGAGGCACAAAAAGCCATGGACAAGGAGCAGAAGAGAAGCCGAGGCGCTATGTCATGCGCCGAGTGTAGAAGGTGGGTGCTCCATTTGATTAGTTTCCTCTTCTCATATTTGTGGATAGACTCAAATTGAAATGCGACAAAACTGTTCCGTGCTCTTCATGTAAACGCAGAGGCTGCTCGGCCATCTGTCCTAATGGTATGTGCGCGTGTCATTCTCCTGATTTATGCCTCTTATCAAGTGCTAGGTTCCCTCACGACTGGCCAGGGAACTCGGTAAGTCTCCTGCGAGTCACTGAAGACTCCATGTCAATGATGAAGTTCCTCGTTTCAGGTTTGTGCTAGCAGATACGGAAAAATTGCATCAGAAGATCGCACAAATGAGTGACAGGATTCGTCAACTTGAAGATGCGCTTTCTATTTTGCAAACTAGTCCCGGCGAACAGCACCCTCTTCTGCATAGGGATCTTCTCGACATTAAATCAATAATAGATTTGCACGCTGCTGTGGATGAGGAAACGGTAGGTAGATCAAAGCATGAAGTCGACGATGACTCGCAATACATTGAATCTTTTGGGACGCTCGCCATACGGGACGACGGAGCCGCAACCTTTTATGGCCCATCCGCTGGGTCGGAGGTGAGCATTGGATTTCAACTTTCTTTACAACGGCTGATTACAAAATACCTTCAGAGCCTGCTCATCGTACGTTATTACGAGGGTCCTGTCAACAATACTAAACTAATCATGTGCCGCAGGGAGAGTCTGCCGTAACATCGCCACCTAATTTTAGTCCAGGCGACAGGACACAGCATCCTGAACGCCTGCCTTCCAGTGTCAATCATCTATCGAAGTCTTTCCCTCTGGCCCCTGTGTTTAATGATGAAGTTGATATCAACTACCTCATTCAAAATCATCTACCTCCTTGGCACCGCGCCCGTCACCTGAGTGAACTGTATCTCCAGCAAGCACCATGGTTCTTTGGAGCGGTAACAAAGCGACAACTAATGGAGGAGAACCTTCCTTTGTGGTACGCAGAAGCATCGGATCTCATATATCTTGGTTCTGTGGCGCCCCCAGCGACCTCGGGGAATGATGCTTTAAGCAAAGGTCCTCATGAACTCGCCTTGATGTTCGTGATCTTCTGCTTTGGGGCACTGACGGATCATAGATTGCCCCCTGCGCCAGACAATGAGGAAGCCGACATGTATTTCAAGCTTACGCGCGCTGCCCTAAACTTGGAGCCCGTACTTGACCGTCCGCCATCAGTGGCAACCATTCAGACACTTGCTTTACTCGCAATTTATCAGGGCCTTTGCAGTGGAGAAAACAGCATTGAGAGCACCTGGGGAATATTTGGACTTGCAACTAAGTTAGCTCAGAGTGTAAGTGGTATTGGTTTCTCGTTTCTGCTTATCTTGACGCCATGCTACACAGATTGGACTGCGTCAGTAATTCAATCATTTCCCTCATCGATCAAATGAAGCTCATCATTCACTGCCAGACCGTGATTGCGCCCGCTGGCAACTACCTCCGCAAGAGGTGCAAAAGCGCCGTGCGCTATTCTGGGAGCTATTCATTACAGATGGATGGCAGGTAGATCTTGTCTTTGTGATTCTGTCGAGTGATGTTAACTTTCACACAGTCCTTGGCTACAGGTCGCCTTGCTACGTTTTATCTGCCTTTTGTAGACTGCGAACTGCCCAATGACCCCGATTCCACTGTGGATGAAGACGGAAGTGTTTTGCTAAGCTGTAGGCGTTATTTTCTTCTCTTTCGTTTGTTTATCTCAATGATGTTAACCTTAGTCCCGGCATGGAAGGCTCGCTTTGGTTTCCAGTGTATATCTGCAGTCATTCAACATGCACAAACGGCAAAGGTGCCAAAGTATTCTGTTGTCATCGAGCTAGATCGCAAAATTCGCGACATGGAGCTTCCAAAGTACGCCCAGCGAC
Source organism: Suillus brevipes Sb2 (assembly GCA_011800875.2). Lineage (NCBI taxonomy): Eukaryota > Fungi > Basidiomycota > Agaricomycetes > Boletales > Suillaceae > Suillus > Suillus brevipes. The sequence goes on along the minus strand of JRHT02000018.1, from coordinate 256,838 downwards.
CTCCCAGAGAAGGCGCTGAACTTGGGGAAGCGATGAAACATTACATGCCCCGTAACTACCGACACCTCAGTAAGCGACTCCAGCACAGTTTGATCTCAAAAGCAATTTCTAAACTCGTTGCAGCTCTGCTATATGTTCATCGATGCTTTTTTGCGGAAGCTGTATCAAACAACCCTACAGACCCCATGAGCAGCCCGTTCGCTCCGTCATTCCTCGCTGGGTACCGCAGTGCCTGTGAGCTGATTAGCGGTCTTCGTGCACAGTTCGACCTGTTTCCAACACAGATCGCCCGCTTCTGGGTTTTATGGACCCACGCGTTTTCCTCATCTGTGAGCACACCTCGCCAGAATAACCGTCTGGAATGCCATGTTGATGCTCCGACATACTTAGGTGATGCTGTCTTCTGTTGTTACGCATGCATCTGGAAATGGTTCTCGGTCCAAGATCACTACCGCAGCCTTGACCGAGCTGCGACGCGCTGTCAGTCTTTTCAAAGAAGCATCAGTTTTCGGAGGTCGAGCTGGAAAATTCCTTGTACGTCAGCACTAGCAAACTGAACGCCAGACAATGCATACTGATGGTGATGCCTTAACAGCCTATCCTTGAGAGGCTGTTGCAGAAAGCTGAGCAGGCATATAGTACTGCCACTCCTACCGTGACTCGACGAGATATCTTCTCAAACACTGGTCCAACGAAGTCAAAGGACGAACTTTCGATTTTCAGTGGGCAAATCAACAAAATCTCCACGAAGGCCCCCGTACCACAATCTTCAGGACGCTCCAGTTATTCACCTGGAAACAGCACCAATTCGAGTCAACCTCCCCCGGTGCAGGCAGAAGGTACTCCCCCGCAGCCATTTAGCAACATTCATCCATCGCTGCGCGAGCAGTGGAGCAGTTTCGAGGGGGATCTCAATGCTCAGCTTCACAATGCTCAACGAGACGCGTATTATACAGAAGACGACGCTTTCATGGTGCACGCGTCTCCTGAGGAATTACACGGAATGACCAGTATGCATGAAGGCACATGCCAAGCCCAGCCAGTCCAGCACCAGCTGCACCCAGTTACACAGCACCAACAGCCACAAGGATACCATAGCAACTTTCCCGTTTCGTCGCATAATTTTTCTCAACCAGTCGAGGCACAAAAGTCTCCCCAAAACGAGAATCAGCGCCGGGAACCTGTGTATTCGTCTGGCAGTCAAGGGCAACGCTATCAGCATGAGCCACAGTACGCTCAGCCGCTGCCACAATCTCACCATCACCAACCGGACAATACCCAATACCACGCGGACACCCACCAGCAGCATCCTCAGCATCATCAGCATAGTCATCCTGGTCCGCACCCCCAGCACCAGCAATACTTTAACCAGGAACAGCCCGGTCATTACACCCATGATCCATACCAGCCGCCATCATCCTTCAGCACTGCGGGTCCTCGCGCACCTGGTGACTTCAACCCAAGACCCTCCCAATCATATTGGGAATCTTCACAGCAGTCGTATCAGGCGCAAGGAAGCACTGTGCATTACCAATCCTCGTACTATGATAATCAGTACCAAAACTTCCAACAAACCCAAGTTCCTGCATCCGGTCCGGAATATCCATCGCTTACCCAGCAGCATCTGCAAGAGACGTGGCAGTCATTTAATGTTTACGTCGGCTCGCCGCGTCGACCGACGTAGAACACGCACCTTCTCCGCTCATCCAGATCTGTGCCAAATCTGTGCTCCAGTGTTTTCATTTGGTCACCTAGCATCCTGTAGTACCCTCCAACGCAATGTGTATCATTACTGCTCAAAATGCTGTATATAAGCTATATCTGATTCCATGTACCTGATTAATGTAAAATGTGTGTCCTGCGCCGATCGAAGACCTAGAGCCCCCGACATAGGTACTTCGCCCTTGCAACTTGTGCTCTACAAAGCTCTATTTCCGTTGGTACAGCGAGAATTGAAGCTAGTAAAATCCCTGAACTATCGGCAAAACCAATAGAACCTATCTTGAACTCCCGCTCTTGCTTGGTGATCTCAGGATTGTGCGCTGAGGCAGGATCCGGTTGTTCTTGGTTGATACGATAGAACACGTTGACGCTAGCAAACTTTCAATCAGATCATCAGCCTCTATCTGGACAAAGATACACACTATGCCAAACCGCCGCATACGCCTTCGATACTGATGAGCATAAAAACCAAGAATATACTTCCTCCCTGACGGTCTTCAGGAAGTAGCCCGACAGCGGATTCAAAAACTAGCAGAAGCAGTATCACGAACTGGATGATAGCCGGAGCAGGGAGGAGATGGGCCGGAAGGGTTTTCAAGCCTAGCGATATGCTTGAACGAGAGAAAAAGACCGTGGTCTGGTAGACTAGCTATAAAAAAAGGTTGTTATCAGAATGTGTTTCGGGATCACAGCAGATTCTCATGCAGACCTGCCAAAGTGGATAGTAGTCGCGGACGGAATGAATGATCTTGCTGATGAGGCCGTGTGATGGGACAGGATATAATAAAGTCGGTGCGACACCCTATATGTGTTCAGAAAGACTGGAAGCGCAATGATAGGGATGATGTACCTGATTAATAGTATACTCGAACTAAGTTGTGCAGGTCAGAAGATAGGTTCTGCGCCTAAGAAACATCGACTACTTACAGTATAAACACAAACTGGTGGTAAATTATTAAACGAATAGGAGTTACAAGTAATAAAGAGTGCTTACATAGTGGGAGCATATACTTTAATAGCATCGGTTTGACTAGACGCCATTTGTCCGCAGCTGATAAGCTGACGGTAACCTTCGGCTGGCGAGATTCAACGTCATCTTGAGCAGACAGTTCATCATCAATTTCAGTCTCAAGGTCGTCAGCAGGGACGAGGGTGTAGGACGCAGAAGATGATTGATGCATGAATGCTGCTGGACGAGGGAGCAGAAAAAAGTATGCCAGAGGAAGGATGAATGGTAGAACCTGTGATGCAATATAAGCGATTGTTTTGGCCGTTATGCCTATATTCTTACGGCCGAGATGCCAACACCAGTACTAATACCCAGGCCTCTGAGTTCCCACCACATAAATGCTCCGACAATACCTGCAGCTCCAGTGCCTGAGGCGAAGTACCTGTCAAATGGAATCAACATAAGATAGTTCGAAAAGTGAGACAATGCAGACCCAACGCTTCGACCTCCTACTGAACGGCTGTATGTTGTCGAAAGTTGCAAGAAGGTCATTTCTCCTAGACCTATAGTGACATGTGAGAAACAGGTGTGTATGATGAATATGTGAACTCACCCGACGAAAACGATGCGAGACATATTCCCAGCAACCTCGAATACAGGCTTTCATGGAAGGCAACGACCTATGTGTCACGTGAGTTGTGATTTTCAAAGCAAGTCGGGTGTCAAGTTACCAGCATGCCTATAAAGCTTAACGTGCAGCAGCTGACAATGCGTCGAGCATAACGTATGCGACCTTTGAGAAAATATGGCCACCCAAGCTTCGCAATTAAGGCCGGAGTAATATTACAAAAGGCAATGATGCCCTTGGGTGTTGACGGAGGGACGAGGTCGAGCGCAGCCGAAAGTATGATGACATAGAGTACTTGATGATGATGAGAGCAGACGTTTGAAAAAACAAAAATTGCATACCATTGTTTATGAGTCCAAAGAGAAAAAAAGAAAATCCAAGCTTCAAGGACAATCGTTTCTTGCCTGCCGAACAAGCCAAAATCAGTATGGCCTTCGTAACAAATGGCGTCACTGGTGCAAGGTAATTCTAGCTCAGCCGGGCGTCTACCGTCAGCTTTGCTACAATCAACACAACACTTGCCATGCATGTCGACCACTGACCTATGCTTGGTATAACAAAGACCCCTTCAGTATGAAGAGCGGCGGTGCTGTGGGGTTCGACTGACATCTCCGAAAGAGCACCGAAAGTTGCCAGTGGATATTGTGAGTGAATGCTGGCGTATAAACTGGAGTTCTAAACGACCGTAAGGCTCAGATGGATCAATCAAACACTGCGGCTGTGCGCTGACTTGAAGATAGCTGGTTGAGTGTGCAACACAGCGTGACATGCCTCGCTGGCCGGATCTCAGCTGACCCCTAAAGAGGGGGTCAGTGAATCGGAGTAGCTACCTCTAATTAGCTTGACTCACAACTGCAGCTGGCCTAGAAAGACAAGTACCGCTTCATTACTTCAAAAGACTCCTTTCGGCCGACATGGCCATCATGTGAGGATCAGGCCATTAAGCTAGCAAAAACAACGCGCCGTAGTAAGTACTACTCAGTTTATGCAGTCAGGTGTTCAAGAATCAAGACGCCCCTCTAATTCAACCGTTCTTCAATACACAAGCGGCAGGGTGGAATTTGTTCGCCGTGACAGCTTGCAGCTCAATTTCTGTTGTCGGACATACAAAAAAATATGACCTAACACGTCGGTGAGCCACAGGGTTAGGTGAAAACTACTCATACTCACAGTCCAGAGGGTTGGTATTATTTGGCATGTAGAGCCAGGACAACAAGTTTCGAACTCGCAGGTCCAAGTGGCACATTGACTTTCATCACTGATAGGCAGCGATGATGCCAACTTGCAAGCAGCGACAATGGTGAGGACGAAGTGCAGACGCATGATCTATGATACGGGATATGGGAATGCAAAAACAGATTCGAATGGGACGGTAGCTTGCTTTTAGTATGTCTTGAATAATGTTCTGCGCATAACTTGTCCGCTTGAAATACTCCTTCAGGCAGATGGCAGTTACGATGCCAGCAGACATCAGGTTTGATTTGCTCCTTAAGAACACTTGGAAATGCTGGTGATGTGTAATTCTAACCCATTTTTGCACATGGCCAGCGGGGAACGCGAAACTGGATACTGGGAGATCAGCAGCTGGTTTGAGAGATCCAACGGAGTGCTCCCCAGGTGTACTGTTGTTTTCGGAACACGCACGTGCACTAGTATATTATACCTGCAGGGTATACCCACCATGGGTGGTACCCTGTGGTGTTATACCCTCCTACCCGTCACTACACCCATACCCTCAGCGCGGGTAAGGGTACGGGTGGCACCTGTGATGCCCGGGGTTAAATTACCCGTGCACATCCCTAGCACTGGTGGGTGAAAGATGTTTCGCAAAATCATGTGCAGGATGTAGTTCTGCAGATATTGGTAGTGTAGACTTGTACAAGCCAGGGCTGAGCGCTGAGCACATGAATCACTGCGATGATGACAATATGATTTGCTTATATTGATGGTTCGTAGGTATACTTTGTATTTAATTCCATTCTAGGTATTCCCATTCATTCCCACGGCCGCACAAGCTTATAAATCTTTCAGCCACAATTATCGGTAACTCGAGCCGGGTAATTTGTTCGCCCTAAAGCTCAATCATCGTTGTCGGGCACACATACAAAGTACTAACACGTCGGTGAGCCACAGGTTTAGATGAAAACTACTCATACTCACAGTCGAGAAGATATCTAGTATTTCTTGGCACATATAGCCAGGACAACAAGTTTGAAAGTCGCAGATGAACCAGGCACATTGACTTTCATCACTGATAGGCAGCGATGATGCTAACTTGCAAGCAGCGACAATGGCGAGGACGAAGTGCAGACGCATGATTTATGATATGGGATATGGGAATGCAAAAACAGATTCGAAGGGGACGGTAGCTTGCTTTTATGTCCTGATTGTAATGTTCTGCGCATAACCTGTCCGCTTGAAATACTCCTTCAGGCAGATGGCAGTTACGTTGCCAGCAGACCTCAGGTTTGATTTACTCCTTAAGAACACTTTGGAAATGCTGGTAATGTGTAATCCTTGCACACGGCCAGCGGGGAACACGAAACTGGACACTGGGAAATCAACAGCTGGCTTAAGAGATCCAACGGAGAGTGTTCCCCAGGTGTATTGTCGTTTTTGGAACACGCACTACTATGCGGTAACATATAGTGCCAGACCCCAATCACACCAAGAAAACCCAATTTAACCCCGAACCACGGCTGTGGGGCACTATACGTGTTTCTGTACGTGCGTAGACTCTGATGTCGGTACTCCGCTGAAATGGAGTTTCATAGCGGGCACAGACGTGGCATAGCCAGACGCGATTTACGCTTTGTGTCTCCTCATTTGGTCTGGCTAGTAGGTGAAATTAATCTGCACTGTTGTGAGGACAGATCGCTGGTGCATGCGTCATAGAGCTCCTTGCGTGAACATTAGAGTTAGAGAAGTATTTACGAATCTTCCACTTTTATCGTCGAACTCATTATCAGCTCAAGGCCAAAGACAGTAATCCGGAGTCCCACTTCCTAGTGGCACCGGCAGGTGACCACACAAGTTATATTGAGGTCGGCCAACTCCTTCCGCGGGCACAATCAACCTATCATTGAAGAGCCATCTGACCAATGGAACATCTGATAGTCTTCAGGCTGCCATGGTTCTTGAAGCTTAACAAGAATGCACATTATTTTTCAGGGGAAAATGCTAAAACTGACACCATCTGATCCCACACTCGCTCCTTGGGTTATCATACAAGCACGGCTTTTCTCGGTGCACGGATGGTATTCATTGCGCCTTGCGTTTAAAAGCGATACTGTGGGTGGTGCTTGATCTCCTTCAATCCGTTCAGAAGCACAAGCCATACAATGCCTAGTCTGACGATCCCGCAAACTCCAAGATATGTCCCTGCCCTGCCTACTAAGGAGAAACGTGGGTGATATAGCCTAAAGTGACATCACAATGCACCTAATGCACTCTCCTACCTAGTCCAATATGCAGATCTTACCATCATCGACTTGTCTAAAGCAGCTACTGCAGAAGGCCGCGCGGAACTGGCGGTTGAACTACGAGAGGCCTTGACTACTCACGGATTTTGCTATATTATCAACCACGGGTACACCCAAGCTCAGGTGAAATACGTCAATTATCGTTTCTTTCGCGTATCCTCACTTTCTGCGCAGAACGAGAGGATGTTTGATATCGCAGATATTCCCATGTCCGGTGTACCTGAAGAGGAGAAACGGGCGTACACCGGAGACAGCAAGAAGACAGGCATATTTCAAGGCTATAAACCAAGACAATACTGGGTAGACCGTTCGATGACCCCTGCCGTTTACTACTGTTGATTTTTCATGAACAGCATATTGATGCAGGCGTGCGAGACCAACACGAGCACTACAATTGTTCGCACACAGTCAGAATGGCGGAAAGAAACTAACATTCTTAGCTAGGCAATCGCCACGTTCATAGTCTAATGCACCCACAGGCACTCAGACCGTTTCTTCCGGATATCGATGCCTTCGTGCACCACAATCACCACAACATTCTCTATAAAATTTGCAGGCACGTCTTCAGCCTTGGCTTCAGAACTTGGATTTAACTGCGCTTCTCAGGCTCATGGCATTGAGCCTTGAACTTCCTGAAGACACATTCGTGAAATTGCATGACTTTGATGCACCCGGAGTATCATATTGTATGACTTATTTCGTTTCCCGGTAGCGTTCGAGGCTCTGATATAGCCACCAGTGAGGTTTATGAAATAGTAAGCCTGTGGCAATATGGCGCATCCCATTGTATCTTACTTTCTTAAAGTTTCCCTAGATCAGAAGAAGAAGAAGTCCAGACAAAAAATGTCTGGATGAAAGGACACACAGGTCGCTCCGCTCTTTGCCAAATTTTGCCTTGCTCATACCGTAGCAGACTTTGGAAGTATAACTCTACTTTGGAGTCAGCCTGTTGCTGCGTTACAGATTCAAACGAAGGAGGGCTGGCGCTGGGTCAAGCATATCGAAAACGCTTTGGTGTGTATTTCCAAGCCATAGCAATTCTATCTGACATAAATGCTTTAGCTCATGAATATTGGTGATTCGATGGAGTTCCTTACAGGAGGATTCTACAAGGGAACCATCCATCGGGTTGTCCAACCCCCAATTGATCAACGTGGCTACACACGGCTCAGCATGATCTACTTCTCCTTCCTGAATGACGATGTCAAGTTGGTACCCCTAATGGAAAGTCCAGTCCTTCAGAGGGTTGGGGTTAAGCGCAGATGTGAAGACGATGTAGCTCCAACCATGAAGGCCTGGAGAGTCGCAAGAATTAGTGCATATGGCGCGAGCGATCTGCAGAAGGGCAAAGAGCCTGGTATAGAGGAAGAGGTGTTGAATGGCATCGTTGTCAAACACTACAACTAGGTACATCTGGAAAATGGATCAGGCCCCTAATTACCTGCGCCTTAGGGGCTCATGTGATGTTTCGAAGCAACCTTTAGATCGAGCTGGGGCACATATCTTCCTGAAGGTGCACCAGCCAAGATGTGCGTAATGCGCCCTGATAATGAGGTGATCAGCTGCTCCAACATTACGGTCCGGTGACCATTAAGATCTCTAAGCTTATAAGGCTAGGTCAATACACAATTCCCCCTCTGTCCTTGATCCTCTGTTCTTGATCACAATGCCCAGCCTCACCTTACCCTATGTGCCGCACTATGTTGCCGCACCTCCTAGCAAGGAAACTCGTCTGTATCAAACCACATGCTTAATGCCGAACGCTGAGGTGTAAATTGACAGTGGAGTATGCCGACCTTGCTATCATCGACATCTCGAGGGCTGGCACTGAAGAAGGTCGAGCTGAGCTAGCGATTGAAGTAAGGGAGGCCCTCCTCAACCACGGGTTCTTCTATGTCGTGAATCATGGGTATTCGCAAGATCAGGCGAGGCAATTCTTTTATGTCGTGTATATCGTTAATGGCATCTCGTCGCAGACAAATCGCATATTTGACATCGCGGACCTACCCTTCACGGCCGTTAGTGACAGCGAGAAGCAAATTTATGCTGGAACAATGAAACAAAGCGGATCATACCAAGGATATAAATTGCGACAGTACTGGGTGCGTGATTGTCGCGTCTCGTCCAACATGCAGGGAGCGTTTGGTTTACGCAAGTTAATCGAATTCAGCATATTGACGCTGGGGTCCGTGACCAGCTTGAGAACTATAACAGTGAGAATAATGAATTCGTGTTTTTTCCATTGACTCACCTGACATTCTTCTAGTCAATCGCGATGTGACCAAACGAGGACACCCAGAGGCCCTACGTCCTCTTCTCCCAGAAATCAAGGAGTTCAGCAAACATAATCACTTCAACGTGTTGCATCCTATGCTGAGGCACATATATATAGCACTGTTGCGCTTGAGGATGACCACCTGATTACATTTCTTCTCAGGCTTATTGCACGCAGCCTCGAGCTACCCGAAGACACCCTGGTCAACATTCATGACTATGACGCCGTTGGCGAGACGTATGGTACGTACTGTTGAAACATTCCGAATCATTGCTGATTATTCATCAGTCAGGTTCATGAAGTAGTAAGCGCTACCTTGAATTCATAGTTTCCACAATTTCATGTAGTCAAGTTACCCACGAACAGAGGAAGAAGAAACCAAAACAAATAATGTTTGGCTGAAGGGACATACAGGTCGGTAACGTTAATCATGAAACAGACTTCTGTGCTTACCAGTGTCACCGCAAGATTTTGGAAGCATTACGATTCTGTGGAGTCAGCCTGTCGCTGCACTACAAATCCTGACCCGTGAAGGCAAATGGCGCTGGATCCGTCATATCGAAAATGCACTTGTAGGTGGTCACATTCTAGTTTCAACGCACCACATAATGAAGGGATTACAGGTCGTCAATGCTGGCGATGCATTGGACTTCCTTACTAACGGATATTACAAGGGCACGATCCATCGTGTTGTGAAGCCCCCAGAGGATCAGCGGAACTACGCTCGTCTCGGAGTCTTCTACTTCGTCATGCCCAACGACAATGTCAAGTTGGTGCCGATGGCCGAAAGTCCGGTTCTGCAGAGAGCTGGAATTCAGAGTCGCTCTGATGGTAACGAGGCGCTAACGATGGAACAATGGAGGAAGGCGAGGACATCTGCCTATGGCCAATCAGAACTAGAGATCAGCAAGGAGACAGGCGTAGAACAAGAAGTCATCAATGGGGTGTTAGTTAAACACTACAACTGAAACTTCAAGATGTTAGATGTACTTGATCATCCTTCATGAACATGTCGGCGATATATACAATAGAAGAATTCAGTGTAGCAATGCCTGCACTGCCTGTTGGGTGCTGGAGAGCATATGGATTCTAATTAATTGTATACGTACAGCATCTTGACCCTATCTGCGGTTACGTAGCAGCCGAAGTGCAAGCTCTTCCTCGTCTTCAAGGCCATTAGAATCTGTTTTGGTTGAAGCTGAACGTTTGCTCCGCTTGAGTGGCGGCGGCGGCGGCGTGTCCTGCACATCATCTTCAGACGGCATGTCAAATTCAGGGGATATATACCCGTCCTCATCAGAGGGTGCAAGTTCCGCAATAACTCTCCCATGAGCATCATCAAGATCAACCTGAAGAACACATTCTGAGCAAGATATCGCGACAAAGGGACGCTAAACTTACACCATTCTCGCGATCCTTCCGCTTGCGTTTCTTTTCGCGCTTTTTGTCCTTAGCTTCCATTTTATCAACCACGTCTGCACCTTTGAGCTTGTCCTTCTCCCCTTCTACAAAGGCCTTGCCAGCTTTCTTTGCCTCTTCCAGACCCCCTTTGTAGAATTCTGCAGGGTCTACCATTTCGTACATTTCGTGAGGGTTGCCCTCGTCATCGAATATCAACTTATGTCCCAATTGGCCATACTTAGCAACTGCACGTTTCGTTCTGGACAGCTTAAGCTTCCTCTTTGACAGATTGTCTATCTCCGGGTTTGCGTCAGTATCAGATAAGTCATGATTTGAGCGCTTGAGCGTAATGAAGTCTTCATCGTCATCAACCGCGTCGCCATGATCAACTAGTTTTGAGTAATGCGCAGAAAGGATATTTTGGTTTTTGCGCTCAAACATTCGATCGTATTTCGTACGCACACCGGACTACAATGAACAAATTAGGAGCAATAAAACGAATGTAATGCCACACACTTTAGTAGACACGGGAAGCTTTGAATCATCCTTGATCTCGGAGTCTGGGGCAAAAGCAACATTAGATGACGCATCGTCATCGGACGACACAGCTTCTTCTTCGGAGCCATCTGTATTGTCAGAAGCTTGCTTAGCCTCCGCTTCAATTTCGGCCTGAATAGCTGCCACCGTTCGAGATGAGTTCTTTTGTTTCTTCACAAGTTCTCTGTTTAAAAATTTGATCTTTGGCGCGCCCGGTAGCCCAAGAGACTCGGCGAATTTCTCCACGGGAAGCTCGTCGACTTTAAATATCGACTTATCCTTGTAAAGGTGGACAGAGCGGACATAGGATACAAAAGCCTGAACCTCCAGATGAGCAGCGAAACTCGCCACGCGGACATATAATAAAAACATACGCGTTGCCCGAGATACTTGATCTCTGGCTCTTGAAATGAGAGTTTTTGGAGTTGATTTTGTATATTCTGGGTTTTGCTAGGTCTAATCTTGATGTTTTCAATTTTGATACTTTTCTTCTCTAGCGCGGCTTTCATGCCCTGTTCCTCGCTAGGCATGAGGAGTAGCAAGCCACTTCCAGAGCTCTCATAACGCGCCGTTCTTCCCACTCGATGGATGTAGGTGTCGGCGTCCTCTGGAGCATCGACCTGCACAACCCAATCGACCGAAGGAAAGTCCAAACCGCGTGCAGCAATGTCAGTGGCGAATAGTACCGCATGTTGAGAAGAAGTAAATCGAGTGTACATCGTTAGTCTGGCAGATTGTTTCTGTTTCCCATGCAGATGCAGTAGCGGTATTCCAGGATGCATCTTACAAAAAGTCTCGAAAACGAAGCGAACTTGCTTCCCAGTTGACAAGAAAACGAGAACCTTGGAATGGAGGTGAGTTTTTATGAATGACCACAGAACATCAAGCTTCTTGTCTAACGTGCAGACGGAGTAGTACTGCGCAAGGGAGTGAGGAGTAGCCGACGAGGTGCTGGCTCCGTCCACGCCGATGGAGACAGGATCTTTGAGGCTCAAGCGAGCTAATTGTGCCACGGACTGGGTCTGTGTAGCCGAGAAAAGTAGTGTTTGGCGTGATTTCGGAAGGTGAGAGAGTAATGCAGATAATGTCTTGGCAAAGCCCATGTCTAGTATGCGGTCCGCTTCGTCCAGAACTTTACAAGCATGGTTAATCCTTGAAAAAGTTGCGCAGTACGGAACTTACTGAGAACTTGCAAGTTATCACACTCGAAGCCGAATGTCTGATCCATGTGCTGCAGCAGTCGGCCTGGTGTAGCGACCAAAATATTCATTCGAGCGAGCCGCTCCCTCTCATCCTTTAGGTTTTTTCCACCTATCACGAGCCCTGCAGAAAATGTGTGAAAAGCTCCAACGGAACGCAAGACGTCGAAAATTTGGACAGCCTTGGTCATGTAACTATCAAGTGACCGGAAACCAAAGGACAGGCAGGACGTACCAATTCACGGGTTGGTGAAATTATAACCGCGCCTAGACCATCCTGGGGACCCCATTTTCTTCTGTAAAGTATCTCCAGCGTTGGAATGAGAAAAGCAAGAGTTTTTCCGCTACCAGTGCGAGCAGCTGCAAGTACATCTTTGCCCTTCAGAGAGACTGGTATGCTAGTTGCTTGGATTTCTGTCATGTTTACGAAGAACGACTTTTTGAGTCCTAAATATGAAACATGTCATGTCGGTCGCGTTTGGTGAGATGTATATCGCACCTTTTTTCGAGAATTCGGAAATAGGAAGATCAGAAAAGGCTTTAAGATCGTCTCGCGGCTCCTGACTCGCCCTCGAGATGAAGTTGCGCTCAGCGGTGCAGAAACTTGAATAACTCACGAATTCTATCACTGCACGTTCCAAAGCCTCAATCTGCTGCTTCTCTGAAAGCCTTTTGGCTTTCGCCGGTCGCAAACCGTGCTTCACATTCTTTCGCGACTTTTTCGGCTGCTTCGGTATCGAGGGTCCTGCTTGATCTTCCATTTTGATTGCGATCCAAAAATTGCCGAGAGTTGCTTCAGAGTTGCGGAGACCAGTGACTCGGAGGAGTTATGGTCGAGTAACAGCTCGGGCCAAATTCTCGGACAGTGTGCTTACGTCATCAATTCTGCAGATGCACCTGTTACAGCCAATTTGAAGAAAATCGGACAGGACAGCACCCCCTGCAGAGATGAGAACATTGGGCTCCAATCTTTTCAAAGAATGCAAGTAAAGAACTGGAAAATAAAAAATTGAATACAAGAACGCAATCAAAATTAAATGAGATCAATCCTGATGAACGAAGGGCTTAAATAAGTTGTTGTGAGGAAGCTGTACATTTTGTATCCAGTGTGAGTGTCCTAGCTATGAGATGGAGGATCCAGACGTGAATGATAAATGCATGAGACAATGTTTGCGAGCGAGAATAGAACGGCCAGCGTAAAGCAGAGGTCCGAAACTGTAGCCAAATCTAGATGTAGAGGAAGGCTCATACAGACGAGCACTGATACCCACCGATAGTTTTTTTAGCTACATTTGGCGGCAAGCTAGTTTGTTGCTCTTCCCTAACTGACCAAGGGCTGGAGTAGAAGCAGAGGTTGCGATGGCTGTGATTGTGGCCCCGCTATTGGATGTTCCGACAGGTACTGGAGGAGGCTTTCTTCTCTTGGGCGGAGCAGGGGCCGGCCTTCGAGCCTTGTGATTGACCGATGTGGCTGGAGGAAGATTCAAAGAACTTGACGAAGTCGGTCTGTATTGTGGCACGAGAACGCTCTCTGGATGGAGCGTGGCAGCACTAGTCACATCATCAACAGAACTAGCTTTCTCTCGTCGTTTAGATGTAGTAGTGGTTGCAGCTGCTAAACTCGTTGTGCTGTCCATGCTAGAACGCATGTATGTGGTTTTTGCCGATCGTGGAGAGGAAGATGTAGGATTGTGTATATTTTCAACACTTCTACAGTGCTTCATAGCCTTCGGCTTCGAGCTCAACGCCTTGGAAGCAGAGTCGTGCTCCACAACTGGCGACGTTGATGCTCGAGAGGACACAGTGTCTTGCGTCGTGGACGCAATGATGTCATGACTTGGGCTGCTGTGCCGAAAATCCCCTTGACGCTTGAGTGCCTCTTTCTCGTGTGATGTCCTTCGCAGCTGCACGCACCACTCCCCTCCGAGACATCGTTCGACCAAACGTTTTGTTGTGGGGTTGATGTCTCGGATATTTCCATTTTGGATAAGGGATTCGAGGGCAAGAACAATTTGCGGGCGTTTATATGGCACATCCCGCATTTGCGTCTTTGTAAGGAGTGGATGCATAACACGAAGATAGGTATGCCGAAGCTGTGAAGCATACATTCAGATCGCTTCTGTGTGCAATGCTGCAAGACTCACAGATTCACTCTCCTCATCAAGGTCAACCAGTTCGCGAAGGAAGACATCCACAAGGACACATAGATCATTTGTGTAAAAATATTCTGACGTTGCTTTGTTGGTGAAAAGAATGTAAAGAAGCTTGAGTACCAGAAGTTGCATACACAAGTCTTCAGCAGATCGTGCTATCAATCGAACATCCATCAGCCAGCGACTCGACAATGCCTCTAGTTACTCACAAGCACGATTAAGCATGAATATCATGTTTTCACCAAGAGTCTTGCTAGATCCGAGACGAGACATCAGGACGGTGAGCACTCGATTTTGCGATTCTGGCTCCTTGGCTTCAGGGTGTTGACTCTTGCTTAAACAGGCTACCATGAACTGCTCATTTAATGCAACCTGACAACAAAATTAGGTACAACCTCCATAGAAATTCAGCACTCTCACAATCAATTTGATTACGGAGTAATTCAGAGTTTCATCAGGCATGAATCGAGTCTGCTCTACAAGCTCAAACAAATGGTCGAGAAACTGATCGTTGAAAACACCTGTGCAGGGCTATTGGTCAAAAAGAAGAGCATCGTTGAAGTAACAGGACCACGTACTCAAGTCAAGTAAAGACAATTTCTGAACCCGACACACTTCATAGAGTAACCTCACGCCCAGACTCCTTAACTTTGCCTCTATAGGTATGTGGCTAACCACCATGCTGGAGCGTGAACCGGAACCACTTGATATGGATGGTGCCCCAAGATAAACGTCCTCTGTATCTAGGTTTATTTCCACCAAAACGTGGTCCATGAGAAGCGGTATTAGTGGCTGCCAATGCTTATGGGAGCGAATAAAGTTCGATTGACGGCGACCGTGGAACAATAGTACGCTGTATAGAATGAGTTGTGAGTGCGGATCTGTTTTCTGTAAGCCGGCTTTAGCACTGGACGAGTGATATGTGAATATTCCGCGCACAGACTTGACATCTTCGATCGCCAACTCGCACATCCGTTCAGAGTGAAATACGAACAACTCGGAGTCAAGCAGAAGACTGCATGCATGTTCCAGTTGCATCGGACTTTGAAGGAACTGTTCTGGAAACAGAAATAAAGCGTTCAATGCGTGAAAAGGAGGTTATGCAATCGTGGCGAAGCTGACCGTGATAAGAAGCACAGAGGGATACAAACCTCCTGAGTGCAGTGTCCAACATGGACAACGTGGCAGATCCGTCGCTTGGAACTCGAAGGACATCATCAAGTTCTAGAAAACATAGATTGAAAACCCTCGATTGTAAGTTCGAGCCTTTTTCCGTGTCCAAAGAGACACTCGAAACATGTGATACAACGCACCTGACCAAAACTGTTGAGCATTCTCTATAAGATAGACAATTCCGAAGTCATCTTCAGCAAGCATGTTGACCTTTGATCCGGATGTCTGTACAAGCATGATTCTTATTGCCGAGTGGGTGAAAGACGAAGCGGGCAGGAATTGCACTGAAATGTCAGATCAGATTTTTTGCAGCTTTGAAGAACTAGGTTTTTGGAAGCGAAAATCGCGGATTCGGACGGCATCTACTGAATCTTCGCAACAATCCTGAGTTGAGCAGAGCACTGAGCGACTTTTAGTGAACGGCGAGCAGGTCAGTGGAGATCGTGGACAACCCGTTTAACCGTGACTGCCGTGTGTTGCGTTTCGGGGTCTTCACGGCGTGACTCCAGGAGTCCTGGCCAGGATAGTACACTACTTGGGCTCAAGGTTGTCTCCTACCCCCACAGATAAGTGTAAGTCGACTTGTTGAATTCTGGCTGGTATGTCAGGCTCACTGAGCACCGCATCCACAGCTTGGCATTCCTGGCTGCATGGGCCGTGGTTTCGCATGCCCCATTACCCATGGCAAATAAAGCCTAAATATATATATTTACCTGGTGAAATGTTACACACAAACTTCGCGCCGCTTTTAGCTCGGGCCGTTTTTAGTTTTGGTGGCCATCGCCTGTCTGGAGTTAATTGGCTGTGGCTGTTTGGCTTATCCAGTGTTACAGGGCAGCCATCTGCTACGGCCACAGACTCGGAACGATTATCCCGCGCTTGTGGCCGCGTCACATATGAAAGCCCTTCAAACCACCTGCCACTGCCTTGTGGAAGCTTATGGCTGGCGTAGGTAATTAATTTTTGCTACCGTTATCTGTCCTATGATCATCTGCGCCAACCAATGGCTCCATGCGGATTGGATGACATGATTCAGTTCAACTCCACCTCGGCCTCCAGGCGTGCGGCCGAAAGCTTAAGAGCATCAGAACCTGTCAGGACTCAGGAAGAACTGACCATAAAAACTTAGAGAAACAATATTATGATTAATTGCCGTCCAGCAACATGACACGTGAAAGAAAGTTTTACATCACTATGCATGCATACGAGTAACCGTACATTTTGTATACTACGTACTAATAATCTAGCGGATCATCCAAACGGTGTGGGAGACCATAAAACCAAAATGAACAGAAACATCAGTATCATATTGACGATCTTTCCACTGCAATAACCAAACCGTAGGCGGCAGCGGCAGCGAACCCGCCAACAGCCATTGTACTGACTGCTCCCCAAATGTATCCCCATATACTCCTCGCTGCGCCCGTGACTCGAGCTTTGACGGCACCAAATATGAGAAGCACTATACCAGTAATTATGCAAGAATATTGCAGTGCTTCAAGTGCTCGAGGGATGAAGAAATATGGGAGAAGGGGGATAATACCGCCAAGAAGGTATCCCATGCCGATGGTAAACGCGGAGATGTATAGTCGCCGAGTCGGAATTTCCTCTGAGCAAGTAAAAGGCAGTGACAATCAGAACCGCGTCAAACGTAAAATGATAATAATAATAAACATACCCAACCCCTCTCCGAATTTCAGTAAGAAAGGTGTTAGCCCAGAGTCGCTCTTCATCCCCCGCGATGCGTTCTCCTCATCGACGTGTGCGGATGTGCTTGCAAATCCAGGCTCATCCTCTATTTTCCTCAGACAATTCGTGACAGCCTGGGAAGTCGTTTCATCAATACCGACGGGACCCAAAACAGCGTACACCTCTCTCTCCATTTCCCCAATACAACTCCGCATTACCCGCGAGTAGGTGTGGCGTTGCAAGAACCGATAATGGTCCCGCTCAGCCTGGGATGCAAGAAAGCCACCTATTCCCATCGATATAGCGCCGGCAATGAGTTCTGCAAGGCCGCCGACAACGACTATTCTTGAAGTGCCCAAGCCAGACAGACCAGCTGTCAGCGCGAAGGGGACAGTCAGGCCATCCGACAATCCAATAATGCTACAGAAGGCGTACAAAATATGTCAATGACTAATGACTTGCGAGAAAAGGACAGACGCCGGGGGGGCCGCGCGCTGGTAAGGAGAAAACTCACATATCGCGGACAACATCAGGATCTATCAGAATTCTATCGTCGTCGTCCTTGAGCTCCTTGCAACATACACCATCCTGGCGGTCATGTCTATCACATTTTTCGGTGAGCGGCGGAGTCAACGTTCCGTTAGATTCCAATGACCACACTGGTGGCGGTCTGTTGGCCGAACTGCCAGACATAGCAGGATCTCTATGCGGTAGGGCAACTGCAGTACTGGTTGCACCAGTAGTGTGTGTGGACACCTGAGTTGAGGTCATGGCTGGTGTATAAGTGAATGGGTGGCCAACGAGGACAGTAAAGAATTTATAAAAGTGAGGGAGCTTATATGTGACATGCCGGGTGCGAAGGAGCCAATGATGATTAGAAATTAGAAAAAGGCTGAAATCACACTGGACAAAGGGCTAAAGTCATCATGCATGAATACGTCTCAAATGCTCTTCGTTAGTTGCCGGTGACGACATTAGCCAATCAAATCGCGGCTATTGGACACTCGTCTACCTGCCAGCAAAAGCTGCCAGCTGGGCGCATTCGACGTTCGATCATGCAATGATGCGAAATGGAAATAGAGCTCGCTAGAATCGCGTTTTCCCTTCAATTGAATCCCCCTCGGCAGTCGTGTCCCAATATAAATGCAATGTATCACGCGGAGTTCCTACAACATTCAAGTACATTGATCCCAAACTCGAGATTACACTGCAAACTTGCCATGCTGCAGTTGCCCTGTGCATGATAATGCATGATGTCCGAAAAATTGTTTTTCCTTGAAAACGTCGTGCCAACTTGTTTGCAATGCCAGGAAACACCAGCAACTCTATTCAGGAATAACTCAATAACCAGTTATTTTGAGATACAATCCCACCAATCACAGCACTCGTATTTCGAGGCAAGCGTAATATTAATGATGGGGGGCAGTCAATCGCTAACTCAGCGTTTGGTCAGAAGGTCCTCTGGTTGGATGGCGATCCTCCGCGATCTGCGGTGCGCGAGAAGTTCACGCGTCGCTACGGCATACTGTCTACGTTGCTTTCCACACAAGGCACTATCTGCTGTTTTCTAAGAAGCCTTCCATGAACTCTAAGTTTACCATGCTGCACTGCGAGTTCCCTGCGGGGTAGCCGCTGGATTTTTTTATCGGTCCCCCTTTTAATCACCCCGAGGATTTTACTGCCATATCTCATCCCTGGCCTGGGACAGATCGTCCAAAAGCTTCGCCGTAAAAATAGTGTAGATATGTGCTGGTGGCCTAGCACCAGCTCCATTAGGCACCATCACGTTTGAACAAGGAGCATGATTGTGCTTCACGCACATTGAATTTGGTTTTTGTCGTTTGTAATGTTTACGTTAACTGTCTTGGTAAGTTTTACCCTGAGTTGGTGGCAAACTGTCACCCCCTTACCGTATTAACACACCACAACGGAATGTCTTTCCGCTCCTGTGTTGCGAGTATTTATTTCGCGGGTCTGCATCCCAGGGCTACTCCTTCGATCTCGCGGAGAACAAATGTGTGGAGCGCCAAGCACGTACGTATGCTCCGCGCTCACGGAACTCGACGCTATTCGCAGCGCAGCTGTTCGCCCAATGTTCACAGGATCTGACAGAGAACTTGGCTGAAATATGATGGGTTCTCGGTTGACATAATGTTAAACTTTTGATAGCTCTAATCTGGCAAGATACTCACACATTTGACGCCTTGGAAGCCTTCTATGGCGTCCTTGTGGATGCTGTGGAAAGTGCACAGGTTCAGGGGTGAGAGGGCACGTTTGACCCAAGCAAGGGTTTCAAGAGTCGCGGACGTGTATGCTCTCACGTACGATATTATGAAAAAACATCATTCATGACTTGTGTTAAACTCTGATAACCTCTGCCTCGCAAGATTTGCCAAACGCGGAGACTTTCCTAATGGACGATTACAGTCATTATCATTATGGCCGGTACTCAGAGCCAGTCAAAATGGATCTCGCCGGAGCTAACTGCTGAGTAAGTAACGGTATGGTGGACGAAAAGCAGAAACATACCATACGGTGAAGATCGGATACGCGAGAAGAGATGTGCTGCGCTGATGTGACAAGAATGCCGACCCAAGTCGACGTCGCCTCCGAGGGTCTGGTAACGGTACTGTAAGATCCTGTTTTTTGGTTCGTCGTGCGCACAACCAATATAAATATCTTTACCATGTGCGCTAACATCATTTCGTTACTTCAAGGTATGGAAAGAGTCTCAGTGAACTTGAGGCAATGGGAGCGGAGCAAGTGTTCATCCTTTCCAATCAGCACACGACACTTGTGCCCTTTTGAGTAGCAAGTGTTACTATATCAATGCAAATCAGACTGCTAGGAATAAAAACCTGCATTCGAGTCAAATCTGTTGTGTCTTGGGAAGCAACTTTCGGAGCTGTTATTGCCCTTCTGCCCGGCTTTTCACGAGTTTCTCCGCGGCTCGTTTTCACCCGGTGGCTCTTGATGAGGAGCTACTGGCATTTATGAACACCGCAACACGTGTCGGAAGACAGGTACGCTAATGAAACGTCACATTTGTCTGAGAATGACCTATTGGTAGAGTAAGCACTTACTGTCACATTCCGTCTATCTAGCATGGTGATAGACGGAGGCCAATCATTAGGTGGGAGCCCGCATTTTTCACGCTGCGGCCTGCAGGAATAGCTTCAAATTGCCAGGTCCTGGTCTGATATACTTGAGAGACGGTAGCCGTAGAGCTCCAACTAAGCGAGCTCGGACAGTCCTGCAAGGTAAATGCTCGGTTGTAGGTCCTTGAAGAAGATAAAGTGAGGTTGTAAAGAAAACGAAGAACTGTCTGCCTATGGAGACTAAGGCGCCACCCTGTACAAGCCAGATTGCAATCGTTGTTGTACTTCAATTGCGTTTTAAACCTTCGTTTGGCCTTGACCTAGCTTGAAACTTCACCTGCGCTTCAATCCAGCCTAATGATGGAAATATGTTGTATTTTCCCCGAGGCTGTGACCTAGAAAACAGAAAAGGATTCAGACAACGACAGTGGCTTGTGCAGAAAGAAAGACAGCATTTGATTGCGGTGTGATATATAGGACAAAATTGAAAACGAACATGCGAGAAAACATACGAAGGCCGGGTGACAAGCCAGCTAAGGTAATATGCCCGGATAGCCAAGGGTTTGACAAATTCATGTGAGCGCGCATGCTAAGTAAGTCACGTGCTGTGTTCTTTTCTGTTCAGTCTTGCCAAGCCAGGCTTAGCCAGCAACTAGACATATTTGGCAGTGCCCTTAGTAGTGGCGGGCTGGCCTGAGCTAGCAGCTGATCTTGAGCGCTCGAGCCTTGGCAGGTCAGCTTTCAGTACTAGTCTGAAATACTATTCACACTTTCGGTCACTTTGCATAAGTAGTAGCTAGCGAACACTAATGGACCCACCCGGTATACACCCGATGTATGTTTTTGGGTTGGTCGTTGCCAGTTCGACTCTCGGAGTTCCTTGAACTTAACTTGAAGTTGTGCCTTTTGGTGGCAGGCTGACTTAGTAAGCAGTGCTAAATGTCAGGCCATTCCCGCCTGCTTCGAACCATGTTTTCTGAAACAGGTCTTGTCCAACCTCTACCTGCAGCTGCTGGCGGCGCCGACGAGATACATCTCAGGCTAGGCCCAGTAGTCTTCAAAACATATGCTTGCTGCCAAAGATGTCCATTCATTCCTATGATCTCGAGTTCCATTTTCGGCTCTGTTGAGTGTCCGGGCGCCATGTCATGAGGGTGATAAGGGAACCCCGAATGCACAGGACGGCGTTGTTGAGGCCAGAATATCCACGCCAACTTTGACACTAGTCCAGCCAGGCAGTGCGTAGCATAGCGTCGCCAAATTGCTTTTGCCGATCGCATCATAATTGATTATATCCCAGTCATTGATTCCAGAGACGCGGTGCCAGAGCACAGCCCAATCTGATCCGTGTTGTCAACGGAACTATGTATTAGGAACCACTAGAATTCCTACTGAGACGCACATGCGACCAGCCGCGAAGTTGATCCTCGGTTCTCAAGCGTGCTTGCACTGAATGGATGTACGTATTCTTTACTGAGAATTTGACCTGTGCCTCATTTGCTTCAGCGCATTATCAGCCCTTATCTGCAAAAAATGCGCACCACACGCAGTGGGCGGCGGTGATAGCGAGTTTTGCCAACTGGACTTGACATGCATAGCGGCTCCGGTACGATGACAAGTCAATAAATGTTATGTTAAAGGCTATAGCGCTCGGGAGCATTTATGCCTCTAAGCGTTGGCTCCATTGATACCAGTCATAGGTTTGGTTGTTAGTGTGTCTTGGCTCACTCAACGCTAGTTTCAATAGATGCGGCAATCATTTTCAAATTGTTGCATCCTTTGAAGTGCTATAAAGCGGACAGAAGTCAACTTGAGAGCCCTTATCAACAGGTTCAACAGCTCCAGCCATGGTCAACACTACAGCGGGACTCATCGGTGTCGTTCTGTTGGCTCGTCACGGTGATAGAACAGCATACTACCAAGATCCAGTTACATATAACTCTACCCAATCATACATCACCCCTCTTGGAGAGGTGAGAGCTCTGTATCATGATACTGGACCTCGCTCACAATTGTCTAGCAACAAGAATTCGAACTCGGGAGCTTTCTCCGTAACACATATCTTAATCCTGATTCGCCGTCTTTCATCCAGAATATCAGCACTGACGTGGTGAACGTTGACCAGCTGACTGTCCGCGCAGACGCTGGTGGAGGAAATGTTATCCTCAACTCTGCGTATGCTCTGCTTCAGGGTCTCTACCCATCCACAAAAAAGTCAGAGTTGACTTTGGCGAATGGTACAACGATCCTCCCTCCTCTTGGGGGATACCAATATGTTCCAGGTAAGTCACTCGCAGCTATTCTTTTGTCATCCAATCAATGTGCTGCAGTACAATCTTTGGAATTTTGGCAGAGTCCATCTCTCACGAGCTGGATGGAGTGCGAGGTATGAAATCTTTTGTATCTTCGCGAGATCATTTTATAACGCCAGGTAACAGTATTTCCAATATCACCTGGCCAGAATTTACGTTTCATCTGCATTCACAAATATGTCTGCCACTGCCGCCCCCTTCCTGACTGCCTTGAAACCTTACTTGGGGAGCGTCAGTAATAACTTCACGAACATGGTATGTCATCTCAATGCAGCTGTAAAAGTCGTTCTGATAAAATTGTGCAGTGGAATGTAAGAATTCATTTGAATATATTTTCAGACTGAGCCTATATCGTCTCGCAGATATACGACCACGTCAATGTTCAGTACACCTATAACAAGACCTATTACGAAATCCTACCTCCCACCTTCCTCCAACAGGCTCGCTATTACTCTGATTGGCTCCAACACAATGTCTTTACTGATTCTGTGCAAAATGGCATCGGCCAAAGTGAGTTTAGATTCAATTTTCTGGGGATGCGTCTCACTGACGTTGCTGCAGTTCCCATTCGTACACTCCTACCGGAGGTCTTCTGGGCCTTGGGCAACATGACAAAGGCTTCTAATCAAGTCAAAATGAACATCCAGGAAATCGATTACAAGCCATTTATCAGTCTGTTCAACGTCACGAATGCTACTGTGACTGACCCCGAGATTACTGGTACCGGTCAGTGTCAATAGTGTATCAATTCAGCACCGCAGGCTGATACCACTTGACAGTCAACTATGCTTCTGTCGTTGCCCTTGAGTTGTCGTTGAACTCACAGGGTCAACATGAGGTCAGCATGAAGTTCAAGAATGGTACCCAGGACAGCCAGTTCCGTCAACTTAAGATGTTCGGCAACACGAGCATCACACTTGACAGTTTCATTCACCAACTCTTTGTGAGCTGCTCTATATGGCGCGTATTATTTCATGCTCACAGCTTTATTTAGTGGACTACTATCAATTCCACTAACAACTGGTGCTTCTCCTGCAACCAGACCGTCCTCCGCGGATGCTCTGTCTTCAACTACAGTAACGATCCCTTCTTGTACGGGTATGGTACTGGTTATACAGGCTAGAAGTCATGAAACCACGGGTGTCTTTTGATTTCCGTAATGTAAAATTTAAAATTGTCTAATTGTTTTGATTAATCTATCGTTCCTCGGAACCTGACTTCAATGAGCGAGGGAATTCTAACTTCCAGCAAATACGTACATCGAACAATGACGTCGCCCGTCCCAAGCCCGTCCTCCCCCTGGATCACGCTTTCAAGGACGAATAACTCACACCTGAAAGGAAGATCTGGAATTCTCGTTGTGCCCACGTGAGACATACTTGCGGTGTTCAGTACTACGGGCAGGTTTTTCTGGGCGGGTACTTCCCACTTGCATGCGGGGTTGCCCTAACGTATCAAACCTAGGCTTGACTGTGTGAAACCTTGGTCCACGAACTTATATTCGATGACCCTCGTACACGATTACGATGGATCTTATTTTTGGATACAGACCAGTCCTTCGACAAGTCAAAAGCCAACTAATACAGGAATTCGGTTGAACTTGCGTGTGTAGATATCCTCGGTGTCCTTATAACTGGAAAGGAAAGTCATGGACGGAAACTTCAGGAGTCACCCATGAGTCAGGCACTAGGGTTGTGTGAGTACTGTGCTGTTTTGGCGGGGTTTGCCTGAGAACCAAACTAGTATCGTACCATCCGGATCCAAGTTGCGGTGGCTCTATGTTAGTCTGCCTCGCGGAGCCTATCTTGTTCTTGTCTGATATCTCAATGGGGTCGCATGGTGATATCGCATGCGGAGTGGTTTCGAGCGCGGCGACTCAACTTTTATAGACTTGAATGCAGGCCATGAAAACCCAAGGCGGCAAGAAATACCCCCCGATTGAGTGGGACCTCAGGCTACATTTATCACTGGTTCTGCAGTAATAAGCCAGGGGCGCCGCGAGCAATATGGAGACTCCAGTCTGGTTGGCGGAGTTCTACATACACGGCTACGACGTTGGCTTCAATGAGACTATCTTTGCCTGCCCGTCATATGAACCATGGTTGCATGATGTTACCACTGGTAGCGCGCGGTCACTGGCCTTGAGCGAGTGAGGCGCACTCCATGTGGGAATTCGGTCTGCGCAATAGAAGCGACTCCCCAGCGCTCGGTGTCACTGGCGACTAGGCAGAAAGGCCAGATGCGATCTTTCATCGATGACAAGAAACGTCTGCGCTTCAACAGCTTACAAGCAATTTAGCTCGCTCCATCGACTCAGATGCGAAATCTAAGATTGAATTCAGGCGCTACATGCCACTGACCGGCAATATTAAGCTGGCATCGGTTACAACCATGCGAGATACATTCGCCTCATTGACTACCCGTGCGCGTGACCAAACGGTGAGACCGGAGCACAAATGCTTCGCGGGAAGCCAGATCTAGGCAATAATAGTCAAAGGCAATCAGAAAGCACGTGATTAGGCTGGATAATCAAGATTCTCGACGAAATAACAGTCAAACGAGTGACTACCAACGCTATACCTCCCCCATCAACATCCATCTAGAGCTTGACATTTATGGGCGAGCAGCCAACGTTGACAAGACCATTCGGTAAAATAGTTGCATGCAACGCAGGAAGTGGAAGAGAGGACTCATTTGTTGTTGCAGCAGCACAGAGGCTCCTGGTTGGCGGCCCAGCCGGTGCCAGTGCCAACGACAGTGACAGGACTACAATTGAGACCAACGCCGGCAACCACATCAGCATCGATGGGAACAAGGCCAAATATTTTTCGTGAGCCAAAGGAACCCCGTCAGTCACGATCAGGGCGCGAAAAAGATTCACTCACCGTGACGGACAAAGAGTTCTAGCAGCACTGGGTCTTTCCAGTCTGGCATTGGCCACCGGAAGCAACAGCGAAAGCCACAAAGGATTCGACAGCAAGGAGATGGGAAATTACAATGAGAAGTTCCAATGAGAGAAGTGAGGGAGTTCGAGGGCTGGTCAGATGCTGAGCAGTGGCCCTGACTCGGACAATAACCCCGACCTGTACCAAAGTCAGCCAAGGTAAGCTGTGATTCCCACACGAGTAGGAGTGAATGCAACGCAACGAAGTAAACCTCAGATACCAAAATCACATGAGCTACAAAGTGACGCATCAAGGTGAGGCTAGATGAGGAAACTGTTAGTAAAATAAATACAACATAGCATATAAGGTGGTAAGAAGGCGTCCGCGTGGGCATAAGTGCTGGAATCTGCGTTAATGCAGGGATCCATATCAGTTCGAGCATCTGCATCAGTGCGGCAGGCATCCGTGTCCACGAAGGGCGGCGCCAAAGTGTGGGAATGCACACGCGCACGGAAGTAGGTGTACTAGTAGGACTGTCGCCCTGTCGCTCGCTACTGGCAGAAGGTGTCATGGTTATGGGATAGTAGCAGTAGGTGGTTCCTTCCTTTGTCAGGTTCTAAGTGAGAGCCTGATGATGAGTTCACAACGGCGATCATTTCCTAGTGACGAGCAAGCTTGAGAGAGCAGTGCTACAGCACATTCGAGTGCTCTGTAATACTCCTGGCCGGACTTGCCTTCATTGCATGAGAATGCACACAAGGATCTGAGCTATCCGAGCTCACTGAAATTGCGGCAGAAAAGAAATCTGAAAGGCATGCGGCAGCCTGAGGCTGCAATCAAGGCACCGAGGCTTACTGGAATGTCATGGCGGCCTGGGCGCTGTTACGTGCTAAACACTGATCGCTGCACAATGTCTCCATTCTAGCCATACACTTGGGCTAGCCTTGCCTCGGGGTAGAATCTCAAAATTTTGACCAGCGAATGTTGGCGAAGGCCGCAGTGTCCAGTCTGGATCATTTCTGGACATTGACAAAAAACGCGGTTGTCACTGATCACGTGACCATGTGACTTCCAAAACAAGTTGCCAGCAGTTTAAAGTTAAACAGTTAGTATCATATCAAGTTCTCTTCCTCACGCCATGTCGAAGTCGCCCAAGAAAAAACGTGATACCTGCGCTGCCTTATATTCTGCTGGTATACAGTGTGATATGCTGACTGTTGACGGTCCAACTTGGTGCCCACGGCACAATGAGGTAAGTTCCTCGCAGTACATACCCCCGTGACGGTACTGTATGGGGGTTAACCCGGTGGTTTAAATCTCGTTCCAGGAACGACTGAAGCTATATGCCAACTACAAGGCGCATCATGCACTGCTCGATACACTTGCCGACAATCCGGCGTGCAGCGATGTCACGACAATCCTGGGTTGCACCGCCCTCCCGCTCCTCAAGGAATGGAATGATTGCTTGAGGCTAAAGTATAATTTGTTGACTAGGTACATGTCTTTTATGACTTTCAACTTGCTGTTATCAACTGAGTGCCGGCGGAAGATGTATAGAAGCTCGAGTCTACTTCTCCGAGCGTTTTTTCGGGTGAGTAAGGTCTCCAGTACTACTTGATTCATTGATCGCATTGTTTTTTTTCATGATGATAGAAACGACATGGTATGAGATTCTAAGTCAAATTTTGGACCTAATTTTACGTGCAGGATAATAGGACTTTGGTCACAAAACGTTTTGGGAATCTCTCGTCAAGAAACGTGCTGAAGTCGAACAATTCTTGTACTACGTCGAGACGCAGGCCTATCAACTTATCCTGCAGACACAGAACGCGCTTTGGGTTTTGGACCGTGACCCCGACATTCACGAATCAGGAGACTGCTCAGGCTATGACGACGACTCTCTTGGCCATGACGCGTCTTTCCATTCTATAGAGAGCGATCGAGGTGCAGTTATCGAGGATCCTCTGGAGACGGTACTACGCGAAAAGTCTGTGGAATTCCTGGAGAAAATAAGGTCCCGTCTGGCCCGATACTGCGCTCCTTCTGCCTCCAAGTACCACGATGAACGACTAGAAGTCATATACGCATATGTGCGCCGTGCAATCTTCACGGAGCCAGCCCTTATGTTCTTGTCTCAGAGCTATGATAGTGTCATGGCGCTTCTCAGCGATGATAACCTGGACTTGGTGACCTTGGAAAAGATCTGGAATGCTGTCAAAACTTTGTGTGTCCACGATATCAGAGATGCGGTAGACGACGTTCTGCGGGCCAACGGGAAAGGCGACTACGTGATGGTCTTGGGGGGCAAGGTTTTTAAGGAAGCTAGCGGCGAGGAGTGGCCATTGCACGCCTGGGGCCACATGATGGCAATTTACCATTGCTACTCCTGCCTCCGCACGACGTGTAAGACGGTACGTATTTATTCCATACATCCGCGGCTTAGTAGTTTATCTTTCAGTTTTTCAGATAGACGAAGTTATTGCCATGACCCGATTTGCCTTGTTCTCCGAAACAACCCTCTCCCAATCGTGTATAAAATACGAATACGGCTTCGACGGTGCGAAAGAACTGATCTTGGCAGGTTTCATTCCCAGCGACATACCGCTCTCCTCACCCCGGCACTCCATAATCTGCACGGATAGCGGTTCTCAGTCGTTCGGGCCCGTGTGGGAGGAGACGAAACGCAACCTGTCTTTGTATGGTTCCCTTTCTCTGAATGACGCTAGAGCACAAGCCTTTGTCAATGGCTGCATCCGACATCCTGACCTCATGGTCATGTTGCGCAAGGGGGCAGATGGACGCGTCATCCGCTCGCGGCCGGTGGTGTGGACCTCGCGGAAGCGACACGCGCGGAGCCGGTCGGCACTCACGTCCGTACCATGGGAGAAGACTCGCGACGTCGTGCGCTGCGAGGACGATGACCTGGAGGAGGCGCAGCCCTCGGGGTGGAGCCACGAGAAGATCGCGGACTGCTTGATGGTAGTGCTCGTTGATGGTGGCGATGGCAACATGGGCGACTTTGTGCGTAAGCTGGTGGAGATTTGGTGCCAGGTGTACCATGTCAAGGATCAGAAAGAGCTTTACTGCGCATTGGAGACGCCGTTCGTAGAGGCCGGGGAGCTCGAGCACTGCACGTGTGGCCAACACGAGGTCACATTCGCGCTGCCAATCACACAAGGAGACGTGATGAGCGCGTACGAGAGTTTGTGGGGGACCCCACCACCGCCTTGGTTAGCAGAAAATCCGAATAGGTTCCGTCTGGCGACAGATTCGTTTTGAATGGGACCCCTTTTGTCACCTGTTTCCTTCACGACAATCTACTTGTGCGGGAAAACAACAGACTTGTAACAAGTGATCGGTTTCGTGCATATACTTCGTATCATCGTGCCACCACCTACTTTGGATCATATTCACTATGTATTATACACCTACCCATAGCTGGTGGTAATCCATTGCATTTTTATATCCCCGTATCCATAGCATTATATATAGATTAGTGCAGGGAGCAAAGCCACACAACTACAGTACACAGCACCAATGCGCCCAGAGTAACCAGCTACCCTAAAAATTCTCTGTACAAAACGAGTTAGCTTGGCCTGGCAACGGGGGGGGAAGCAGTAACGCACCCTTGCCAAAGAAGAAACGTGTGCCTTTTGGATTGGAGTATTTGTTGGACATCTGGTGGAGCTGCCTGGAGAGAACTGGAGGGCCACAGAAGAACTAGAAAAGGACGGGTGAGGTGATGAATTAAAAAGTAACGGTGAGCTACGAACCACGCCGACGTCGGTTTCGGGGTGCTTTTCAACCATGGAACCGAACACCCTGTCCCAGTTTGGCCTGCCGAAATGAGTGGGAGCACGCAAAGAAGTGATGGCGTCTTTCTCTGCGCCAACATCTTGGACCTAAGGAAAATGCAATTAGTACAGTAACCATCGAAAAAACGGGGACCTCGCACTATGATGTTATTCATGTCATCCTCCTTAATCTTTGCAGTGAGGTAGATGTTGATCTCGATTCGGTTTGAAGTATCCTGCTCTTCGATAGCCTGTAGTAGCGAGTGGAACCACTCGGCGCTGCCAAAGTCCCGGATGACCCAAGTGAAGTAGACCTTGGAGAGACGAGTAGGCTTGGAATTGTTCAGGTTGTTCATCCGGTACCAGATCGACTTCAGAATGCTGAATGGATATGGTCAATGGTGCGATCAAGTAGATGAGGGATGTGATACGCACGAAGCGAAGGGCGTGACACCAATACCAGCACCAACAAGGAGGACAGTCTCGTAATTTAAGAAATCCTCGCTGGCACTACCGAACGGACCGTCAACCATGATACGAGGGAGCACCCGGTTGAGCGGCGGATTCGTGTTCGTGCCTATAACCTTTCCACCATTGGCGTCGACATCCTTGGAATCCTTAGAGTCGAAGTTACAGCCAACAGCCTTGGCAAGTGCAGCAGTGAAGTCACCGACGACACGGATGTGCACAGAAATGTAATCTTCCTCGGGAGCGCTGTAGCACCATAAGTCTTTTTTTTCGCAAAAACGATCAAAGAGCTGACTTACCTCGTAAGGGTGAAGGGATGCCACTGGAAGTAGGAAATCTCTGGGCAAGAAATGAAGATGTATTGCCCTGCCCGCGTGGTGGTCTTCTCCTTTTTGATTTGGATTTCGATGACTTTGGACGGGTGTTGTATGACCTTGGAGATAAAAGTCTTATGGCGTGAGCGAACTTCACGCAAAATCCGCTCGTATGTCCAAATGAGGCCGCCAATAAGCCAGTATCGCTGAAACAGACGTTGTCAAGGAATGACACAAAGTTAGCTTGTCAAAGTTCACGTACCCAGAAGACGCCAATAGAGTTGAAGGAACAGAACGGTTGTCTGTCCGGCTGGATCATGCACCACATACCGTGGAACTGCCAAGCGAGGAAGAAGACGACAAACAAATGGTGCGTATACCAAAACCTCTCAAAATTGGCACGGCGCCTTTTCTCCATGGCGAACCAGACCATAATACCCAATGCAACAGTCATGATCCAACCCGTAGCACCGGGACCGGTGGCAAAATTTGCTTGCAAGAAAACAAGCACACGCTTGCCAGTTGTATTTGCGTCCGGATCAGCGAGGGCAAGCTTGTAAAAGTTGTGCATGTGAGCACCGATGTGGATTAGAGTAAAGACAACCATGGACCAGGCTGTTGCCTTGTGGAATGTTATGTTCTTGTCAAATGGAATAAACGAATTAAGAGGCGTTCTGCGAAGCAGGGAGATAAAGTTTCGGCAGACTGGCAAGAGAATGAAGATGACATCGGTGTGTAGTACAAGTGCTGCAGATCTAGCAATAGCTGTGGTGATATTAGAGGGAGGTGGACCTACACGGCATATCTGAATACTTACCGTAGGTGATGCCAAACGTTGCGCGAGCTCCGGTAAGGTCGTCACTGAGCTGGTAATTCATGAACCCGAATGCAATGACGAGCATGTGGAAAAGGATCCAAGCAGAGAAGAAGAGGCGCTTTCCACCCTCATTGATCATCCACAGGTCAAACCTTTGACCGAAAGTAAGAGGACCATTAGGAGCTTTAGGTGCACCAACGCCAGCATTTGGAAGAGGCTGCTGGATACCCTGAAGACGAAGGCGTTCTGATCTATTACGCTGGAGGTGGTTGGGTGGTATAGAATTTAGTGCATAGTCGCCTGCGCCCTCGACGAAGGGGTCTTGGTCTCTGAATGGGTTGCGATCTTTGAAATCAAGACCGGAGGACCGTTTGAAGGACATGAGTTGTTCTGATCAATAATTGGATGATACAAAGAACGACCTGCGTGTATAATGAAAGTGAGGACCTGCCTGCTGTGGAAGAGGAATGTGTGATGGGGGGCCACGGTAAGATTGCAGGTTATGATGACAAGGCAATTTATGCATATTGTTTCTTAACATCAGTCATTCCCACGGATCGTCGTCAACTACAGGTTGTCTGCTTAACTCCTGCAAGTTCAAAGAGGTTCAAAAATTCATCATTCTGATTGTCGGGACCTGTCTTTCCATCACCAAGGCTGCGCACCTTCATCCGTCCAAAACTCGCCTTATCAGCGGTATCCGGCTGTGTTCTGTGCTGCGCCTCATGTTATTTCTGGAAGCGGTACAGAAAACGGCATCGTCCCCATCATATTCCCCGGCAGTTCCTTTCTAATCCCCTGGCCCATCATTATTGCAGCAGAGCTTCATCACCGTTCAATCAAATTGATGGAGAAGGCTGTCCAGATGGCAGATGCGTTCCATCACAACCTATTGCACCGTATCACCACCAGGAGGTGACAGATATCTAATAAAGACTATCGGTGGTTTCAATCAAACCAGATGGATTACCGCAGCGTTCGGGCGAATCTCGCTAGTTCGACCATTCCTATAGGCTATGGTAGGGTATGCCGTCGTTATTTGAACGCGCGGGTCTACGATGAGGCGGGCCATCAGGATGGGAATCCGACGGGCGGCTCAGTGGCATTGCAAGAGTCACAATTTAAGAAGCATCAACGACGCAACTTGTGACCCAAGTAAACCAAGGAGTCCACTCTCAACGACCTTTTTGGCAGATCAATACCTTCCGCCGTCAAAGCAATGTTCATGTCTTTGAAGAGCATGTTAAGATAAGGTGCAGCGACACCACCTGATGAAACGTGTAGGAGGTGCGGCAACGCATTGGTATCCGTTACAGCAGTCCCCGTAAAGCCGATACAACACCATGGTAAGCTGTCGTATGGTCTCACATCAAGATCAAAAAGACACGCGCCATTCGTCTGAAATAGACGACCCCGTCCGGCGACCCTATAATATTGCGAACAATCTCTGGATAAAAACATCATTTGCAATTTCGAACTCTGTTGAGCACGCTTACCGATACCACTGAGGAGACCTGTTATTCATTTTATCATCCCATAATAGGCACACCTTGGTACTACAATAAGGAGCACACCAATGTCTACTTCCACGAATTCGCATAACTGTGCTGCATGCTACTGCCCCTCTGTCCCGCTAGCTCAGGAACTTCAGCGCCTCAGTGCTGTTGACCATGAGATTGCCGATCTTCCAATAGACGCATCCCATTAAAGTGTCCACCCGCGATGAATTGTGCTCGAGCTTTGTCCTCCAAGCCATCCATGCTGTCCCATAACTCTCGACAGGCTTGCACAAGCAGTTGAAGTACACTTTGTCCGGAACGGCAGCATTGATGACTCAGACGAGAGCATACAGCTTGGTGAAGCCGTTGCTATGTGCTCTGAGGGACATGCTCACCGTGCTACCCACAGAAATAACTTGGCCTTGTCACGCCGGTCCCGCTTCAATCACCAAGGCACGCGAAATGCTGGCATCGCCTACACCTAGGAATCTAAGTCGTGACAACATGTTGAACAACCTGGCCCTCGCATTCAACCGGTTACATTCCTCCCAGCCTTAACTTTTCTGGCAACGAAGCTACACAGTCAGGCACACTTGAAGCTTTACGATACAACTTGCAATGGCAAGCATAAGCAGCCTTATAAATCGTGTTTCGCTATGAGAAACAGTCTTCTCATGCTGCTGGACATGATGGAGAATAATGCTTCGCAAGCCGAATTTGCGTTCTTATGGACTTGTCATACTACTGCCGTCAGCGACGAGATGCCCGATGAGGTCGTCCGCCTTGTGGCTAATCTGTAGTTTGTTGGGTTCAAGTGTCATTGGACCCTGTGGATCAACTGTGGATGACCGATGACGCTGTTGCAATTTTGTGCAGTTCCTGATGCTGATGTATTGCTTCCATTCAATACATACAGTTTAACTGTCTGTTCTATTGTATGAACCTTTTATTCGATAAGAAATGCAAGCAAGTGAATGCAAGCAAGTGAATGCAAGCAAGTGGATGCCGCCGCCCGAAGGTTGATCATCATAAGATTAAACGGAATAGCCGTGCACTTCCATGCCCGCCGAGATCGGATTCGACCAGGGGGTTATCAGGTCGGTCAAGTGCAGGAACAATTTAAGTATACTCGCTGAGCTTTACCCTGTCACCGACACTCTGGACTTCAAAATTGTAAGTACAGAGTCCAACGAAATTATATCACATCAACAAAAAATACCAAACCGTGCAAACCAAGTGACAGGACCATTACAGGCCTTACAAGGCGCACAATCACTGCATTCCCTACAAATGCATGACAGACTGGCGAGTGAGTTGTAAGTTGCAGTACATGTCCATGCATGCAGCGAGGTTTGATGCAAGCTCCCTACTAGCCTTGTCATATTTGTGTTGCTTGTTAGATCTTTGTTTGGGCAATGAAAGTCAAGCATGGTGCTACAATTGTTGCGACAATTGTGTCTTCTGGTGGTTCCTTGTAAGAATAATAAAATTCTATGTATTTTCTTGCGAGTCTTGTTGCATTTGTGCCACTCGGCGGATCCATGTTTTGCGTCTACCATTTGCTACATACTACTACAAAATTTGTAACAGTTGTGCTTCTTGTTAATTCCATGTAACCTCACACCAGCCTTGCTGTGCTTGTGTTACTTGGTAGACCCTTGTTTGTGTTAAGTTCGCTACATACTAGTACAACTTTTGTCACCTTTGTACGTCCTGGTGAACAGTGGTGATCCCTTACATACTTCTACCAGCACAATCGGGACGGATGTTGGATATAGTCAAATTCTTAATTTTATTCCCTTTCAGGATCGGCACAGGTATACCCAATGTACACTAGTCTCAACTCGGAGGTGCGTGAATCACCCGCTTGTGGCAGTGAGGTCGCCGTGTACTAGTATCAGACAGGCCCGTCACAGGTACTTCAGGGCTAGTTTTATAGATAGCGGTCAACCTTAAAATTACTAGTATGAACATTGACAGTACTAAGCTACTTGTCACTAGTGCGTCAATTGTACATGTGATAAAAGTCATGGGTGCTGCCCCCAGGCCTACTGTAAGAACAGATCCGAGTAAGCTTAAATCTTCTAGGCACCATTTCTTCCAAACCTTGAACCGATTCAGAGTTAGTACATCTTTACATTCTGTAGGGAATACCACACAAACCGCGCTCCGGCTGAAATCAGAAATCAGCAATTTACAGTACAGACTGTATTTTGGACACAGTAAGTGTTTCACTTATAAGTAGCGCAACCAAGACACTCGCCGTTTTTCTCGAGCCACTTCGACTATCGACTATTATAGATGGTGGAACCCATGAAAGCTGTGTGCTCCAAAGTATCCAATGAAACGTTGAACAGGGGAGGTGGTGGTGAACACAGGATATTCTAGACAAGGAAAAATGACAGAGTGGCCTGTATATAACCCTTTAGTAAAAGACTTGGCGTCACAATCAGTAAATTCAGCGGTGATCACCCTGCACAACACTATCCGTTCATTTAAGTTTGAGTGTGCAAGAATTTGAATTCACAATGGAGGAGAGTGCATACATCGGTGCCAATTACTCGGTAGTTTTGGACAGCTAATAGCTATTAAGACTTTGCGATCCCACCCTGCTGTCACAGTGGATTCAAATGTACTGAATGAAGACCATGAACAGGGACCGAGTTGCTGCAGTTGAGCTAAATTTTTTTTGATG
This sequence comes from Suillus brevipes Sb2, assembly GCA_011800875.2. Taxonomy (NCBI): domain Eukaryota; kingdom Fungi; phylum Basidiomycota; class Agaricomycetes; order Boletales; family Suillaceae; genus Suillus; species Suillus brevipes. The sequence goes on along the minus strand of JRHT02000018.1, from coordinate 221,748 downwards.
CGACCGATGAGTGACGTACCACAACAAAAAAGGAGACAATCAACTTGAAGCTTCAAGCTTAGCCATTGCGGATCTTCGACGACGTTGCAACATCAACCTGGTGGCGGCACTAAGCCGTTTACTGATTGAAATCTTGTTTCTGCAAGCGATGAACGCCCCGAGAAATCAAACTGATCCCTGTGCTGACGTCATGGAGGTGGCCCATGTACCCGGAACTTGAAGCTCTGTCACGGTGCTAGTGAGAACTAAAATGGATCAGTGTTATGACGTACTCCAAGAGTCCAAATCTTATTCAGGTCTTGCAGCTGGCTATGTGCACATCCCACTTTGGACTCAGGCATTCGCAAGTTGTGCAATGGCACTGATGACTGTCAGGCTAGTGACTCGGCATAGAATGAGAAAGACTTTGCGCCAATTGCTCCATCGAGCTTGAATACAGGGTGTACAACTGAAGGTATTACAGTTAGTAAGTTTACATGGTACGGCTCTCCAAAACATGATAGATCTTGGATAGCACCTCTGTTTGCCTGTCCATTGCAGCTTCGAGGTGTTTCCCAACATCAACTAAGGTTTCGTGAATTGTATGCCCATTAAATTCAAACGCTTTCCCCAGCTTCCTGCGTTTGGGCACTTCGAGTACCGGCACTGATTCAGCGCGTTGAATATTGGTAAGGTGCCGTCCAAATTGGCGTGGTGTCTAAATCACACAGTTATCAACAATCGATGTGAAAAGCAATGGAAATGATGGGTCTAGCTCACAGTGTCTCCAATGGAGTCTGAGTCGAGGGTCAACGTCGACCTCTTGCGCTTCAGTGATAGGTTTTCACCACTACGTTTTTCAATGTGCGTGTTCCAAGCGTCAATTTCCTAGAACAATAACAATCAGACTCAGAATTGAGTGTAGAGCATCTTGAGGTAGCTACCTGTTCGAGTTTCTTGCATTGTTCAGATGCATCAGCAATTGCATCTGCAATTTCACTGTTTGTGAGTGGGGTGTACTGGTAGCACCCACAAGGGTACACTGGGGCGCCTTGGCCATATGCTTGACCACCAGCGCACGCCTCAAAGTCATGGCTATATTCTGTGTCGGGGGTATGACTCTCGCTCGCACATGCAGTGAGGAGAACTTCAGCTCCAGAGGGGTGTGAATTTGAGTCAACGCTATCGTGGCCTGAGAGCATGGCAAAATGGAATTCTCCCACTCTTGACGGACAGGCGAAGTTTGATATGCGTTTCGACACTCCATGAAACAAAGTTCTCAAGTTCCGATGCTACATGTGGCTAGGCTTTAGTGGTTTCCCTGAGATGGGATCTGATTTGCATTAGAACAAAACGGCAAACTAAAATGGAGGCCTCGTCCTTTCAATCATGTGATGACAATATGCCAATACCAACACAAGACTTCTAGTATTTTACACATCGAGCAGAAAAACAGTGGGCTGGCATGGTATTGATATTTTACTAGTCTTCTACGATAAGTGTTAAGTGATAAACCATTCCTGCTGAATATTGTATTGCGACTACAATCTCACGACCCAATGTAGCCTGTGGCATCTCAAGTTCTAACACCTCGGGATCAGGCCATGAGTAAGGAAGTTCAGGAAGACGACATCCAGCTTGAACTGAATCATCAAACCAATGTGGTGTGAGGATGAACATGTGGGTATCTGGGGCAAAATGCATTGCGGTTTGATACTATGGTTAACAGTTTGTTTCATCAGAATTAGACCAATGAATAAAACGAAGAGATCAAGTACCTTATCGCTTTGTTCATGCAATGCAAAGAGATGTGTTACATCGCGGGTGAGGGCTGTTCGCCACTGCCCTCCCAATGAGGTGATGCCAGCTGAGAGAACTTCGAGGTCGGATGAGGAGAGCTTGTGATGGATGTTAATTCAATACAATAGATACAATAAATGACGGTTCACTCACATCAGTGGCACATGCAACAATTCCTGAAAAAATCATTTTTGGATCTGTTGAATAGTACTCCTCACTGACACGTTGACCGTCAATGTCTTTGTACCAATGCGACAGGTAGAGGACACTTACGGTTGAAGTTTTCCGAGGGCTATGCTCTGCTGCACCCATGTTTCTGACACAACATACAAGGATCCCTGGCACTCGCTCTGAATAAGTGATCCAGCAAGTGCAATAAAATGGGTATGCGGTGGTGCGCTCGTTGCACCGTGGAGAGTCAGCAAGCCTGAGAGTTCCTTGTATTGCTCCGTTTGTATTGAAGGCGAAAGAATATAGTGCACACTATTGAAGAGGGACATGCCACTCAAGGTACAGGGAACTGGCATGAGAGGAAGCGTGAAGCGATAGCTAGCTGGAGTTTTTGCTTATGATGCGTCCAACACGTTCAATATTCTAAGCGGTTATGTAAGTATGTGGTACATGGTCCCAAGGAGGTAGGCACTTAATGAATTCGACCAGAATATTGAGTGTGCGGCTCTAACTCAGAGTCATATGTGGTATGAACCTTGCGCCTATGAGTTGAAATAAGGTTCCTCAGGTTCGCATGAGAGGCGCAAACAGCCCAGGCTACAACTAACACGAGTTTGGCATTGATTTCATGACGTACATGAGGAGTGCTACAGATTACGCACCTTTCCATGCTGCTTTCGGAGCTTCTAACTTCCTACCCTGCACAATTTGCATGGTTGAAAAAACACCGACTTGAATGGTGGGCAGCTGAAATGACTTAAACTAGAATATAATTCACAGGTCAGATATCTCAGGGTACGATCGGAGAAGAGCAATTCCACTTACCACGTCCATATCTGTTGATGGACCAGGATAGGATGATGGACCTGAGTAAATGTGACAAGATGTGACGACACCTAAAATTTGATTGGTCGGCAAGTTGATCATGCAGCTCGCAGTTGCATACCAGTTCACATTACAATGCAGTAGCTACATAGAGTACACTAGGCTATGAACACAAGTCAGGAATAGATGTGTGAGTACTGACCAAGTACAGACTGAAGATTTAAAAAAACTCGGAGGTAGCAAGTCATACAGATGTTAAAGCAAACGAAAGCGGTGAAAAAGCACTACAAGATGATATAATGGTGCTGCGATAGGCGAATCTCTATCAGAATGAATATATGTATAAGTATGTGCACTTAAGAGCAACAAAATTCAATTGGAGTCAACGGCGTCCTTTTTTCTTGCGCACTGCACGCGTCGGCTGAGCTGCTGCTGGTGTTACCTGGTGTACTGACCCATTACTATTCAGCGCTGTTGGGTCAGAATGTATATTAGTTATAGGCGCAACTCAAATGCGGGGAAAATTAGATACCATGCAAGTTGTCTGCATTACCGCTGCTCCCGGTCCCACCTTCTGAGCCTTGTTCTCTGTTGCCTGCATTACCGCTGCTCCCGGTCCCACCTTCTGAGCCTTGTTCTCTGTTGTCTGCATTACCACTGCTTCCAGTCCCACATTCTGAGCTTTGTTCTCCATTGTTAGGAGAACGCTCGTCAGAATCAAAAAAATTGTCCATATCATCCTCGCTGTCGTCCAACACATGAAGTCCTGCATCTGTCCTAGATCTGGAGCGCCCACGATGGAGGAGTCCAGGAGTTTCTCTATTCAAAATAAGGATCAGTACACAGAGGAAAGTTAATGATCTTACGACTTCCAATGATTAAGTGTTTCTTCAACCCATTGTTCATTGGGATTGCCTTCGAACATATCAACCACGCGGTCATAGAAAAGAACGAGGTCGAAATCTTCAATTTGCTGGCGCCATTGTGTTGCAGAACTAAGCTGGAAATACGCCTTCGGTTGTCAGTTGGTTTCAGTGTGTAAATTTCGTGCAATGACTTACCTGTACAGCGGCATATGCAATTGCCCTTGGGAGTGGCGATGTCATACCATGCATTCGGCCTTTCGGAGCTTTGTTGCCTTTGTGAGCATTTGCCAAGATGGCGCTTGATGGCCCAGTGAATATGTGACGAAAGACCTGCTCGGATTGTAAAATGACATCGACAGCACGAAGAAGAATAGGGGAAAAAACATACACGTTTGAGGTAGTATCCCCGAAGACAACCTTGTCTTTTCCTCGTGGGGTCCAACATAGACTCGTCATATAGAAATGCGGGAAGCTTTGCAGCTGTGATTGTAATTTCGCCTTCCTTCACCTTATCCATAAAGGACCTATAGCTGGTTTTGTGAGAGCGACTGAGTAATATTTGCACAACTTACGGGGGATTGCTGTCAAATGTGTCTAGCATCCGCATCGGGCACAGTAGCCGCGCAGTCTGAGGGTGGTTCCATCCACGAGCGATTTTTCCATGTTGTCTCAGCAGGGGGGGATTGAACTGGTCTACTCCAGGATTCCTGAGCATATATGGGAGGCCTTCTCGCATCAGACTCCCAGTGTCATCGGATCGCGCATCACTTGCGGCTAGTGCTGCCGTGGTCCAGTTCCGAACCGTGGTTCGAACCTGACCATTGGTCAGGTTCGTCCTTGGTTCGGTCCATGGTCCAGCATTTTGCACGGACCGAACCGGAATGAGGTTCGTGGTCCGCTAACTCCTGTGTGGTTCATCTATAGGTTCGGACCTTCCCGAACCGTTCCGAACCCCGAACCGAATCTTCTTTGCAACGCCTTCAAGGCTCAATCACACGCTTCTCATCATTTTGACTTCTCGATTCTCAAGATTCGCCATGGTCACTTTGACCTTTGGCATTCTCGGGACTTTTTTCGACTTATCCTGTCCGGAGGTTCGCATCCCGCACACCCTGCTGTCCGATAACGCCTACCTGTTCAATCAAGCTCAAGGTATGACTTTTCCGTCAAATCAAGCGCAATTAACTGATTGACATATTATATTTCTTAGGATTATTCAATGCATACTATGAGTTAGTAGGAGATTGGGTATTCGCATATAAAGGGAGCAAGGTGAGTGATATATTTTGACTACCGGTACAATGTCTGAACCTGAAGCACAGTGTGCCCTCAACCCAGACGGGTCTCTAAAGGACACCAAAGACATCGTTTTTTACAACGATCCTGATGATGCCGTCCCCATTTCCGCTCCATCCTCCTCTGCCCAGCCACCCACAGACGCCTTCTCTGTGCTACTGCAGACTGGACGCAAACCAGTGCCACTTATTGCCGGCGCTCGACGCTCCATTCGCGCCTCTAAACCTTCTGCGCGCCTTCGTGATTCCGACAACGCTTGTTCTTCAACAAGCCGCAAGCGTGCATTATCCAGTGCAACTGAGCAACTAGTTAGGAAGAAGGTTGTGTTACAGCTCTCCGCTCCATTATCTGACGACGACACGGATATTGATACTGACCACGGTGCTGGTCAATCGGATGAGGCCGAGGACGAAGGTGTACCAGCACCTGAGGACGTACCAGCACCTGAGGATGAACCTGAGGACGAACCCGAGGATCTTCAAGACACCACCATCCGAGCCGCTTTATCAAAGAGTGAGCGCAGCGCTGATATTCGAACAATCTTCACTCGCGACGACAAACATTGGGTCTGCAGACCTTGCAAGGATGCCGGTGAACTTGAAAGCAAGTACACGTTTCGTGGAGGTATCTCTACACTACGCACGCACATTTGTCGGTATGTTCACGTCTTCTTTCCATTGAATGATCACTAATATTATATATCTATCAGTAATAAAGCCCATTTTCAACTTTACAAGTCACGCTGCGAAGCCGCAAACATCACCATGCACCCTCGAGCGGTTCCAACTGGTGAGGTTCAATCCCTGTGAGTTACATTTGCCGTATTGTAGTGTGTTGTACTGATTCATAGATAGTTCAAGGCAATCCACCCTCGATGGCAGCCTTGCCCCGAAAGCGCCCAGCATTGCGCGAGACTATCTACCCATTCAAGGCAGCTCCGTTCCTTCCGAACAAGCGTTCTCAAGTGGAGGAATCACTTCGACTATCCGACGCAATGCACTCGGGACTGACACGTTCACGGCACTACAACTACTGAAGGGAGCATATAGGAATGGGCACCTTTCTGCAGAAGTAGAGGCTGAGGGACATGCGGCTTCGTTGAACATGTAACTACGAGTACAAATATCTTGCTATGTTTTTTTTTCTTGGCTGTAATTTTTTTGCGTTCGGTTCGCGTTCAGACCGAGAAAAAAACCGAACCTGACCGCTGCGAACCGTTCGCAAAGGTTCGGTCTAAGGTTCGTTGAAATAACTAGAACCGAACCTTGGTCCGGTTTTTGGTTCTCGTCCAACCACCTCTGAACCGAACGGAACCGGACCGCGGCAGCACTACTTGCGGCAGAGGAGAGCTGGTTAGCTGTCAATAAAATAACACATGAATAATGTGCATGATTGCATTACCGCGTGAATGAAGTTGTCCATGGCCGACGGAACTTTCTCAAACCCCGATATGATGTCACTGAAAGTCGGCACAAGCTTTACGAGTTCATGGTACTGCTTTATGCACAACTCCTTTTCACGACTGTACAGGTAAAATATCAGAGTGTTAGGTAGCCCGGGCTGCCGCACTGGACTTGCCTGTTTAAATTTTCTTCGGATCGATCTAAGTTGTCGTCCCGTAATTCAGAGAATTCGGCTTCCAAGCCTTCATACAAGACATTCTCGAGTGAAGAAAATGGGTCGATCGCGAGAGGAAACCACCAAGCTGCATGTAAGTATGGTTCAATCGGACCACTGGTTTCATGGTGAGTCAATGTTACAATTTAAAATTTGGAATTTACCAGAGCTTTCTTTTACGCCCACTTTTCACGCCGAAGTTCAGGTCCTGAAGCAGATCTTGAAAATGAGTTGATGTGTCAGAAGTGTTGGACGGTTCAGATGACATGGTTGGTAAGTACTAGTGCTACAGTACAAGCTATAATCAACATTAATATTCAGCCCCAGACTGTGTTCCAAAGATCCGCACCGAAATAGGGTGCCAGTGAGTGTGACCGTTTGTCACGGCTTGTTTCACGGACGGATCAAAAATTTGGCATCGTGTATGGTGTGTCTGAATCTAGGGGTTGGCGTTGCCGACATGGACCCAAGTTGTGCTGATTCTGTGCTTCGGATGATAACGGGGATAGGGATCAACCGTGTATTTATTTTACCAAGTTTAGGGCGGACGATACATGTTGAGCTTCCACACACGTCACGTGTGTGGAAGCTCAACATGTATCATCTTTAACGCTTACCGATTTTCCCCGACTCCCTGCTACTCTCGCGTTCACTCGTCCACACAATATAGCAAGAAATAATGATGGACACAGAATATTCTTGTTTAGTACGTGAGCTCACATGTGTGGCAAAATTTAAGTTGACATTGATTTGTAGAAAAATGTCCATCCCACACTGACCTCGCTTCGCAAAGTGACCAGCGTCCCCAAAGTCTCTCACTAGACTCCCCGCTCTCATTCCCTATCCCCCACAGTGGTCTCTTCTAACGACGGTGCCTCTCTATTCGTTCCTCCATCTCCCACCTTATCAATTCAATCTTCAGTACATTTCGCTACCTCGTTGTCCTTGAGGATAACAAACCAGACGAACGCAGCGGTTATTCGTCCTTGCATTCCTTCATCCTGTTAGATCGGATCCCACAAGTACAATGCCTTCTCCTACCCATACACACGTCGACACCGCCTCCGTCCTCTCAAGGTCACAACACGCTAAATCAGACATTTCTATTGAGAATGTCGTCACAGCAACTCCTTCACCCAGTCCAAATCACCACCAAAATCCTTCTGACAGCCGCAAATCTCTTCACACTTACGGCGACGTCTCAAAGATCGATCTTGTGACCCTTGTCCATTCAAATTCAGACCGGTCGAGTTGACAAGTCTTCTTGACCCTAAGAATCTAGATGCCCTCCAAGTTTTTGGCAGTATCGACACCCTTCTTGACGGCCTCGGAACCGACCATCTCTGGGGTTTAACACTGACCGGTACTGCAGGTGCTGGCGTGGGCACTTCCCAAAGGCACAACTGGCAACCTTTATCCGTTGCCACACCGCATGATCGCCTTGAGGTTCAAGTCTCAGACAATCCTCATACGGCATTAATAGATGACCGCAAGCGCGTCTTTGGAGACAATGTTCTTCCCCAGCGAACCAGCAAAAGTCTACTTGCCCTCATGTGGCTCGCCCTGCAAGATAAAGTTCTCGTGTGTATATACTAAATCCGTCAAACTTAATCTTCAATCCCTTGTATTTCAAGGTCTTGCTGTCTATTGCAGCGGTCGTCTCACTTGCGCTTGGTTTGTTCCAAGATTTCGGGACACCTCTGTCTGCTGGCTCGCCCCCAGTGGATTGGGTGGAAGGTGTTGCTATTATGATCGAGGTTCTTATTGTCGTAAGTCAGCTGTGCCTCCTCATGTCACACAGCCCTCATTTTTCACAGGTCGTTGTCGGCTCGATAAATGATTGGCAAAAGGAACGACAATTCAAGGTCCTAAACGAGAAAAAGGAAGAACGTGGGGTCAAAGTCATCCGCAATGGTTCGAACGTCTCATCGATGTACTCTTAGATACCCGACTAATCATGCATGCATGCCAGTTTAACAATACTCTTGCCCCTTATCGATCTTGCGCCAATAATGATGTTCCACATCGGGGCTACCGCGGCCAACCATATGCTGATGCGTGGAAAGCAGTGTATCTCAGGGATACCGTTCCTCGTTTGCAGCAATATCTTGACGGAATTGAATTGGATATTGAAGATGTTTACGCCATGCGAGAATTGTGCGCCTTCGAGACGGTCGCTCTTGGTTATTCCAAGTTCTGCGAACTCTTCACGGAGAAGGAGTGGGAAGCCTTCGATTATTCGTAAGAAATCTCTCCTATGTGGTTCGCACGCCAACTGATCTCAACCAGATACGATCTCAACTTATGGTGCATTTTCCCCCTCTCTTGACACCGAATGTTGAATTCTGACAGGAAATTTTAGGTACGGTGTAGCTTGGGGCTCACCTGTTGGTAGGGGAGAAGGAATTGGCTATGTGCAAGAGCTCGTGTCTCGTCTCACTCAGACGCCGATCGAAACACACAATAGTTCCACTAATGCAACGCTTCATAACGCTGTCACTTTCCCCTTGGGACACAGCCTTTATGTGGATGCGACGCATGAAGTTGTAGTATTAAATGGTCAGCTCGTGGATGAACTTTAATTTGAAAGATGTCCTGATCTTCGTTCATTAACAGTCCTTACCGCATTGAACCTTTCTAGCTTTGCGGCGATGGGACCATTACCTACTGATCATATCCCAGAGCAGCGCACGTTCAGGACAGCAGAACTTGCTCCATTCGCAACCAATGTACAATTCCAGCGTAAGTGATCCCGCGACCCTTCCAAACTCCACCTGATTTTCTTCGACTTCAGTGCTGTCGTGCTCCACGGAACACGACCCACAGATTCATGTGATCGTTAATGATGGTGTTGCGCCGCTGACAAATCTCAAAGGGTGTCGAGATCATCCAGATGGGATGTGCTCGATCCATGCTTTTGTCGACGCGCAGAAGGAGAACATTCGGGGTACGGACTGGGACTTCGTTTGTAACGCCGATTGGATGTCAAAGTAAGTTTGTGCTCATTCAATTTAACGCCCTCTCATCATTTTTATCTATGTGCACAGGAAGTCGTAGTTGACGATGTGGCATTATTGGAACCCGGAGAAATCGTCCCCTACGACAGCATCTTCTTAGCCGGGCACAACGTCAAATGTGATGAATCAGCGGCAACTGGTGAGTTGGACGCTATCAAAAAGGCGTCCTATGCAGATTGTCTGGTGCTAAAGCAGGCGCTAAGCGGCGTGCACACTGAAGGTGGTGTCCTCGGATCGGAGCACGTATCTACGCACACGAATTGGTTTCAACGGCAAGATCATGATGGGTGTTATTGCATCAGATTCATAATTCCCCGCAGAGACATCCATTCCCCAAGAACAGGCATCTTCTTTCCATAGATTTGTTGTAGATTTACACACCGCAGCAGGTAGATACTGGAAATTTCATTGGTTTGCCATCTGTCTGGCCTTTGCAGTGAGTTCATTGCGACCCAGATGCTTCAGGTTGTCCGAGTCACGCCAAAACAAACTTCAACCCGGAACTTGATTATGTAGTCGCACAGTGACCGCAAAACACTGTAAATCCATTCAACTCCCTAGCTTCCCTCTCCTGGCTGAGTCTATGCTAGCACAATTTCACGTCTACATTTTTCTATTTTTCTTCTTCATGGCCCACACATGTAGGGGCTGTCGTCGAGAGTTTGATTCTCGCGGGGCTCTCAGTACCCACAAACGGTCTTGTTCTAGCAAAATAGCTGATGCTGTCGCCTCTTCTCTAGCGAAGAGAAGACATGACCGAGAAACTCAGCAAGCAGTCAAAATACGACGTCGGGAAGAAGCAGAAGCAGAATTGATGGCTCGCCAGGACATGCGTGAACGCTTTGCTGAGCCAGAGTTACCACCGGTATGTTCACTCATCTTTCACATTGTTGTGTCTGATGTTTTTCATTCAGGATCCGGGTCCAAGGTCTCCGTCACCACCTGCCACATATCGTTTGTCAGGTCTACCAAATCGCCGCCGCCGCCTACCAAAAAGATTCCGCGATGACTTACCACCTATCCCAGTGGTAGCAGCATCATCCTCAACCTCGGAGGATGCAAATGCAGAACAGGTTGAACCAATAGATCCACAGCCCCCAATTCCTGTCATTATCAGCACTCCACGAGATCATTATGGTATATATTGCCAATATGTACACTCACTTCCATCATTCAATCCCGATAACCTCACATCGGTGGCACATCTGGCTGACTCGCCGACATTTACCAAGAATCCGGACAGCCTCGGGGCCCGACAATGGTGGTCTGGATTTGGTAGATCAACTCAAGCTCCTTCGACAAATTACTTCACACCATTTCTCAACGCAACAACCTTTCGTCTCATGTCTTGGTTTTATAGTGGTTCCAGTATGAAATCTTTGGCCGAGTTAGATCGTCTTGTGAACGAGGTCATCCTTGCAGCGGACTTCGACAGAGCTGAACTCAAGGAGTTTGGGGCCTTGAAGGAAAGCAGTCGCCTTGACAACTATCAGGGTGATGCTGAAGACATCCGTTCGCCATTCTCTGCATCGGATGGATGGATAGAAACTGGTGTGAAGATCCGCGTCCCAGCTGATGGAGTTCGGCATGCAACTGAGGATGCAGCCCCGTTGTTTGAGGTTGCTGGCTTATTCTATCGCAAGCCTCTCGAAGTCATCAAAGCTGCATTCCATGAACCAGCTGCAGAACATTTTCATCTCACCCCATTCAACATGTTTTACCAGCCCTCTGACGATATTCCCGCGGAGAAAATTTATGGAGAAATCTATAATTCACCTGCGATGCTTGCCGAGCACGAGAAAATTCGCTCGCAACCCCGAGAAGGTGGCTGTACACTTGAGACTGTGATTGCGGCAATGATGTTCTGGTCAGACTCCACCCATCTCACGAACTTCGGGACTGCATCCCTTTGGCCTATCTATCTTTTCCTAGGCAATCAGTCGAAGTACATGCGAGTTAAGCCAACATCATTTGCGGCGCACCATCTCGCATACATTCCCAAGGTACTATGAGCTTTGTTACTTTGCTCTATCCATGCCTGACATGTTTCCGCCAGCTTACAGATACTTTTCAAGACTTCTACCAACATGTATTCAAGAAGGCCGCGACAGCCGAAGTCCTAAGTCATTGTCGGCACGAGCTGATGCAAGCCGTCTGGTTATTGCTCCTTGATGATGACTTTATGAACGCATACGAGTTTGGGATCATCATTGAATGTCTTGATGGTGTCTCCCGCAGAGTCTTTCCTCGTTTCTTTACTTACTCGGCAGATTACCCTGAAAAGTAAGGGCCTTTCAAAGCTGCAATTTCAGTTTATTTATCTTACATTTATCTTACTTGATCAGAACACTTCTCGCATCCATTAAATTCCTTGCTCAGTGCCCGTGTCCACGGTGCCTGATCCCCAAGATCAAGATAGGCGGTCTTGGAAACAAAGCTGACAGACGGTGGCGCGAGACAAAGATGCGTGAAGACGGGCACAGAATATGGACGATAATCAAACGGGTTCGGGAGTGGTTGTATGTCAAGGGCACTAATATCACAAGCATCTTTGTCAAGCGGATGCTTGCACCCGAGTCTCTTGTCCCCAGTACGGTATGTTTCATATACTATGTTTTATTTTATCTCTCTGATTTACTTAGAATGCGTTTTCAACTCGGCTCGCACGCTTCGGATTCAATTTCTACACCATGTTTGTCCCCGATCTGCTTCATGAATTCGAACTGGGAGTCTGGAAGGCTACGTTTACACATCTCATCCGCGTTCTTTATGCATATGGCCATGACACGATACAGCAGCTGAATAGACGGTACTAGTTCCTGCTTAACTACTTCAATTGCTTGTATTGATATCCATCAACAGATATCGCCAAGTGCCCACATTTAGCAGAGGCACAATCCGAAAATTCAGTGAAAACGCCTCTAGCATGAAGAAGCTCGCAGCGCGGGACTTCGAGGACCTTTTACAGGTATGTTTTTTCGTAGTGGTACTTGTACAGCATACTAATCAAGGTTTTTTAAGTGCGCGATCCCAGTGTTTGAAGATCTCCTCCCAGAACCATTTAACACCCTTGTCCTTGACCTTCTTTTTGAATTGGCTACGTGGCATGGACTGGCAAAGTTACGCCTGCACACGGACACTACCCTATCCTTCCTCAATACATCCACAACTCGAATCGGCAAGATTTTGAGACGTTTTTCCAGCGAGACAGCGACCTTTGACACTCGAGATCTCCCAAGCGAAGAAGCCGCTCGTGGCCGTCGCCAAGCACGAAAGGTTGCCCAGAGTCTACCCCACAGTCAAGTGCACGAAAACTCGGTCAAACAACAACCTCAAAGACGCTCAAAGCACAGGAAGTTTAATCTGCGGACTTATAAGCTTCACGCACTGGGTGATTATGTTAATACCATCAGACAATTTGGGACAACGGATAACTTCACAACCCAGCTGGTAAGTACTAGTAGTGATCTGTGTAGCAATTGATGTAGCACTAATATTGATTCATAGGGCGAACTTGAGCACAGGCGCGTCAAGCGCTTTTACCCGCGAGTGAGCAAGTGTCGATACATATCTGGAATTGCAAAGCAGCAACGACGGGAGAGAATCCTTTTCAGGATGAGAACGCGGATTCCTGAGGATAAGGCCAAGAAGAAGAAAACCGCTGCATTGCACAACAGAGAGGTCCAGACGAGGCGGAGCATTGCTACTGATGCAATAGAGATGCCATTTTTACGCTTTGAAGATTCAGAACGGCTACCGCACACCGACCCTCGAGTACACTATCACATCTCCAATGGGGCGCGCCACTTTTTGAGTCTTTCTCAATGGTTGAGGAAGAACGACGGTGATCCTGCCTTCACGGTGAGTACCCCTGACTCCAACCTCTATCCTCGTCGCTCAGACAGTATTTTAAAATATTTAGGATTTTCTTCCCAAATTAAAAGATCACATCCTCGCACGACTGCTCGGACACGACTATGATGGCGATGAGGTCTCCTTCTCCTCTGCTCAGCGTTGCCGACTGATTTTGGTAAATGATCGTATCTATCGACATAAGGTGATCCGCGTGAACTACACTACATACGATCTACGACGAGAACAAGACTCGCTCAACTCCAGGACTCACGCTGATATCATGGTCTTGTCCCATGAGGATGACGAGGCCAATGGCCATCCTTATTGGTATGCCCGGATTATTGGTGTGTTTCATGCACTAGTTTCTTATCGCGATCCTGCCATCGACTCATCGTCATATGATCCTATCCAAGTCGACTTCGCTTGGGTACGTTGGTTCGGCCGTGATCTTGTTCACCGTTCAGGCTGGAAGGCGAAGCGACTACACCGACTTGGCTTCATCCCAAGCGAAGATCCTGGTGCATTTGGCTTCATCGATTCAAAACATATCATCCGCGGAATCCATCTTATCCCAGCCTTTGCTCACGGCCATACCTCCGAATATATGTCGCCGTCAATCACCCGTCATCCCAGTGACAACGACGAAGACCGGACCTATTTCTATCTAAATATGTAGGTGATATTGTCATGGGTTGATGATATCGCTAATTTTTAACAGTTTTGTTGATCGAGACATGCTGATGAGGTTTCGAGGGGGTGGTGTTGGCCATCGAACAACTCGCAAAGCAACCAACATTTTTCTAGATGATCGTGACCCACTGGACACACATCAGGCCGGCACTGCAGTAGTCCATACCGGCGAGGAAGGCAGCGATGACGACAAAAGTGATATGAGTGATGACAGGGAAGAGTCTGCACTAGGCAAAGCCATGGAGCTTGATACAGGTGACGAGCCTGAAAGTGGTCTAATGGACAATGGGGAAGGGTCTGCAGCTCGACGCGAAATCACGGAGCTGGATGAAGGTGACGAGTCTGATGTGGAGTACGACGATTATGGCTACTCTGGAATAGAGGAGGTTGAAGAGGAAGGTTTTGACGAAGAAAAAGATGAGGACAGATGCAGCGAGGATGGGGAAGGTTTTGAAACCACTGAAGGTGATGACGAGATCGATGACGAGCTGGGTGCAGAGGATGGTGAGGACAGCGATGAAGAGCTAGAGGGTTTTGATGACTTCTGATTATGGTTGCATCCCTGACTCTGGAGGCACTCCAGTACTACCCTACCCAATACTATGTTTGCTTGATACATGTTCATCAGGTTATTCAGCGCAGCACTCTTTCAAATTTCAATGGTCCGGATGTCCTGCATCACCCAGGCCTTAGGCCTTAAGACTCGTACTGGTATAGGACACGCAACGTTGCAACTATATATGCATACCTCCACACATCTGTTAGTAATTTACAAGCTTATCACATTTTTGCGTACGAGCTTTCATTTCGTACATGTCTGCTACGACTTGCATACACGTCATATTTTCAAACATACCTCCACGCTTCTGTTGATTGCTGGACAAGCTTCGCACACTTCGTGTAGAATCTTTACATTTTAAACAAAGCTGCTACTACTTGTATACGTGCTACAATCTCATACATACCACATACCAGTCTGTTCGGGGTTTGTAAGCCGCACAAGGCAGAACCCGGCCATACATGCCAGTGCTTCTTTTGTTGATGCAGCTGTTTGTCAGCTGCAACATCGAATAATTACTAGCACACAGTACTGTATTACTAGTGTCCTGAGCCTCATGTACAATTCAATTCGAGCGGACGGTAATGTGCCATTGAGACCAATCCATATGTAGTGTGTCCTACTTATTGTCATGCTTTCCCCCCTAGTGAAAATCGAGCTAGAGTATCACGTACCCCACATAAAAGCTCATTCAACAAACCAATGTGAAGTTCCTGAGAGATGAGTTGCAGTAAAAAAGGAACACACCCGCCCTCAGGGTGTGTCGACAGTGACATGTAAAACCCTCGCATACCAATGCTCTGCTAATGTGTTATACCTGTGGCTGCTTCATGCCATACAAAGGTGAGCAACTTCTCTTTGAATGCCTCTGCGTCCTCTGGCGAGATAGGAGGTCCACCATGCACCTGCAAAACCTGCAAGCTGTTGAAAAGGGCCTGCGATGTGGGGTCTCTATCCCGCGCTCGTTGCACTGCATCGTCTCGTGCATCGATCAAGGCCTGAAGCGCATCTGCGGAGAACCCTGTGCAATTTTCTATCTCTAGTCGGGACCAGTTTGGAGACGTGAGTTTGTTTGGATTCCACGAAAAGTGAATGTCACGGATGGTGCGATTGTTGAAGGTGGGACAGTTTTTGATGGAAAGGCAATTGCCGTCCCAGATATTGATAGCCTCAGCGATGCGTGAGAAAGGACCTTCCAGCACGAGGGTATCAGCCTGAGTCAAACGAATGTGATATACAGAAGGTGAGAGCTCGTGCTTGATATGCACAAGACGTGGAGCCGGTCCGGTCTTAGACATGAAGATGGCACGGACCGTCGAGAGGCCAATGGACTGCAGGCTCACAGCTTCGATCTGAATGTCGTAGCCGTCCTGCTGCGTGAGGATGCCATCAAACGAAATATCTTGAAGAGTTAGCTTCTGAAGTATTCCAAACCAGCGACGAAGTCTGTCAACGACGATCAAAACGTCGTGCAGGTGCAACTCTCCTGTTGGGTGTTTGCCACCAGAATAGCGCGAAACACATAGGTCCTCTAGGCTTGGAAGCCGTTCGACCCAGCGAAGGGCGCAAGCGTCACGGAAATTGCGCCCATTGAGAAAGAGGTGCCTAAGCGCTGGAGCGTAGAAGCGCCACTGCTCAGGAACTTCGCTACCCACAAGGGGGTGCTCGCCATCATCGATCCCACATTGCAGCTTCAGCCGCTCAAGGAGAGGTGCACGCACGTTCAGATAGCGAAGAGCAGGCAGAGAGGAGCTGAGCAGGAGCTGAAAACATAAAGACCTGCAGCGATGTAGATGGGGAACAATGCGCGCCATGACTGCGGCAGCTTGGACACCCTCGTTGTCATTATTTGTTCGAGACTGAGAGATGATTCGTTGGTCTCGGGTGACGGTGATTTCGAAAGCGAGCTTTCGGGAGAGATGAAGGTATGTGTCGACATCTGCAAGCTTTGTGGTGTCAAGATTGATGATGATGCGTGTCCAAAACCTTGGCACCAACGCAAGAACATCTCTCCAGGCTTTGCATACGGCCGCGGGAGCGAACGGGAACTGCGTGCGAGACTGCGAGCTACATGCAATCCACTCCCCGTTCAACGTGCGGCTATCTGCGTAAACATACTCGAAGATTAACAGGAGCAACTCTGGTGGCAAACCTCTATTATTGGTTCGATGGAAACGAGCGAGATGGTTACGACGAAAAACAAGGATTTGACTCATGCTAGGGTCGCAGACTCCGGCAAATCGGTGTTTTCTGTGAAGTTTCCACCATAGTTAGAAATTGGTCGCATGCGCGGGAGGAAGTAGTACTCGTCATGCAATGTCTGGCCCTTACTGTTGAAGCCAAGGTGACCCAAACCTGCAGGCGCATAGACAAGGGATTTGTGGGTGTTCATGAAGACTCCACCAGGACTCCACGGATAAAAACCAAAGACGGCTAATTATATATAGTGACCAAACCACGAGGTATTAGCAACAACTGAATTGATTTTGAAAATTAATTTGAATTCGAAGCTGCTTCCCACAAAATCATGATAGGGCTAACAATGGCACCGTTGTGGTCGAAATCAACTCACAAGTCTCATGGTTGCCTAGGGTTAATCCGTACTGAAAGTTCACTGGTGCCTCCAAATTGCGGTCTAATATTCATTATGCCCGCTTCCATGACAGCCGCCTCGGGTACTGGAACACAATTTAAGCAAGGTAGATACTGACGTGTTGCACAGTCTGCAATAAACCACCTGTGTATCGCTAGAGTTGCGGTGATTGGCAGATGCAGCATGTGTCGGTGGAATCGTATTGTTGCATGTCACGATACGATGTTATCATGTAGGCTAATGTCGAACGCGCAATCAAGTCTGTTCTGTAATAACCACCTTTCTGCGCTCTGCGTTTGGTTTGCTCTCCCCGGCACGCGTATGTTTCCGCCGACGTTCCTCCTTGACGGCACGTGTATCGAGCATAGTGCGTTTGAGCTTCGCAGCCTGGTAGACCGGCTTTGGCAAGTGTCGGTTGCTGCGTAACTTGTGAGCACGAGTCACACTGAGTAGGATAATTGTTACCGTTGAATCCTCCCAACTTCGTTGTCGTGCTTCCATCGGTCTTTCAAGGTATCCCGGTATTCAATTGCGGCACGCTCCCTTGCTGTAATGATACCAAGTTTTTCTGATGCTTTGGCTTTCCATATCCGTACATTACCATCGTCGGAGCCCGTCAGCACAAAGCGGGCATCGGCAGTGAATATAGATGATGAGACCCTTATCGCAAAATGTGAGCAAGTTGACGGAAGGAGATTCATGGGCCTACCTTTGCATTCGTTTAGTATGGTACACTTCTGGTCCCGTGCCCTGTCCCTCCTTCCATATTCTTACTGTCCGATCCCATCCACCGCTAACAAAGTCCAATCCAGTCGGGCTCCAATCACAGCTCATAACTGCTGCAACATGTCCTTTGTAGATGTGAGTGGGAGTTTTCAGTTGCCTGACATCAAACGTGTAAAGATTGTGATCCTCAGATGCGAGCAGAACATTCGTTGGAAAAGTTGGTGACCACGCAAGCGCATTTGAGCTCATCTGCATGATAACACGACGCTCTGCCTTTCCTGTGCGGATATCATAGAGGGTGAAGGTTCGGTCTGAGCCAATGCTGCCAAGTACGCTTGTTTCACTCAAGTTGAATCGCACAGACGTGATAGTCTCGGTGGATGTGGGGAACGTTAAGTTGGATATCGCAGCGCTCCTGGATGACAAGTCAGCTGAGATATGATCATAGAGATGGATAGCGCCTACTTTGTTTCGTCCCATATTTGTACAATGTTTGAAGCTGTAGCAAAAAGTGGATCCGAACGATGGTGGTCTATTGAGCTGTAAAGGGACGTATCAATCAGATGCAAATCTCAGCGTATCTAAGCAGCGTACTTGAAAGCTGATTTCCCAGGATATTCGTTCAATGGGCGCTGCTCCTAGATGGACTGGGATAGATACACAAAAAACATCTTGGCAAGTGAGAAACTGACTGTTATATCATCTTGCGGGCTCGCGTCCCAAAGTTTGATTTTGCTATCCACACCGCAGCTTAGTAACCGGTCGTCTTGGGCAAAGCAAAGGCCCGATACTTTGCCCTTATGAGCACCTTGTATTCGACGAATGTGTTTGCGCTCGGAAACATTGTGCAAAATTATGCCTATGGGAAGTGAATTTTTTTGGGCATGAATGGTTGTCAGCCAAGTTGATTTCTCAACGCACCTCCATCCCAGCTACCACTGGCGACAGCGCTCAATGACCCAGGCTTTTTGCACAGCACCTCGACCGCATCTATGTGACCTTCGAGAGCCCCTACGAAGGGCTTCGCAAACAATCTGTCCATCTTTGCAGCATTTAAAGCACGATTCCGCTCACGAGCGCGAGCAAATGGGTGCATCAAAGGATCGAGATTGCGGGTCGTAGGCGTAGGGTCTCCAGGACGTGCAGGTAGGTGTACTGAAGGAGCATGTTGGAGAACAGATATTTTCTGAAAGGGCTCAATGATACCAGTTTACTCGATGCGACTGGTCCAATGCTCACCACCATGGCATGTGTGCAGATCACTGTTAACTAACACCTACTTAGATTCATGTAATCCTCTGCAAAGTGCAAATGCATTCGTGGGAATTTGATGTCATTTTTTTCGACTAGCTATAGTAGTCGTGACGGTTCGCTTGCGAGATGTTGGACATTCTTGCCATTGATACTTATTTGCCGTCACGAACTGCAGACCTGATGACGTCTGAGACAAGTCTGCAATGTCCCTCCAGGGGATTTACACCCTTCTGTCATGATCATCCGCCATTCCTCGAATAACCGTATCATGAGTGGCATAGCATCACTTGAACATTTCTTCAAGTCACCTGCCAGCTTCTCTCGTGCCACTACAGGTCACCACCTTCTTGCATCTCTAAACGTGGCCATTTTTGTTGAGCGGCAGAAGGGGTGCTCGATGATAATCCCACTAGAAGTCGGTGAATGTATGTCGATGGTCCATGAATTAACACTCATTCTGACACACTCGAGTCAGTCACATCAGGAAGTCGTCCACCGTTTGTGCTTTAATGGCCGTCAGGCTTCACTCTGCTAATCATATGGTGGCGATCCGCGATGGTTGTCGGTAGTGCCAAAATTTAATGTTTTGTTTCACTGCTCGATTATAATTCAACCTCACCAGATGATTTTGAATTCCTTGGAGCGCCAAGGAGCACCACGTCACTGTCTAAAAAGCTTCATTGACTTATTGTTGCCGCCGAACTCGAGAATTTGTAGGTTTCCAGGATTGTCCAAGACTCCAGGTTACCGCTATGTTGCATATTCCATATTTTCACTGCGTTTTCAGCAAGGAAAAACTATGTTCCCGCCAAACTCACCTAGTTCATTTGCGTCGCGTGCAGTTACCACTAATATGATATCCATACAAGACCCAAAGGACAAGATTTGAAGAAACAGGCAACTGCCTGCGGCGGCGAAGCTGAGTCAGGTTTTCCCTTAATCGCGCTAGATGATGGAACCAACTTTTGCGCCTCACAGAGAGTCGGTCTATCTTCGACTTGCATCTCTGTTCAACACAGCGTTTTCGCCGCCACATTTTACCGCGACACAGCACTGATACAATGTGTATTCTTCGGTTGCTCTGTTTTGGAGTCGGAGACTTCCGCGAAGTGTAATCTGCAATAAATTCTTTCTCCGGATCGTGCTAGTGAGTTGAGTTCATGTGTAATAATCACCCTTTGACAATATGTAAGACAGTACAAGGTTTTAATGTGGCATCACAATATTTTCCCAGAAATATATTTTGCCCTCGTATCCTTGCAGTGACTGGCCCGTCGTTATTCTATATTGCAAATAGCCTTCGTTAGAACGCTAACTACCGGTCGCAACTCAGTCGTATGCAGGCACAACAGCAGGTACGATTTTGCTGTCTGACACACGAAGTACATTGATGGCTTGCATATATCTAATGTCGTCGCAATACATTGTTTCTTTGCATCATCTCTTTCTCGCACAGCTAAGAAGGATTGACTCGGCGCAATACAGGCAATGCGCACGTGTGACTCAGCGGATATAGTAGTCTCGAACGTAGACGTTCGCTGGCGCTCGGGACCCAAACTTCAGGCTCTCGATTCGGGAAACGCCAGCAAGGTTTGTGTTTGACTCCGCTTCGCAGGTCATAGTCGCGTTATACGATGTTGTAGGTGTTACGTACTCTTCTAAATAGATTTACAGCCGATTCCACGGTGCTTAGCGCTCAGGACGACTGACTGATGATGGGCTGAGGGGGGTCCAGAGGGGTCCCAGTGTCGCGCGCCTATTGCCATTCGCCAAATATCTCGTGAGACACCCACCGAAGACAATCGTGCAAATAAGGCAATCAGTGCCGATCAGCATACTGCCACGTAGAAATCCATTATCCGGTTGTAATCCTGGTGGGTTACAAGTTGCCACTGCGATCTCAGATCATCATGATGATTATATAGATCTATCATTCAAAGGTCGTCCAACGACAAGTAGTGCATGATTCAGACTCTTGTATCCCCCATCATCTAGGCAGCTAGTCTCTCTCCCGCAGTCTTTCCTTCGCAGCAAGTATTGCATTAATATTAACTCCCCTCCAGCCAACTCCAGTCGTTATTTGTTGGCTTCTGTCCACAATCTTTACTCCCCATAAACTCATAGTCCCCAGAACCCCCAGCGCAGCTGTTGGCCAGGATGAGTTCACTACTCATCTGTGTAGATTGTATGCTTCCTGCAGAAAATCTTCGTTGCGGCCCTCTGAACTTCACACAAATCTACACTCTTGCCATACCCCCTGTGATCGAGCTCTTGTTCTGCGTGTTTTTTATTTCAATGACATGGAAATCGAGGAGGTACGTCGTATTTAATTTCAAGTGCTCGGGCATTAAGCTCAGCGTTTCTGTGCCGTTCCTCGCGACGGTACCCTTTATGATATCTACCGCTATCTATTACGATGATCGGCTAATGGATTCACTTGTAGGGCGCACCTATTGCTGGCCGCAGATGGTATTGTGTATTTTATTTTGGCGCTGGTCGACCTTTTACCGCATGTAATACCCGCTGCGCGGAATTCCGTTACCACTACTAAAGCGGCCCAACTATTCCTTGGTATGTGGCCATGTACATCAGAGAGCCTGAACACTGAGACTTTCCCCATGCTACAGGATCTGTTTCTTCTATTCCTATGCTGTCATACACTTCATATCTAGTCTGGCTGAGTCATAGGGAATTCATCCCCTACCTCCCTCGCCGTCATCAACCTGTAGCCAAATATCTATTAACTGGTCTTATCCCTGTGGGCACAATAATGAATTTCACAGCATCGCTCGGATTGACTATCCGTGAGAGATTTAATCCACTCGTATTGTTCTTGTCTGATGCTGTCGTCAGATAACTTACCTTTGTCGCAACCCGACTTCACCAGTAAGAGCGAATCGCTATGGCTGAGTCTCGGGCAGCTATCACTCGGACTGTATACAAATTATCAATGTCTGGCAGCCTTTCTCGCTTTGTACCGGCTCTTTATAGCCTGTTTCGATCAACGGCGCATCGACACCGAAAATACCGACGAACGCCATTTTTTCAACGGTACTGGGTGGATTGCTCTCGGCATCAAGCTAGGGGCTGCTGAATGCTTTGTTGGATTTGCATCTAGCGGCTTTTCTATTCCACTTTCTAGAAGAATCCTCCGACTGGTTTCCAGGGCTTGCATAATTTTTGGAACATTGAAGGGGTGGGTTTCCTCAACACTACGCTTGCTCAATTTGCTAATATTCAATGCACAGAATGGACGAAAATGAAAATTTCGAGCTTCTCAACAAGGAGCTCGTCTTGTGGCGTCGTGGCAAGCCTTTGTCAACCTCCCACTCGCTCATAGCCAATCGCCGCATGAGCATACGGTTCTCACAATTCACGAGTGAGTCCTCTCCGATGGAAAAAGATGCGGAAAAGGGCGAGGCAATTCGACGCGTAACAGTGCACAGTGAAGGCGGCGGGCCGCCGGTCTTGCACATGCGTTGTTCCGCACTCCCTCCTCCCGAACGGGCTATTCATGCAGATGAATCGCGGAGGCAATCTGGCCAGAACACATCTGCAGAAGTGCTTGCATCCCGCAATGTTACCAGCCCCTCAAAAAGCAACTCTCCGCGTCAGTCTGCACAGACCATCTCCGACGATATGAGCGTTTTCCCTGAGGTGACCCCCAGTGTTACTGGCAAGTACCGCGAGTCGATGCTCAGTCAAGGACACGAGAACAACAAGTGCGGGCTTTCAGCTCTTGGCCAGCAGAGCACGCGTCAAAATGCTGCGCAGTCCTACGGCGAAGAGGATGTAGCTGCTGAATGCGCAGTGTTCTATGCCAGCGAGTTCATGGATAAAAAACCCACACTTCCCCGAATATCCATTCCGCAGTCCGCGCATGCGCGCGTGGAAGGACCCGTGTCGCCATGGGCAAGATTTTCATCACAACACAGCGGCAATTATCCAGTCCAGTTTCCCGTAACATCCACACGGCCGGACATCACTGTTTATTCCCCAACTGCCCAACTAGAAGGCGAGAGCTGGCACTCGCCGAAACGCCGCCACAGACAACTATTATCCCTTCACTTGGTCGAGCGTGCGAGCAAAGCCCACAGTAATCTCACTGCACGTTCTTCACAGTGGTCAACCATTGCACGTTCCCGATCGTCTGCAAGTATCAGGATGTATGGTGGTGAAACGGTAACCAGTCCACGAAGGACAATTGCCGATCCTGGCGATTTGATGTCCCCGTCGAGCGCAGAAATCTTGCGCGACGGCAGGCCGCAGGTTATCCCTGCTCAGGAGCATATTGAGTCCGCGGATGCCATACACGAGGCAGCGTTCAACCGAGAGAAAGCTTTACGGAGACTCAACGGGGAAGTAGGTCTGTGAGATTTGAGAGAGAAGACAGATGAGGAGCGAAGGCAGTGTTTGACGGTGACTTCATCCCCGGCAATTACAATCCGCGCCGCAACGAGACAAAAATTTGACTCAAAAAAGAAGAAAAAAAACTACCTTCAGAATCGGATAGTGTTGCTGTATTACTGCTTTATGTATTGCTGTTTCTTCCTATCAATGTCATATCCCTGTATTGATCGAAAGGGCTGTCATGAGTAGGATGGGTAGAAGGCAGATACCAGCATCGTTACATGAGACTGTGAGTACAAGAATCATGTATCGCAGTACTAGCTAGTTCTAATCGAGACAATCAGTCTGTGAAACATGGCACAAATTTTTGCAACGTACTTCTGGTATCCTAAATATGGTTATTTCCTATTCATAAAGGTGAGGTAAATGTAACAAATGGAAAACGACATAGCGTACCTGTTGTTTGAAGTACCGCCGATTCTCCTCATCGATAAGAACGAGATTCAGGTAGTAACGTGTGCTAAATTTCTTGTTCACTTCGCGAAACGTTGGTGTGAGATCAAAGCCACCGAGGAATAGTCGAATAGGGATGGTTTCTCCTAAGAGTTGGTCAGTAACGAGCGTAGAAAACTGTATGTAGTACATGCCCACCTCTGACAGGAGCGCCATCCATGATTTCAAACTTTGTGATTGTTTCGCTCTCATTGTACTGATTTGGTGGGGAGCCAGTTGTTTCGCGTCGTATTATAGAAAGTTCCATATGCTTGATTTTGATACGAACAAGCAGAAAATATATCTTGCCGACAATCACGTCCTTCAGATGATACCTGGCATACGGTCAGCACTCTGGCCGGCTGTATAACAAAATATAACACACTTTGACTTGTTGTATTCGAATTCAATGTGCAAACAATCCTCAATGCCGACCTCCATCTTGATAGAATTGTTACTGTCTGGAGGCATGCGATATGAGTGTACCCAGATGTCTCTCTCCTTCGCAACATCCGCCATCCGCCTTGCAACAGATACTCGTATAAAGTAGCTTTAAAAAAAATCAATCGGCATCTGTATGACACGAAAGACAGCGCACCGTAGCTTGACATTAATACCCTGGTAACTCTCGAATTGCTTCTCGACATTCTTGAAGAGGAAGTCGAAGGTCTGAGCTTGACGCAGGTCCCCAGGCGAAGCCAATTCTTGAGATAATGATAAGAATTCATGATGGTGCCCCCGATCGTAGAACAATTCTGGAGCCAAAAGACAGTGAGATGCTAAGGAACCATGACGGACATGCGAATGCCCACCGATGCTGCCAACGAACTCAACCTTGATACCCTCATGAGTCATTCGCTTTCCATCGCGAACACGAATGGTCACCTGCACCGGCGTGAGCATGTTGGAAGTAATAATTCGGCTATGAAGCAATACAGCATACCTGCCCTCCTACTGAGTCACCGTCATAGTAAACTGGACATGAAGCCGTACGATCCTTTTCAGTCTTTATGTCCACCTGCTTCCTCAGTTCCTCTCCTTCCAATTTGATGTCGACATCAACGGGAGATGCGAAAAAGTATGCCATTGACGGGGAAGTTCGCGAAGGAGGTGACGAATATTTACTGCGTCGACTTGAACCACAAAAAGACTAATGCTTAGCTATGAGTAACTTAGACTATCAAATTTGGTGTTAGTTGGACGCTGACAATTTGGGTGAGTCTGGAGGAGAGGCGGATCGTCTAAACCGTTACGCATTATGCACAGTAGTGACGAGGTTACAGGTGCAGCGCAACTCCTTCCAAATAAAGCAGGTCATTTCCACACTTCACAGACCCCTCAATTAGGGGGTCTTTGTAAATACACAGCAACACAGTCGAACAGCTCTCGTACAGCACTTTTGCTTTTGCTTCTTTACTTTTTCCACCATGTCTGACTTTGAAGGTGACTTCGATGATGAGCTTCTTGAGCTTGCCGGCGCAACTGAGAAAAAGCGCAAGCATCAAGCATCAAGCTCCAGGGCTTCCGCAGCAAAGAAGCGCAGAACGGAGTGAGCCTTCTCCTTGATCCGGCTCACCACTGTGCTCATCACAAATCTCGGGGAACCGCAGAGTCTCAGATGATAGTGACGCAGAGGATGGGCCGGAGAGTGAAGAGGAATCTGGGGTCAAGTTCCCGCTTGAGGGTAAGTACATAGATGAGTCGGATAGAGAGCGGTGAGTGCATCTCAAACACAAGTACAAGTATAGTTTTGACACTGCCCTGCATCAAACTGTGACTACGTGCTAGGTTACTTTCTATGCCTGAGATTGAAAGAGAAGAAATTCTCGCCGGGCGCCAAGAGGAGTTGATGCGAATACAAGACAAGCGAAAGCTGCATGAGATGCTTCAAGCACAATCTGGAGATCCTGAGAGTACTTCAAAAATTGCAAAACGTACTCAGAGTGCTTTATGGTACAGGCGCCATCTGATGTTATTGTTTTGCAGGCCAACGTACTTCCCGTGGCGCCACAAAAGAGAAGTCTCGTACACTTGACGAACTCAAGGCTAGGCGAAAAGCAAAAGACGAGAAGAAGCGTGTGCGTATGCTGTTCATCAGTATACTGACGTCTCTTATATTTCAAGCAGACGAAGACACACTCTCCCAAGCGAGATCGGTCCTCCTCACCCAATGACATGGACATGTCTTCGGGCGAGGAAGAGGATGGTCAAATAACGCGCTACGAAGAGGAAGAAGAGAAAGACAGGAAGCTATTCTCAAGGCAGCCTGATCCTGCGGACGAGCCATCGTCGCTCGAGGACCTCATGGGGTGTCGATTAACGCGGGACCAACTTGCGAAATATTGCATGGCCCCCTGGTTCGAGGACTATGTGAAGGGTGAGTGTTGTGGTACTCTATAATATGTTACATGCTCAAGATTTAAGGTGGTTGGGTTCGCTATCTTGTGGGCCAAGACGAGAAAGAACAGCCACAATACAGGATCTGTGAGATACAAAGTGAGTGTCAGAAATTGAAACGTAAATGTTTTGTCTTATTTGAGCCAGACCTGGGAGTAAATCTCACGAAGCCATATAAGATTAACGATATCATGGTGAACCAAACGCTTGAGTTGAAACATGGAAAGTCGCTCAAGGCGTTCTATATGGACAAGGTGTCAAATGCCCCGTTCACACAGGTTTGTTTTCTGTTGCCACTGGCGTTTGCATTCACTCCATCGTGATCTAGCGAGAATTCGAACGTCTAGGGAAAGTGTGCCTCGCAGACGAGGTCAAGTTACCATCCAAGCGCACCCTTGAGAAAAAGGTTGCGCAGATGTCGAAGTTGGTCACACAGCCTATGACAGAAGTATGAATTTTTCGATTACCTTTTCAAAGTTGTCACCGCTGAATCGGGCTTAGAGTGACATCACCGCTATGTTGGCACGGAAAAGCCAGCTATCGAACTTTCCATCTGGTGCATCCCTTACATTGCAGCGTTCATCACTTGTGCAGGCCAAAACACTTGCGATCCGGCGACAGGACTATGCCGAAGTTGTTGAAATTGACGCCAAGTTGGCAGAGCTGCCCGCGTTAGCCACTCCTGCTCGGAATGGAGGCGAAGAGTCACTCAACGACAAACTCGCGAAAGTGAATGAGCGCAATCGCAAGGCCAATTTAGAAGGAATTCGCAAGGCAGAAATGTTGGAGGCCGAACGGAAACGAAGGGAACGCAAGCTGAATGCCTCGGGCACCGCGACCCCAGCGGATCCGAGTGCGAGATTGAAAACTGTTCCCAGGTTATTCAACGACACAATTTCAAGGTTTGTACTCACTATTATGGTTAATGTCATTTGGTCATCTGTCTTGCCCCTGATTGCATCATGCTTGGCTTCTCTTGCCATCAACTTCAATCCAAATGGAATATTTCACAGATCGGGCACGCCGAATATAAATGGGACGGGTACGCCTGCACTGCAGGCCCACGATGCGGCCAGTGGACGATCAATATCGCCGCTCCCACCTTTAGCATTGTCTGACTCGCGAACAGGCACAAAGAAGGACAAGAGCCTGGAAGTGTCTGTCATCGAAATGATAGAGGTCGATCTTGGAGATTTTTAGAATTGTTTCAAGTTTTGTTGGATCATCTTTGCATTTGAGACTGTTGTAAATATTATTGTTCAAATTATAACTACCCTCTTTTGCAATTGCGTTCCAAAACAAATCTCGTCAACTGCCTGAATTAGCTAACAATTAGTTCCGCTATTACGTGTCACGTGTGGATGAGATTGCGCACGGTCCAATTAAACTTCCGTTTTTGGACGATCATCTTTGACTAGCGGTCGTCTTCGCATTTGTCTGGGTCGTTCTTGCCATCATCCTTACTTGCCGTCGCCCATGATGACGGGCTCTCCCGCCTCACTCGAATCATTGAGTTCGCCCTCTCCATCGCCACCGCCCCAAGAAGATTCTGGTGCTGGCTTGGATGCCGAGTCCGAACTATCAGAGCTTACAGACGATGAGCTCGTCCAGGAGTCTCAGTCGCCCAAAAAGAAGGCTAAGACATTTATCGACGGAGATGTTGAAGATGGTTCACGTCGTCGGCAGCCCCGTCGTGGAGGAAGAAAAAAGCGTGGTGGCCTGGTCCCTGCCCCGATGTGGGACTGGGCATACAAATCGAAGAACTCCAACTCCAATTCAAATTCAAAGAGTGAAGGAAGCGCTACACCTGGGGTTGAGGAAGAAGAAGAAGAAGAGATGGCTGGCCCGCCTCGAGCTATGGAGGAGGAGGAGGATGACGAGAATGAGGATGATCCGAGGGACGACCTCGACGGCGACAGCCCCGACGGGGATGCCGACGCTGACGAGCCCCTTGACGATATTGGCGTACTTGTCAATGGGCGTGCAAAAGATTATGACGATGAGGACGTTGCTGCTGACCCGCAAAATTCCACTTCTAACTCGGCAGTGGACGAGGAGCCAGAGCCCTATGCCTCTGACGAAGACGAGCTGACACTTATCCCTCCAAAGCGCCGTCGCCTCGATGACCTTGCAATTTCTCCTCCAAAGCGTCGTAGCCTTCTTGCTCTACCAAACGAATTGCTTGAAGGAGAACCCGACGGAGATGATGATGACGATCCTCCCGCCCTCAACGACCACGAAAATGACACCGAATCTGAGGAAAATGAGGGGCCCCCGGATGCTTGCTTGGACATAGACATGGATAACGAGGCAGAGCCACCCTTAGCACCAGTCAAGACAGTCACAACTGTTCCTTTGGTTCCCATTGACATTACGGCTCCGCTGCCAGCGTCCGTCGCGCCCATCGCAGCTGCCGCTGCCTCACACTCAATTATGGCAGGTTCAACAGTCATTCACCCTCCATCTCCCACTCCTTCTGCATCTTCTGTGTCCGGGTCCCGCTCACCCTCCTCTTCGCGTTCTCCGTCACCCAAACCTGAGAACGGCAGGCCGCAACGTAAGAGCAAACGAGGCAAGAAGGACAAGGATGAAGACTGCGATACCGCGACATTAACAGCTCCAGACGCTGAGTCTGCTCTCCTTGAAGCAGATGTGGACGATGAACTAGACATGGAAATGGAGTTGGAATTGCAGCCCGCTCACCGTGCCGAAGCCCTGGATGTGCTTGCGACCATCGAGCTGAAGTTTGCACTATTGCGGGAGAAGGTGTATGTCGAGAAAATGGAGGGACTCGCGTGGGAGGAGGCATTAGTTTCCGAGGGTGTGTATGTGTACCCGTTTCAAATTTGTCCATGCTGAAGACCTGCTTTAGGAGCACACCCGGAGCTCATACATCTGCAGGCCGAATTGAACAAACGTCGTGACAAACGTCTTGCTCTTGCTTGCAGAAAGCGCGTGTATGAAGTTGTATCCGCTAACAAACGGCGGAGGACAAACGAAGACGCGGTCTGGAGCTGGTGGAAGGTACGTTTCATGCCCATCCTGTCCATACACATTACTCACATTGTATTTGATGACTCCACTTAGGTTGCTCGAGATGACCTGCAAACAGAGATGATTGCTGAGACCAACCGTAAACGCCGTAAATTGGAGCGTGAGCGCAGAGCTATCGAAAGACCTCAACCACGTAGGATCATTTTCTCTTGCTTGTGTTTGTACGGTTCACGAATGTTCTGTTCGCAGTGCGCCGCATCCCTAACGTAATCCCCGATCCACCTCCCGCACCCACCATTCGTCAAATTGCACAGATATTGCCCCTCACAACCTCCCGGCGCCACATGCTTGCGACCGCATACCCTGACTTGAACGCCCTCCCTCAAGCAGATGCGGCTGCCGATCTCGATTTTCTGCATCAGCACCGTATGATGAATGCACGCATGGTCATGGGCCCAATGTATGGTGCGCCTTCAATAGATGCTCTAGCATTTCATGGTGGCCCAGACGTGCGCATGCCACCTCCACCCCCGCCGCCTGTATTCCAACAACCCAGCCAGGGGTACCCACTAGGTGCACAAGGACGCCTCCAGCGGCTGCCTTCCGGACCTGCCCCAGCACAGTATGATGGACTCCCTCCTCCCGCATATGGCCCGGGAATGCCGCCGCCACCACCACCACCACCACCACCACCTCCCCATTCAGAACAACAGTTTTTGAATGCAGCACTACAGGATACAACGCGATTTGTAATGCCCAAGCCAGCGGGTGGGATGGATTGGAACGCAGGGGCGGAAGGGCGACGCCGTGAGGAAGAACTGGATCGTGAACACCACCATCGGCACCCTCACCACACACATGCCCCACCACATCATCATGTTGGTGGTCACCACCATCACCGTCACCACCACCACGTTGTGCATCATCACCACCCGCCCGAGCCGCAGCCGCAACCGCAGCCAGAAATAGTTAATCACAAGCAACAGCACTGGAATAAACACGGGAGCCGTCCGTCATCCACTCACCCACCATATGAAGAGCGTGACCGACCTGTTGCGACGCCATTTGTATTGGCTCCGTCGCATAATAGTATTGCAGGCTCGACCTCGGGTCCTGGATTGCCAAGTGGGCCTGCGCCGTCGCCAAGGCATGGTTGGATGCATCAGGAAGACCGGGAGCGTCCACCCCCATTCCAAGCCCCACCAGACCGCTACCATTCCCCTGGACCCCATCGGTATGCAGGACCGTCGTCAAGCCACCCTCCACATTCACAATCTGTCCTATCCCGTCAAAACTCTTCGGGAGTTTCCCCACCTCGTGCCCGACCCCTCCCTCCCAGTCCGTCATCAATACCGCACCCTGGGTTGCGTTCGCCGTCACGCTTCGAGCCTCATGCGTCTACAGCTAGCAGCCCAGTGATGAAGCCCAGAAGACCACTGTCTCCACCTCCGATGTCTTCGTCAAAGCTTGGTATGCCGCCCATTGGTCCTGCATCTGGATTTTCTCCTCGCCTCGCGGGTCCAGGTGCACCGCCTAGAGAAATGGAGGGTGGCATGAACGGTGTCGCGTCGTTATTTGGTGGAGGGAGCAGAACCGCTTCCCCCCTCATTTCATACTCGCCAGCGTCACGACCTGCTGCATCGAAGGTGAATGCCATGCAAATAGTAGATGGACCTTAATTCTACACGTTTTCTTCCTCTTTCGTCTTGTTTACGACAACTATATCATCTTGTTGGGCGCCGTACATATTGCATTTTTTCCTCCTTTTCACATTAATTATGCCACGGAAACCTGGAACTTTGTGTATTCTTTTGGGTTTTATTACAAAGCCTGAGGCCAGGATGGATTTCGTGATAATAGGGAGTTTTTGCTAAGAGATTTACTTATCAAGAATTTCATTTAATTATTATGTAACTTGACTCTATCTTAACTAGAGCCCGGCGAAAATACCCTCTTTCGCTTGTCAGGAAAGCATCGGCCGAGCGTGGAGACATAAGTAAAAGATAAGCTACTAGGGAACTAGGCTAACCGCTAAGTACTAAGTACTTGGTTCGCTGACTCTGATTAGTTTGAAATGTCCAACGATCCCCCATCTCCCGTATCCTCCCCACTTTCTTATCTTGAGCTCGTCAAGATATGCGACAATTTTCGTCTACCACCCAACTATGGGTCCACTGATGTTTTTCAAAAGCCTTCTGATACAAACTCTTTCGTCCCGTGGACACTATCGCAGAATCCAGGAAGTCCTGCTGTTGGGCTCTTGAGGCTCGACGTGGTAGATCTCCTTCGAAAGGAGAAACCTGGGACGTGGGTCATTCCGGAGCCTCAGCCCGGGTACCGTGTCAGCTTTGATGCATCAGTCAACACCCCGCGAAAGCGCAACGCAGTGCTGAAAGAGCTCTGTGAGCGTTGGCGCGACACTGGTGCATTCCCTGCAAGCATCGGGCCCCGGAAATGGCGGAACGAGATGTACCCTGTGTTCCGGAATCCTTTTGGAGTGCATGATTACTACCCTGAAAATAATTCTGACGAAGAACTAGGAAACTACGCCTTTGAGATGGAGCGTGCTGCATGCGCTCTTTTTGGTGTCGTAACCTATGGGATACATATGACTATCTATGAAGGGATAGCCAGCAGCCCACAAGTGAAGTTTTGGGTCCCAACACGGGCAAAGACAAAGCAGACGTGGGTTCAATTGGTTTATATTCATTAAATACGTGGCTGAATGACCACATCAGGTGGCCGAGCTGGTTGGATAATAGTGTTGCTGGTGGGATACCTAGTGGCATGCCTGTCTTCGAGAGCCTCGTGAAGGAGTGCGAGGAGGAGGCCAGTATGGAAGCAGACTTCGTGAGGAATCATGCGAAACCCGTCGGAACAATCAGTTATTTCTTCAGGTATCAGTCTGCCAGGCATTTGGGCTGAATTGCAAACTATAACCATGGGATGATTGCAGGAACAAAATGCACTTCTTGCAACCAGAGGTCGAGTAAGTGCTGCCTGAATCTGTGCATGGGGATTTTAACGCCAACACTCTCTAGATACAATTACGATCTTGGGATACCGCATAATACTCCGTTCCAGCCCCGCCCATCAGACGGCGAGGTTGAGTCTTTTGATGTACGTACTATATATCTCTATCTCTCGACCACAACAGACGATCCTATGGAATAGTTGCTATCGCTGGATGAAGTAAAAACAAAGATGCGGCAGGGAATCTTCAAGCCCAATTGCGCTTCTGGTGAGTGTTAATGAGAATGCCCTACAGAAGTTGCATTGAATTTACTCCACAGTCCTTATTGACTTCTTTGTCCGACATGGCCACTTGACACCTGATGATGAACCCGATTATATGGAGATCATCACAAGATTACACGGGAGATTTGAATATGAAAGGTGGTGCCAATAGGTATGCATACGTTTGTTGTGCTGTTACAAATACTTGCGCGTCACTGTAATTCTGGGTATGGGTTTGCGCGCACATATTCAAGCTTATGACACCTTCGAGTCACCAGACTCGTAACGTCTCTGAGTTCAGCGCAGCCACAACATATAAAATTCTCGCACTGTGTACTTACATGTAAATTACCTGCCAATATTGTGTGGAGACAAGGCGGACCTCTATCATACAAATATAGCAGTCGGTGGAACCGCAAATGGACATGGCTTCGACCCATTATTTTTAGCACAGACGCCGGTGACCAGCTGCGAACAAGGAACAGATTATCTTTCCTCTTAACCTGCAAGACCAGTGGTTGCACTTGCGAGCCGGACCCGACTAGCTGTCGTGGAAGACCTGGACAATCAGTTTATAGCTCGGGAAGACCACATCTCAGTCTAACAACTGTTATTTCGAAACACTTAACTTGGCGATGGTCACGGCTGACAACCTGAATCTCGACGTGCTCGAGTTAATTTTTGCATTCATCTCTGGAAATGATCTCGTCGCTATCTCATCTGTTAGCAAGTCGTTCCTCGCTGGCGTTATTCCGTGTTTGTATGCTACAATCTCTTTCACTGCAAAGCATGCCAAACGATATAGGCCTGAAGGAGGGGTAGGTCGAACGTTCGCGAAAAGCGTGTTTCTCATAACTACTATGCATCAGATGATATCACCGTTCCTCACCCTTCGCAATCATCCTGATCTGGCTGTCCATGTTCGTCACATTGACATACATTGTGCACCATTCATCGCAGTTGGACAAGTGCATCCGAAATTCCTGTCGGAAACCGCAGACGCACTGCGGATTTGCAAAAACCTGACATCATTTGTGTGTGGGCCGAGGATCCTCCCAGCCCTGCTCGGCTCCTTGCAGGGGAAGGAACGCTTGCAGGATCTGCACATTTATGCCTCGCTTACAACAACGCAAGGGGAGATGCTGCAAAAAATTACAACGCTGCGCAGTCTGACTCTGGACTACCCAACCTGGAATGTTGTAGATTCGCTGACGAGATGGGCGCAGTCTCTACAGCTGACACTTTCGCACCTCACGATCTTTGTGCGTTACTTTCACTTACTTTCAGCAATTTACTGAGGTTTGGTTAGATGTCTCAAGAAGTGAATGGCATATTTTTGGAAGCCTTGCTCCCTCTACTACCTCGTCTTCGCGGGCTGCATGTCATTGGATGTCCAAAGGCTTCTCATACGGTGGTCATCAAAGCTGCCACAACACATACACCATTGTTGAAGGAATTTTCTTTCACTGTATTCGTACGTCCTTGCTTCATTGGACATCTCTGATACCCGCTTATTTTCGGCAGGAAAATACTCCTCCACCAAGCCTTTTTTGCCTACCTACTATCACCTTACCCAGCCTGCGACATCTCGCCATTGACGTGCGCCCAACATCTGATGTAACAGCTGTGACATTGTCATCGCTCCTTGTTTCACTGACCTCTCTGTCTACACTTGTGCTCAAGTTTGCGGACCATCAGCTGCCTATATGGAGCTCAGTCATTGATCTCATTGCTCCGCCCAGCGCCGTCACAGTGCCTTTGAAACGCCTTGCTCTCATGGACTGTGCAGTTTCAATTGACATAGTTGGAAAGCTAAGCTCGAGGTGCAAAGAACTGGAAGTGCTGGAAATACCGCTGCCGATCAAAGAAATTGTACGTTTTTTTTGCTTATAGCGGAGACACATCATAACAGGAGTTGTTCCAGCAAGCCTTTACTACAGCAATATCAAGTTTGAAAGAGTTGCACACGTTGACAGATGTTGGTGATGCCCACGCAAGCCACGGCCCGCGTGCGACCTTGGCAAGGAATGACGCAAGATACATGATGCAGGCATGTGCCAATTTGAAGACGATAGTAAGTGATGGACGGATGTGGACGGTGAGTTCTCGTATTCTCCTTTGGTGCCATCCTTTGCAGGTAGCGCATTGAGCTGACTTTACCCACAGGGACGTCCAAATATTTTCTTCGGTACAATAGTCACGCCCCAGCCATACAAGGCCAATGCCACACAACATTGGTTTTTCCCTTTAAAAGAACATTCATATCCGAGTTAATTGTCACTGTGGTTCATCATCCCGAGATCAGATCACGCTCATAATCTACGACATACTGGTAATTGATGTAGCCTGCTGAAGTAATTCAATTTAGTGCTGCAGCCTGCAGGGCACAAACTGCCGAGCATCAGTGCACGCTTAGCGGCGTTTTTCGAGTACTTCTTAATCTCTTCCAGCACTTGACGACTGCTTGCTAACGAGTCGTACCAAGGACACTGGAAGACTTGGAAAACTGACTAAAGTATGTTTATGGAACTCGTTTAAAGCTAGCAGCCTGCCACTGATGAGAGTTTCTCTTGTGTCTGCTTGCATTATATTTCACAGGCGTTGGTTTTTCCGAGTTGAAACAGCATCCTGTGGCAAGCCAGCGTCCATGACACTGGTTATCAGATATAGAGTCAATAGTTGTGCTTTCCTCTTGCTTGTTTACAGTACACTGTTACTGTACCAACACACGGCTACCCTGGCTACTCACTGCACAAGCTTTTCGTGATATTCGCAGAGCGTGCTAGCTTCCCCCGCGGTGTCCTCACTTTGATATGCGACCAAGTCAGACCCTGAAAAGTCCATTCGCAAGAGCAGCGGTCAACATACCTGGGGTTATATCAATGATCAGTACTTCGAGGCCGCCGCGAAACCGAACAGAGGAGTCGGAGGATGCCGATAGATGAGCAGCAGAAGCTACGTATTGAGGCCATTCTGATTCGTCACGTTAATAACGCATTTTTCACTGTCACAGAGAAGCCCTTCCTTGAGAACTTCTTCATTGAGGAAGAGGTACTACTTTGTGCAGGACACTCCAAGGACAAGTGTAAGGGATGACATCCGGTTAGCCACAGACACCGTACCGGTTTGAACTACTACGAATATGGAACTCCCTTTGTACTCACCTTTACTTAAAGTCGGTTCTTACTTTTTGTAACTCCAGTGAATTTATCCCCCATCACTCATTCTCTCAATGATCCGAATCATTCACCGTGGAACTCAACAGCAGCATTACACAAGGTTGACCACTTTGGAGTATCAGGGGTGCATCTGATCTGCCATTACATGCACGTCTTGTGCTGTTTCTATTTCGTCGCCCATCACCTACTATTATGATCACTTGCACAATGCGGAGCTCCAGAGCGTTCCAGGCTAGGTCTAGATCTGCCTTTGAAATTTCTCAAGAGTTCGTGTTACACTGTGGTGAATTCTGGTAATGGTCACGTGTTGAAATCAAAGACCCCTATTTGTTTCTATGCTTCCTTGGTACACGAAGCTTCCGTCAAGAACTTCAATATGAAAGTGGCCCAACACAAGACCGACACAAATATTGTCACTTATACAGCGATTCGCGTTTCTCTCCCATCCACCTGCATCAATTTGTGTCACACATCCATCAGCTGTCAGTGGAACTTTTACAGCATATTTTTTGTTTTGCGTCGTTAGGGACGTCTCAGACTGTCCTAGTATTTTCTAGATAAATACCCGCATCTCAAATTTTGTCAGTCTGACCCTAGTCTTTACCCAGGCGTGCTGCAGCCTTTGGCGAGTCGTTCGCACACTCAACGACGGGGCTTTGGCCGCACTTCCAAATCGCGCTTCTCGGTGGAGTTGAGCCATCGAAGCCAGTCCTTCCATATCTGCTGACTCTGCTCCAATGCTGGTTCGCCCGCTCTGATAGTCAGCCTCTCACTTCGCATCGATCGGATCGGGTTATCTCTTTACGTCTAAGCCTGCCAAGTGCAGAATTGGGTCAGGTTACAAGCTACTCTCACAGGCAGATTCTCGACTTCTTTAGATTCTTCAGCTGAGGCGGCCACGATGGGAAACGGTGTTGGTGTGTTACGCGGAGACGAATGGCCCAGTTCCAGGTTGGATACGCCACAACTCTGAACCTTGGAAGTTGGAATGTCGCTGGTCCGATCTTAAGACAGTCAGTGCACTGAATCTCCGTCGGCTACGCATCAGCGAGGGGATCGCTATCAATCCTACTAGTGCCTGCTTGCAAAATTTTACGACATCTTCATCCCCAACTTGTAGTACGCTTCCCCCACATCATTTCAGTAACTTCCCCTCTTCCATGGAGACAACCGTGGTGGCACTAGAAGCCATTTGGTCGTGCATTCTTCTCTTGAATCATTGACACTCCATCTGCTCTCTGATGCTGATGATTCGCACTGTTGGATTATCGCCGGGCACCCCATGATGTGCATACATAATACAGTTCACGGCGAGTCTAGGAAGAAAGGTACCCCAGTCTCACTTAGGTTTCCGGTATCTATTGGCACATGACTATATAATAGTTCAAATAGTAGTGCGAAATGTGAGTGAATTGTTCTGTCACGCCGTAGTCACTAGCCATGATCATGGACAGTGCACGATGCGTGTTAGTGCTCTAGAGCGAAGCCAGCCTGAGTGATAAACGTGCGCTGTACCGTGAGATCTTGAGACCCCAGCTGTGAGACCAAGAATCGTCGAACCTTCTTGAAGTTCTTAGTATGTAAAAGAGCATTTGGACCTTCGGAAATTAAGCTAGTACGTCTTTCAGCAGATATGGTTTGTGGAGACTGGTATTTTGTGATTACGCTTGCCAGGACAGCGAAACACACCTCAAAGAGCTACAATTCTAATATACGCTGTTGATACACACCGTACAATATAAAACAGCACATGGCTTTATAATCTATGAAAGGCGGGGTTGGTTCATAAGCTGTAAATGGCATTACATTTAAGGCGTCAAACACGACATTATTAAGGTCCGAAACGCAAAGATAAGTGCGCCCGACGAGAAAATATAACACCAAACATGCATGGCTGTATGCCTAAACGCCGCATGGTCGAGCTCGAGGGGCCCGCGTGTTTCGCGGTTCGACATGTCTTGGCGTGAAACGATAATTGTTTCGAGCCTAAACATAGTCAAGAGTTTCACGTCCACTTATTTTCACGTCCACTTATGAAGACGTCCCTGTCCCTTGCTGCAATTGGTCACCCAGCTGCTCCTTCATTGCCAACCAGCCAAACGCTCCAGAGATACACAGAGCAAGGCCAACGTATGTCCGTGATGAAGACTAAGAGGGGGTAAGTGTGAGTGGGTGACAACCTCAGATGGAATCTGAAGTACCTGTGAGGACGATGTTGGAAATTTATAACGGGTTATTTGCGAAGGTCCATCGAAGATTTCATATACAGGCTTCGAGGTTGATATGAAAGGGGATGAAGGGGTATGTGCCTGTCTGTTAGGCGAGGGAGATAGGCATTGCCGCATTTTGCGACGATTTTCAAGGGCTTGCGGTAATAAATGTGCTGGGCGAGCAGGGCCATCAAATACGATGGGGGGAGGTAGCGAGGAGGAATGGTAAGCTCGAGTGATGTTGTTAACGCCGTTGTGTGATTTTTCACCGTTGCATTCGAGGGCAGCGACACGAGTGGTCGTGGCTGTTCGTCTAACAAGTGCGGAAGACTCCCCCAGGCGCACTGGAGCATCAAAGATGTCAAAGATTGGCGGAATAGTGAGTGTCTCATATTCTTGTACAGCTACCGCAGCTGACATTGATGAGGACAGGCGGGCAGGTAAGGATTGAGTGACTCTTCCAGATGATGCAGTTTGTAGTGCAGTGGCAAATGAGCGACGCAGCGAAGACATGGCAGGATGATACGTGGGATGCTAAGCATTACAATCTGTGGAACCCGCCTTTATATACCAGATGTGATGCATGGAATGACCGGTCCTGAGATCATCCTGATCTGAAAATACAGGGGGTAAAACCCAGAGAATAACCTCTTGGAACAATCAGAAAAAGTGCCTGTAGCGGAATTGAAGCGGCTATAGTGAAATAGAGTCCGGCTTGTGTGTTCAATCGCAATACTGCGCTGACCTCGGTGGTAAGCATAGAAACTACGATTTCTGATGCTGCCAAGCGCTCTACAATTGAATAAGCTTACCAGGCCACTCCACTCTTCTTGGGAGTAGCGGTAATAGAATTATGCCAAGAGCGCATCTCCGTCAGCGGTTTGCCTATTGGTGACTTCTTTGATGGAAGGCTCGAACAAGTTTGAGACGAACGTTGTTTGGCCTCTGAGATGAAGGAGTCCAGATGCCGGATGACTACTAATTGTTGTTAGTAATTAACTCACGATCCGTCACCAATGAGGAACTGTGGAAAGATTTGCGTGCAGATAAGTGTGGACGAGTGCCGCATAAACGCCACCACTATTAGCCATGGAGATTAATATTGCCCAATTGCAGCAGATCCTCTACATACCAAGTATAGGCTCCCGACGTGGCTGGAATTGTGATCACATTTTCAGCATTCACGGTGGCGAAGAGGACCGCCAAGACACAAGGAAATTACCGAGATGGAGCCTCTGATTGCCTGTTGAAGGTATCTGGAAACTGATATACTATTATTTCCTGTTAGCACTTAGCACTAGTGAGTTGAAGTCATACCTTTGGACATAAGAAGTCGCCAAGGAGGACGGGTATACATTGTTACCGCACACTGTTATTAGACTTGCTGTCGTGCGCACCGTCGAGGCCGGGTGTGTTCTCCCCACAGCTTGGAAACTGAAATACGTATTCCGGTCGCATCAGTGATCAGTGTTCTCCGAGATGCTGCCTGAAGGCTATATCGCATCGAATCGTGCAGCTTCCATGCTGCCAAGCATCTAACCAAGCGAACCGCTGATGCGCGTGATGCTGTGCAAAGAAACGATGTTAGGTTCTCCGGCGAAACGTTGTAGATGCATGCATGCTCTCACGCCATAATTGAAACTCAGCGGCACCTTGGTCAACCATTCGACCTTTTGGACAGAATCTAACTTTTGCTCAGCCTATACGATGTCAGGTGCAATGATACAAAAAGTTCATTCAAGAACGCTCTGTCTGTAAGTTTAAGGCATCTACGTCCAACACGACGTAGGAATTGCACAACTACTATCCGCCCCCAGTCAAGTACATTGACGAATGCCGACTCATGCGCAGCTGTCACTCTGATGAACGGGAAGTTCGTCAAGTACTTAGCAGCTGTCTGACTCCAGCTGATGCGTGGGGCCTTAACTTTCCATTTCAGACCTGTGCATGAGCCTCGTTGAGTCCATGTGTTTGCCTTCATATCCACGACCCCGATCGATAGGGCTGGATAACACGAGGTCAACTCCAATTTCTAGAAAAGCATTTCCTTCAGCCCAAGCTGATCAATATCCTCTGGCCCCTCGACGTTACATACGATGACTGTCGTTCCATCTTCACCTCAGAGCCCAACATCAGGTGGTCCGCTACCTCAATACGGGTATGGCTCTGATCATACTTTTGATCGCCTTATCCAGGACAACCCCTTCTTGTTTCGTGTATACACTCCGAAGCAACGCTCCCCATTTTTTGATGCTACTGAGCCCTACTTTGTTGGCCAGAAGTACAACGAGCAATACAGAGAGGCCGCAGAGCGGCTTCGACAGCCATTTACAGGCAAATCAGTAGCTTCAACGAGCAGCTATGCAGATGTTGCCCAGCACATGGACTGGACGCAGAGACACATGTCCCCTTACATCTCGACTACGTTCAGCTTTGCGTGGGCTATTTGGGAGGCTACCCGCAGGTACCGGGTTGGTCTGAAGCACGACATTGAAATCGCCATTATCGATTCACGTCAGCTCGCCGGTCGAGCTGCGACCGCCTTGGAGCTACTAAGAAAGGGCACACCCAATGAGTCAGTGTTTTTTTGATAGGACTCTTGGCTCCTCTAATAAGCTGATTTTATGATTTAGAAGGCATCTGGACTACTGGAAGTGGTACAGATTCGCATTGGAGTCGCAAGACGTCCTTGTTCATGGATCTATCCCCGGCTCGGCTGTTCTAGCCTCAGTCCCCCTTCTAAGCATTATTGACAAGCTTCCGTCATACTTCCTCCGCCAAGATACCATTGTCGATAAGCGGTCGTCTTCATCGCAGTTCAATATCCTATCATGGGATACCATGGATCGCAAGCCTAGTTTCCGTCAGTTCTGCCAAGATATGTCGGATCAGTTCTTGCACCTTCCCACTGAGCATCGTCTTCGCGATGCAACTGGAAGCTCCGTTCGCTTGGCAATGACATTTCTGCGTCCATGGTTCCATAGCGTTGTCGTGGACGATTTCACTGAAGCGACTGAGACTGTCTGCAGCCTTGCCTTCATAATCGCGCAATGGCCAGCTCAGTGGTGGTCACGAGACCACGTCGAGATGTGGGACGTCATTCGCTCCCTCGTCCAATCTGTCGGCGAGGAAGTTCGAGAGAAGCAAAAAGGGGTTGCGATCGAAGAGGTTCGGAGGCTGCAAGGGGTAGTCTCCACCCTTGAACGTGTTGTACAGGATTATGAGGAGGCCGAAGTTGCTTCATCAGTCGATTCCACGAACGACATGATAGAATCCGAAGTCGAAGGATCCATTGTTATGCTCCCATCCCCCCCAGCATCTATCGTCGAATGGCCGGCGGACGAAGACACTCTTATCTTAGCGCTCCCACCGGCTACCGCTCCACCAGCTGTATCTTCGCAGGCTGCTCTGGTTGATGTAGCCCTACCCGGTTCTGAGAGTCCGGATGGCAATCGGTCGAAGTCACCTACCCTCATTTTTGCGCCAACGATTGTTGTTCACCATCAACAACAGTCCGCCATAGAGCAGATTCAGCCTACACCAGAATCGGAATCTCCACATGGAGAATCACAGCGACACCCAAAGCGCCGGCCGCATTCGCTGGCCGAGACCGCAACCTGTATCGTCACAGGGCTACTTGTTGGTGCTTTCATAACTCTCTGTATAGTCAACTCTCAGAGGCGTACCCTCATCTATGTTACGTAGGGCCTTGGGCCACAAGGACGAGATCGGGATAGCGCAGTTGAAGAAGTGTTGTAAGATTACCCATGAAGTAATTTTAAATGAAGATTGTATCGTTACAGTATAACCTATTGAATATATATGCGCCGTAGTTTGACTTCTATCAGAAACTGAAGCTTCCCTGATGTGAACGATAAACTCGATGTGTATATATGCAGTAGTCCAGATGAACATGCGTGCTGGCGAAGACTCTCGTTATAGCCCAACCCACGTTCTGTATTTTGCCACGTCTCCTGCATGACGGTCCACGACAGCCTGCACTTCGTCTCCCCACACAGCTCTCGGGTGTTTTCTCGGTGACAAGCACTCTTTAATGTGCTTTGTTGCCTCCATAGATTCAAAGACCACGCAATTCTCTAGAGTGAGTGGCTTTGCCGGGTCCCACCGCAGAAGTGTCGGGCGTGCAGGAACAGCATGAGGAGGCACGACAGAACGACCGAGATGCAGGTCCTCGAATATCAACGCGACATCATCCTCGTCGATAGATAGTTTGCTGCATAAAGTGTGAGGTGGGTCAAAAGATGCGACGTGTTAACTCACTTAATCGGCTGCCCGAGGAACTTCGATTCATGATGCAAGAGATCCCGAAGTAGACGCTCATAGAGCTTCTTGCGATT
The DNA here is from genome assembly GCA_011800875.2 of Suillus brevipes Sb2. Taxonomy (NCBI): domain Eukaryota; kingdom Fungi; phylum Basidiomycota; class Agaricomycetes; order Boletales; family Suillaceae; genus Suillus; species Suillus brevipes. The sequence goes on along the minus strand of JRHT02000018.1, from coordinate 179,283 downwards.
CTTTATTGGCAAAGGGTTCAAAATCGGCTTTCCGGCCATCTCACAGAGGATGTAGGTCACGATGTGCAGCCCGAAAAGAGACGGCAAGGAGCCTGCCCCGCGGAAGAATAGTAAGATACCAGGACGCCAGTTTGCAAAGAATCAAGACATACCGAGGACTGGCAATATTCGCACCCTGAAATCATCGAACACTCCAAGTTCTTTGACGTCACCTTTCTGGAATTCTTCCTCGGGAAGGGGGAGTAACTTCACATCCCCAGGGACTTCTGTGGAATAAACGACAGGAATTCCTGAGGCTACACCCTGCAGCCGTAACCTGCGTCGAACAGAGCGTGCGAGAGGGTCGTACATGGTGTACGAGATGTCACTAATCTGAACCCTTGTAGGGTCTGCCTTTGCACTAGCTCCCATAGATGAGAACACCTACAATAACATGAGTTGGATAATGGATATCAGTCAGTGACCAGGACAAACTTTGATATGGTGCTCATGGCAATACTTCAGCAAGTCGACTTTTGTGGTAATGTTGTCTATTGCATCTTTGATAACCAGCTGAATGGAAGACGAACGAGATCAATGAGCGAATTTACATACCGATGACCCACTCTGCTCCCTCCAACAACCTTCCTCCGTCTTCCTTCCTCCAGATCTCAATGCGGTCGTCCACCTCCACTCGCGTGCTGATCTGCTTAAGAGTCCGCTCAATGCATCGCACCTTCGGCGTTCCTACATCCGCAAGCACAGCCGTAGCATGCCTGTTCAACGAAGAAAGTGTCACATAGTCGAAGTCCACCAGTCGGATCTTCGACACGCCTCTGCACGTTGTCAATGAATTTTATGATATCACGGATAGTAGACGGTAATAGGCACGTACGACCTCACCAACATAACTGCCACCCAGCTACCAACGCCACCGCAGCCAACGACAACAACAGATTTTTCCCGAACGCGTGCCATGCCCTCATCCCCGAAAAACGCATAGCACCGCGCGAGCCGCTCTCTGGTCACCTCTTCCTCGGTTTGTTCATCCAACGACTCGTCGTCCTTTTTTATCAGACGCCGTTTGGAACTTTCATCCTGGTCTGCTATTGACCTAAGAATGTCTCGATCGAGGTTGCGTCTCCGTTCGCGTCGAATGTAGGCATTATACGCAGTAAACAGACCCGACGTTAGTAAAGATGCAGATACAGCTGCTAGAATCAGCTGTGTCTTGTGTGATTGCGCCGAAAAGACATTCATGAATGAGAGATCGTGAAAACAAGCGCTGTCGGGTACGTGCGGCGAATTCAACGGTTCGGATCCAACGATTTGCGACAAACTTGCCAAACCGTTGAATCCGAACCATTAAATCCAACGATATATCGATAGCAGTTCGAGGTTGTCACTCCCGCTTCACAAGCGCATATGCAATGACGAAATCAAGGAGGGAAGGTTTGGTGCTTGGTACTATGTAAGGGTCAGGTACAAAAGTCAGGCCTGCTAGTGCCACTCTATCATCTAATATCTGTGAACACTCAAGTATGAGATTCAGAAATATCTCGGTCGGGAGATAAAGCGCATATCAGTTACTCCTACTTGGTTGAAGTTGGTCGGAGAAGGGTTGAAGCAGACCGCACGCACGACTAAATATGGTAATCCTGACTGAAAATAGCGTGTGCAAGCCCAGGCTGCACTTGATCAGAGATACTTTCTGTCGTTGCAGCTTGCCATGACGAAGCACAGTAAAAATAACACAGCATCTTCGGTATTCTCTTATGCTGAAAGACAGAAGGCGGAGTATGGCACGAAACGGGTGCGTCTGCTCAGCTGAATCATACGAAACTTTCACCAAGCACTGCAACAGCAACGCCTAGGTAATGAATCAATGCGAAATTTTGACGCATGTTCTTTGTGCTTGCAACGAGCGAGAGAACCAATAGCATGCGATCAAGGTCATCTATTTTGCAAGGAGTGTGCGTACACCGACCTATGTAAGTTCACAATGACATGGATAATTTCATACAAATTGAGTATTCAGTGACACAGAAAAAGGATATCAAGCGGCAGAAGGAACGCCTTGAGCAGCTGAAGAAAGAAATTGAAGAGGAGAAAGAGAGAGCTAGAGAAGCAGCCAGGGAACGTGTACTTCGTGATTTCGAGAAGGGTCAACTGGGCTTGTCTGCGAACCTGCCGTCTGTTGCATCTTCATCTGGTGTCGGAGCAAAAGATTGTACGTATCTCATCCGTTAACTTCTGTTAGTGCGCTCAATTGTTTCCAGCCCGTTCATCGAAGCGGAAGCTTGACTTCGACTCTTCAACAGTTGAAACCCTTACCCGTGAAGCTGAAGAGGCAGCCCTAAGACAGATCGAACGAGAGCAGGTGGAGTCATTACGTCACAAACTACCGGACTTTTGGCTTCCTTCACTCACTCCCACATACACTTCGAACGGTTTACCGAGCTCCCTCAAGGATGTCAAGGTTCAAACAACTTGCCGAGGAGGGAACCCACCCCACTCCATAACGTTGGTGTATATCATCTGTCATGGTGAACAATTTCTCATGACGTTTTCAGCCTGAAGTCATTGGTGCCTGTGAAGTTTACATTGCTACCTGCTGCGTCGGCGTCACAATCATCAGATTCTACCCCCGTGGAAAGCGACAAGGGCGCATCCAAGTCAGAGGATGATGGCGTTCCGATTTGTCCGGCGTGCAAAAGTAATCTTCACAATAACAGGATGATGTTCCGTAAGTTCATTCCCTCTGGCATCGCTTGCAGGATTTAACCATTTGTAGTCATGAAACCATGTTCCCATGTTGTATGCAAAGTTTGTGTTGATAAGTTGGTCCGGGTGGCCAAGCAATGCATCGTCTGTGATCACACACTTGGTGATAAAGACATGATCGAATTAAAGAGAGAAGGTGTGTATTTGTGTAATTTGATTGGGGTCGTGAGGTCCTTGTGGAGCAAACGGACTACGTTTTGTGTCACCAATTCTGATTCATTATATTGTCAGGCACTGGCTTCGCAGGGGGCGGTATTGCAGAAGCGAAGAAGACAGGTGTCGCATTCCAGGGTTGAAAGTACACTGTATCAAGGTCGACTTGAGAGGTCTTGAGTTGGTTTGCACAGTTCAAGTTGCTAAAGGTTGCCTCAGTTGGTTGAATGTGCACTTTTTTAATGACCTCTCCACAGTGATTTCCGACTTACCAGTCAGACCATTTGGACCATGACGCTAACTTAAATATTCGCGGCTGATCATGTTCACCCAGCTCTTTCCCCACGAACCATAACTTTATTGCTGTATTTGCGATTTGATTGGTACGTATTAAGCTCCAGTATCTGCCTTTTACGCTCATGGTAACCTCTGAACCCATCCTCTTGAGAATGCCAGCCCCTAGTTTTTTTTTTTTGGAAAAGAGAGTTTATTATGTGACAACTGACACTGTGTTATTTGAGGTCTACGGAACCCTCCATACTTCGTGAGAGTCGGGGACAAGTCTGGCCTTCGAACAGTAGTGTGAGCAGCATCATCACTATTGCAAATTTCATGGAAAAGAGGTGAAGAAACAGGATCTGCATATTCAGAAGAACTACTGGCTGGCTGATATGGATTCTACGACCTTTTGGCGTGTCCGGAGCCACAGTTTCGCATGACTGAAATATGTGCGAACCGTCCCTCCTGCTAATCCATTCAGGATACTACATGCGGATGATGCTTTCTGCTGTGATTTAGTTCTGACAAACGAGGGATGAAATTGCAGAATGGGCAGCTATCATGAAATTCTAATGGGCCACGATGAGGTCCATTTTGCGACCCTAATGAGTCAATGACAACGCAACATAAAACATAAAGCATCAATGGCATGGTCCAATAGCGGTCTTTCCGAGAATCGTGACCACATTCAGATTGGGGCTAGCCTACATGATATGATAACCTCTGGATGGCCAATATGTATTATTTTGCAGTCTGGTAGGCTTTAGTCACGTACTATGTCATAAGTTTATTGTGCAGCTAGTCATCGCGCATATAACACGGGACACCGGGTTCTACTCGGGAGAGAATACTGATAATGGCACGTGGTTTTCACGTTTATAACCCGTTCGAGATACCCAAGCTTTCCTGTAGTTTCCTTTCTGCCTCTAACCATTCGGCAATGGGACTGTCCTTGCTTTCCCATCCCCACTGAGCCACGATCTTCTCTCTTTGAATCTCTAATTCTTTTTGCACGTCTCCTCGAGTGACACTAGACATGTCAAAGTTGAGCATACGCCCCATATTTGCCGATTCACGTGCTACGAATTGAGCGAATGGGAGGCGGACGTCCTGATATACCTTCAATGCGGCGGACACGTTATGCAATGTTATGAGTGGGTGGCCAAGAAGGCGTCCCAGCACAAAGGCGTCCTTAGTACAAAGTGAGATCACATAGTTTGACGAAAGATCAAGCCTACCTCCAGTGCCTGGCCAGCTCCAGCGGCATAAAAGGGTGTCATGGCATGGCACTATACGCTCAGTCCGTCATGAGATCTTCTACATGATCAACGATAAGAAGCGTACCGCGTCACCCATCAGGGCAACTCTGTCATCAACAGCTAACGGTAATTCATTTACTACATGAAGCGCCCATCTTGTGGGGTTTTCAAAACACTGCAGAAATATCGTTAGTCAAGGGCGGAATGAGGGATGAAGCCCAAGACTTGCTTCCAGAAGCTGTTTAACAGCAGGTTCGAAGTCCTGGAATGATTCCTGAACCTCTTCATGGGATACAGTTGAAACCCAACGACCTTCAAAAGGTGTGCCAGCTTTCTCCTCATCAGTGACGTATGCCACTACATTGATCTGCGTTCCTTGTGAAACCGGATACGAAACGACGTGCTACGAATTTATGATGGAGATTCATCAGCAATTGAATACCAGCAATAGCAACAATGTACCTCTTTATATCCGCAAAACTACAAAATGGGAGTTAATTACAACGATCACGACTGCCTCTCTGCGGACTTACTAAAAGAAAACCCCTCAGTGATACGTGGTTTGGATCCAACTCCGAGAGCTTCTTCGCCGGAATTACGTTGCGATAGATGAGCGTCCCGGACCAAGATGGATCAGAGTAGTGTCTTATCTTACTTGGGTCCACGATACCTTGGTCCAATGTTTCGAAGAGCGTCTTCCGCACTGCAGAGTGGAGGCCATCTGCCCCTATTAACACGTCCGCAGTTGAAGTGCTGTCATCAGCGAAGTGGAGGATTAGCGATCCTGATGATTGCTTATCATATCGAGTGAGCCGTTTATTGAATTGAAGACTGCACGACGAGGGGAGGTATTGCATGAGGATGTCTATGAGATCCTGACGGTGCATACTAGCTGGCATGAGTTTGGGGGTGTGTTGAAACCATTTAAAACCACCATGAGGCATTTTAGCCCTCCTGTACGTTGGACCTGTCGGTACGAATCAAGTTACATACGGCTGGAAAAACAAAATCTCAACAGACCATCACTGGAGGAAGGGGGCTTGGTCGAAACACGGGAGACCGAGTCAAATATGCCGAGTTCTTTCATGACCTCCGATGTACGGCTCGAGACCGCGATCCCGGACCCAGCAGTCGTGATGATGTTATGCGCTTCATACAAGTCTATGTGGATATCGTGACCTGCAAACTTCCCGATTGCAACAGCTAGAGAAAGGCCTCCTATGCCTGCACCGCTGCACAGAAGATTCAGTCTGCGTTACATTCTCGAGGATTATATGACTCACCAGATTGCTACCCGAAATTTGGGATTGGTTGATAAGACTGACATTGATTATGGGTTGAATCTACAAGTGCTGCAGGGGTGGGCGCAGTGGCTACATTTTATAGGTCAGGTCGACCTATACTATTTTTGGGCAACCATTTCACAACCAAAGAGCTGGGATTGTCAATATCTGAGTCTGTATCGCGTACCACGAGCCGCGTAGGGCCGGGACATAACACCTGAAGTAAAAATAACCAGTAAACAGCATGTAAGGAGAATGGTTCAGGCCGCCTAAGTACTGTTGACATACCATGATACGATCATCGCGCCACATAATCGGACGGTAGGAAGCAAGTATGTTGGCTTGGCAAAGACCGAGCGCGGACATTACAACAAGAAAAGGCAACTATCTTGGCCGATCATCGGGCTGGATAGCAGTAGGCTGCGACATCGTGGTGAATAGCTGTCTCCGCCGATGTGATTCGGAATCTTGCACGAGTTTACAATGGATTTAGCCACGTCCGTTGCCAAACGCAGTGACTGTACTTACTCAAGTATGGGATTCAGAATCCGACGGAAGATATGGCCAGTTGATGCTGTTACCTCCTGCCACGGCAATTGATGATTGACGCCAATACTTTAATTACTCCTAATCAGATTGAAGCAGACATTGAAGAATTCATCGCATAACACACCTTTGCGCACTACATCGAACAGTCCACGTCAGTAAACAATCCGTGGCAGTTTATTGTAAAATGTTTAGTAGGTTGTCCCGGCCAGTGGTACGTAGGTATGTTGAACATCGAATTCAAGTCGGAGTTGAAAACGCCACCTGCCCTCCCGCTATACTCCAGCTCACACTGGTAACGATAAACCAAGTTCCTCTATAATTTCTGGTTGCTGAATGCTGAATCTTGTGTAGGCAAACCGATAAGTCAGAGCATCTAGTGCACCAATTCAGATATGTTATGTTGAAGGTAATCTACAGATTCTTTCAGATTTCATGTATCCTCGATCATTGAACAAGCATCTTTGTTTCAAGTTACATTCTATGTAATTCCAAGGCCAAATCTGTGGCGTAGCAGTACTGTAGACCTCGAGGTCAGTTGCAACGCACCACGTTGTCTCGTTTGTGGCGTGAGTTGATCTCTCCTCCGACAATGACATTGACTGGCCACTGCCGCACTAAGCATTGTGTGCGAGCTTAGCGCCAAGAGTTGAACATTGCAACGTTGAATTGTAAGCTAAGCGATGGTGTCGTGTTCTAGTATTCTCATTGCCAGTTTTGACAATTCATTGTGTTTTCATCCCTTCCACCTCCACAGCGCTTGCTCCACAACCGAAACAATTCACACATCCACATCCACATATTTCAGACATAAAACCCCAATGCGACCTATATTCATGGTCTTTCCAACTTCTCTCCTACTGCCGATTGTCACATCAAATCATGCCGCCTATTACGCTACCAGTTAATGTCTCTTCCCAAATGTTAGAGCCGTTGGAGAGGAACTCTCAGCGGCAACTTCTTGTAAATGACTTGGAGATCAGGAGACGCAATCTGATGGAGTGCTTTGCGAAAACTCCTGGCGCCCTTCCCCCACCAAGCACTGCTGTCCATAGCGTTTGGAATCTTATGCCCAACAACATGGTCGGCACCATGCCGATGTCGCAGGAGGCGGATGTAGTCTTCACTCGCGCGCCACCAACTACAACTATCACTGATGTCAAAGATTCTGTCGCATACGAGACTTGCACTCCTACTTCGCACATACGCAGGGCGGACAATATCCCCTCGAACAACATTGCTAAAGGTTATTTGCCTAAGGCAAATAAAAAATTCTCACTCAAAAAAACTAAGAGGCGTAAGCAACGCGCATTACCTCCGAGGAGCCAGCACCATTCACGACCCTCGGATGCCGAGAAGACTTTTGTCACGCAGCCTAACAAACCCCCGATCGTCGCAGGATGGTTTAAAACAATCGTCGATGCCAAAATGGAAGAACTTCGAGCTTATGGCTTGGCGTTCGTTGTCAAAAGTCTGCTGACCGCTGGAGCGCAGGGCGTTCAATCAGCCCCATTTGTTTCATTAGTAGCGGACACGATGTTAGACAGGCTGGCGAAGAAATCGCCGAAAAAGATGAAACGTCTCGAAAGAACCTTGCGCGTGGGCGCTATGGAGGCGTTTCGCCTATACTGGAAATCAGTTGAGTCCTTCTCCGCTAGTTGAGAAAATGGGAGTACTAAACGTTGCTCTCAGGATGGCGACTGGAGTCGACACTCTGTCTTCTCGCTGACAGGAGTAAACAAGGCTAGCCTTCTTGGATCGCTTTTCACTGTTGATATCGTGACAGCTGGAGACATCGGCCTTTGCTTGACCATCCTATTGGCGCACATACACTTTGACCGTCTGCGCGCCATACACGCCCTCCTCTTGCACGCAGACGACAGACTATGCAACCAACAACACCTGCCAGCATTAATTCAGCTCCAAAACAAGTTGCGTGTTGTCGACCCACGAACTGGCTTGTATCTGTGGGGTCCTGTGCCACTTTCCCAAGCTCTCATACAGGTAAACATGAGATCTTCCAGTGGGTGCAACCACGTCTAAGCAAATCTTTCTCAGGACATTTTAGTCACTATTGACGGCTGGATGACTGTGCAGGCATACAAGCGTGAACATTGTCGTATGTTTGTAGAATCATACTCAACTCGGCAGCCTCCCTCGTGGGCTGTAGGGCCACGATTGCGTGCAGGTAGAATGTGAAACAAAGTCTGACGCTCGAGGTCTGGACGTTATCGCACAGGTTGCGATGATGTATCATAAATATAAAATGATACGGGTAGCGCACCTAAAACGGCCGGCGGGAACGGACTGGTGGAGGTACGCCTCACCCTAGTAGGGCATTTGCGCACCCGGAGATGCAACGGGGACACTGGGGGTCCCCTAGTATAGATTGAACTGTCCTCCATAGAGTATTACTCTCCATAGGACATGAAAATTGAATAAAAAATAAAACAAAATAAAATGAATTCATGCCCATCTGTTCTCTTAATTCAACCAAGTTCATGTTTGTGCACAAATGTTGAATTCAAAAGCATCGTTTTCATGTAGCAGGGTGACATGTTGGCAGCTCATCTACGCCCCTCGAGCGACAAGGAATTGTTCCGGTATGTCCGGATTCTCATATCTGCTGAGGGTAGGAACGGTGTATAATTCAGATTGATCGTTCATCCGCACCTCTCGTCGTACCTTGTGTCCGAAGTTAAGAACAAAGCAATTGATTTGATAAGAGTGACTCACGTGCCAGACCCTTGTATCGCATCCAATCTGCGTCACTGTAACAGGACATTGTTGGACAATGCGTAGAGCATCATTCATCATGGACCGCTCTTCTGATTCATCCCCTTCACCATAAAAGTTGACATGAATTGCGCGGAGGTTACGAGCAGCAGCAAAACAGCGTGTCACAGAATCCTGATAGGTGCGGTTGAGGACCTCGACTCACAAAAATACACAAACTGCGCACCAAATTATGCCGCGTGGTGACGACAAACAGTTGCTCTAAAACGGAGCATCGGGAGCATATGTCATGTAATGCACCGAGACTAATTGTCATCCGGTCAATAGACAATCGCTTGAGGCGCGACCCGTGCATCGTGACAATAGTTTTCCAAAAATCGTCCGCGATGACCACTTGGGCAGTTGGCGTCGTGGCATATATTTGTAATATTTCTAACGGCGCAGTGGACAGCAGTTGTATCACATCACCTGTCCATGTCTGCAAGGGCGACTCGATATGAACTGCCAAAGTGATCGATCTGAGACGCCTAAATGCCCGGTGCTCCTTGCAAATGCTGTTGAAGTTGGTCATATCCTGCTCGATACAGTCAGCAGACGTGTAGTGACGGTGAAAGGATAAAGACTCACAAATGCTGGGGAAAGCCTCTCGAGACCGATGCTTGTGAGGCCATTACGATTGGTTGAAACGATTTCACCGATACCTCTATGCGTCACCTTCGGGCATCCAATAATAAATAATTGATCCAGTTCAGTCATGCTAGGAGCGAGAGATTCCAGTAGTGTATCGGTGATCAGGCTCGATGTCTACCAAGGGGAATGAGACAAATGAGTTCCTGTCGCTTCGACCCTCGTCATACCTGGCAGATCATGGTAAGGTTCCGAAGGGTTGGACCTGTAGCGGATATCCAGGAGGGAAGAACATCGATGACTTGTGCGCTCGGCATTATGAGTGATATTCTGGACAGTCTGGAGAACCGTGCAAGTATGGTAGGATCATAGTATCCGCTGTCCTTTCCGTTGATCTCGAGTTCTTCAAGTTGGGGGCATTGCTGGAGAGCCAGGAGAATCGTCGATTCCAGCGAGCCATCTCGAGTCCAGGCACATGACCTCAGGTTGACGCAATTCCGTATTCCTCTTGTGCAGAGATACAAGAGGCCGCTGTATGACGAAGAAGAGAGTGCTTTTGGAAAGGTTCTTATCTCTGTATAACGGGGTTAGTACTAACTGCGCTGGTCGGTGTCATTATCTGGTCCGGGCTCACCGAGGCGTGAAACATAATGTGCAAGACGAGGACAATTCGCAAGTGTCTGGAACAGTAGAACGACCTATCAGAATGTGAGCAACGACTATAAACATCGCAAAAAGGATAGTATTCACCTTTGCCTTAGCCTTTGTGTGCCATGAGTAGATGTAAATGCGCTGGTAGAGCCTTGGAATTGCAAATTCGTTAAATGACTTGTTGACCAAACATAAGAATGCAAGATGTTGAGCTCTGACTACAGAATCAAAGATGATAGGCAATAACTCGAGAGGTAAGCTGAGGGCCATGGAAGCCGAGTACCAGTACAGTGGCACTGGTGTGTATTTCGTTATGCTCTCACGCAGGTATGACGAGCATCGTGGGTTCGCAAAGCTGGTAACTATGCGTTTATCTTTGCAAAACATGGTGCCTAATCACAAAACTGCATTATTGCTCATTCAAGCAGCTATGTCCCGATCGTCGTCCCCGTTGTCGGCTCTCTTTCCGATGCCTTCCTCTTGCCCTTGGGTCTAGCAATGACCGCGCCACGTAAGATCCACACGGCAAGAATTGCACGCAGCGCATGGTGATTTGATATTTGCGTGAACCATACTTGTCCACAACCAGTTTTGTTTGGCGAATCAGAGAGATGGAGAATATAAGTCGTGCGGCATCATTTGGTCCAGTGGTCCCGTGGGTGCAATACTGCGCCTTGCCCATCACGCACGTCCAGACACTCCACTTTCATACCACGTTGACTTCCCCACCCAGCAAAATGGAGGTCAGGGTTGTTTAGGTTGCGTATGCGCACAAGTCCTCGGTCATGTTGAGCCTCGAGTTGCCTCGAAATTCAATGACATTACCCGATTCTGACCACTGCTATGGCTCGCGCTGCTTGTTGGTGTGTCATCCTCTGCACCATGTTCCTTGCAAACAAATGACAAATACACGTACTTGGACTGAGCAGCATTAGTAGACTCTTTGATGACACTCGTCGGTTCATCATGACATTACCGACCAGAGGGCTTACTGCTGATATCCTTGCACGGTACACATGGAATCGCTGTTGCTCTCCTGGAAACAACAGGTGTGACTGGACTAGCGGCACATATTCGTCCTGTTCTTCATGAGCTTGCACCTAGACGAAGGGCGAGACAGCCGGTCATCGATTCATCGCTTAGAGGCATCGAAGGGGTGAAATAATGAAACCGCCGCAGATCATCGTCACGATCAAGTCTGGAGGAAATGAAGGAGACACCACAGCTGCCAGGAGCACCTGCAGCAGAAGCAGAAGGACAGCACTAAGATGAAAACAAGCGCGCTCAAATACACGACAACGTGAATATTCAGATGGTTCGAAATGCAACAGAGGAGGTCATGAGAGTGTCGCCGATAGGGACACATAGGGCCAACCCATTGAACATCACCATCACTCACTGCATTGGGAGACCAGAACAAAAACTTTCGGCAAGGCCAAATACACGAGGATGATATCAAGGGCGATGGTGCACATCATAGGAGACAGGCATGGACCAACATCATGGAGAGTAGCAAGCGGAGCATTTCTGATATGTAGGCGAATAGCGAGTGGGTCAGCAACCGTCGCAAAATATGATTTACACAGAACGGACCGTTTCAAAGAAGAAACCAACTTGAAGGTCCGGAAGTACCCGACAAGTCAAGTCACGCCTTGATATAAGCTTTGAGATCCGCTCGCCTGCCTTGAACCTTCGCCTTTGCGGGCGGAAAAGTATTGTTCCTATTCGTTTCTTATCTAGAGTGGTGGCGAAGAGTAAATGACATTTAATTTACTGTATCTTTGCGTCATTGTCATTGGCAACAAAGTTCGAATGTCGTGACGATTCCGCACTCAAGCACCCGCGGAGCTGTGTGCAGTTGACCATGGGCAAATGCCACGTCTGCGCGAAGGTCAAGTAGCATCAGCGCGTTTGAGAGTGACACGTTGCGAGCGTTGTGGCATAAGCAAGCCGCAATGGATATCGTTTACCGTCCCACTTGACCGTAGGGTATCGCATAAACGACGGCTAAAGAGAAGGTGATGGGCGAAAGGCAATGACTCGGAACTTTGCCTGAGCAAAAACCGATGCGGGAAGATCAGTGCCACTGACCTCTATCTGAGTACTGCATCTAGCGGCACAGGCACAAATCCGTCAGAACCGCTTCCTGAGCATAGAAGACGCGTTCCATGTCATGGACAGAGTTGAAGCAGACGCTGTGAATATGTCGAACTGTGAGAGAGGAGTTGGGGCCCCTGAAAAGCGCGGCACCAAGCAGATTGTTCATGGCGTAGACGGAAATTAGACCAAGTCGTGCTATGGAAGAAATTTTGATAAGCAAGCTTAAAGACCACCTGGACTCACCGGTACTCTCGGCAGCCAGTGAAGAGACAAGTAACTGCTAAAGCCTCGCGGAGTGACGGCTGTTAGTAGTCAAGATACAAAGTTCCTTCAAGTTCAGTCTGTTCAGTCACGGATGTATCGGAAATGTCCGGGATGCTATATACGGTAACCTATTCAAGTTAGTGCATTCATGGTTGCAGTCCATCCAACACAAGAGTCCCTGCCTCCACTGGACTCTTTTAAGAGCTGGACAGCCTACGAGTCTCATAGCTTGTTCCTGGGCATTTGACTTTGAGCTCCTAACGATTTCGAGGAGGGTACAGGGGTAGTTTGGACCACATTAAAAGGCACTTAATTTTGGGATCACCATGTGTCGTAAGTTCATAATTAAAAATGCAAGTACTGTGTCCTAACTACCGCGCCTGAAAATTTACCCGAAGTCTATTTTAAAAATACGACGTGGAAAACAGGTCACCCGCTGGGTCACCGGTAACGCGCCAGGTAGGCAGGCTCGAACAAAAGCCCGGACTGTGGACACCTATAGGGGTTACAATAATCCCATACTACAGTCGATTTGGCGTTCGTTGGTTGAGTAGTATAGCCTAAGTTAGTAATTAACTATTTTATTTTGGGTCTTGAAAATGCCGAGTTCTTTCTTCATCCCTACTTATATGAGACCAAGTACAATTCAGCGGCATAGGGTCACCCCACTGCGACCAAAGCTCCTTTGTTGTGTCGCGTCCAACTCCTCACAAACGCGTCTACTACCGCGTCAGTTCTCATCCTTCTTCACTACCACAATCATCAGTCCAAATAGGGGACCTGCTCAGGCCGCTCGACCATTCAAACGCGATGCAGAACTCTGAAAAGGAATGCATCTCAACCCCACCTTTGCATTCAAGTGGAAACTCGTTATCTCATACAAACTGTGAGTGGCACCGTTCAACAGACGTTTCTGCGATTTCGCTGACACCCAGTAAGCCCCCAGAACAAACTCTGGATCGCTCGTTCTCATGTCTCCCTTGTTCAACCAATCTCACTTTGACATCGTTCTTCGACGGCAGCATACTCGTCAAGAAGGAAAACCCAAGTTTACCGCTGTTCCCTCCAGATTCCTCAACCTCACCAATGACTTTGAGTTTGCTGGCTGGGGTTCCATCTCTCATCTCACCCTTACACCTCAAGATATATATCAGGGTGAAGCTGAACTGAATACTCTCCGGGAACAGCAGGTTCTTGGCCAGTTTACAGCTAGCGCACTTGCAGCGAACGACATACTTGGCGGCGTATTCTACACTCTGCCAAGCGTTGTCGCCGTCGCCGGCGTTTAGTGAGTTAATCCCGCAATAACCTCGACGCGCTTGTTAAACTGCTACTTCCAGTTCTCCCATTTCGTTATTTGTGGCTGCTTCCACTTTATTCCTTTGGCGTCCTGTCATGGAAGAAATGGCTTCTGCTCTTCCCATTAGTGGGGCTTCATATACCTACCTGTATGTTGTCCTGCTTCAGAGCAGAAATTTTCGTGACAAATTACGTGGCACTAGGCTCAATGTCTCCACAAAACCTATAGCTCTTCTTGGGTCAGCGCTCCTTCTTTTGGATTTTTCAGCCACAGCAGTAGTTTCGGCTGCAACTGCAGCATCGTATCTTGCAGGCGAAGTCTCGCTACCCTTTCCGGTCTATGTTGGTGCTGCCTTTGTTTTCGTGCTGTTTACTTTCGTCAGCCTTGCAGGCTTGAGAGAAAGTGCTCGCGTAGCAACTGGTGTACTGGCGATGCACGTGAGTTATGATGTTTCTTACTGTCTAGTACCTGCTTTTGACCATCTGTTATGGAACAAGGTCTTGGTAATGTTCGCGCTTATTGTAGCTTCTTTCATTGCTTGGGGACGAGGAGGAATGACTCAGCTCAGTTCCAACTGGTCATTGGGGCACGTTGGATTGTCTCCAGCAGCTATAGCCCGACAGGTGTTCAATGGCATATGTATAGGAATGCTAGGGTTGACTGGATTTGAATGTGAGTGCTTTGACCTTCAACTCACAGTATACATAATAATACAGCATAGGTGCACCCGCATATATATCAAAGATGAAGCAGAACTGTTATCCCAAGGTTCTGCGCAACTTGCATATATCTGTACTTATCCTCACTAGCGGGATAATGCTCCTTGTTCTGGCATTATTGCCGCTCGACGTGGTTGAAAGTGGCAGCAATATCCTCAGTTTGCTGGCTCAAAAGGTGCGTACGCTTGCGATTTCGGATGACCATTATGCGTGGTGCTGAAGTGCATGACCAGGTTGCGGGGCGGTGGTTACGAATAATGGTCGTCATTGACGCCGTTGTTGTACTTTGTGCGGGTGTGCTTACAGGTTCGTGAATCAGACTCAAGCGTCGTGATCCACGCTCATATATCGTATTTTTAGGAATCTTAAGCGCCTGCGAGCTTCTTGTAAAGCTATCATATGATCGCGTTCTTCCTCGCGCATTCCTTGCCACCATACCAGCAACAGGCGCCCCTTATGTCACAGTCATTTCATTCATTGCATTCAGCGCATTAATATATGTAAGCACGGGCGCAAGCTTGATCGTGATATCCCAGATGTGTGTTTCAAATTCAATTGTATCGGGAGTTTCTGAGATTTAACAGGTTTACGATGGTGTGGTTGGCCGTTATGGCGCTCTTCCCAATCTCTCTCATACTCCTCCGTTTTTCACGACCTCGACTTCCACGTGCATCCCAATGTTCATTGTTTTTTGTTGCTGGTGCTATCGGTGTCACTATAACCGTAGCGGCAGGCAACGTGGCCGTCGATCCTACCATAGCAGGGTAAGGCTCCTATATCTTGTTGCGATATTCCGCTAAATTACGCTTTAGATGGTTTGCTCTGTACCTCATCATCCTTCTCGTCTTGTTCTACATGTCGCAAAATAAGGTAATTTTGCTGCGATGGATGTACTGGGCGTACGATCAGCTTCCCTGGCTACATCGGCTGCGGCTCACCAAAGGGTGGGGTGACGGTCTGATCCGGCGTATGAGGAGCCTGCGTATGCAGGAGGTCTGTTTGCTCGTGAAAACTGACGAGGTACGCGTACCGAAGCGGAGGGTAAAGTTTGCTAAAAACTATTCCTGAAGATCAACAATCTGTTCGACATGATTCTCTACGTTCGGCATAACGAAGAGACATCCCGTCTGAAGTTGGTGCACTTTCATAGCGGAGATATACCTTCCGAGATGGAGGCCAACGCGAAAAGCAAGTGTTTCTCGCTACATTTTTGTCCGCGTGATCCTAACAGTGTGGTTTCTCAGTTCTAGACGAGGCATTTCCTGAGATCACCGTCGATCTGGTGCGCGAACAATGTTTTTGCTCAGTACTTGCCATCTGACGTCCCGCAGATACTGATCAAGGGTCAGTTCGATCCAAAAAATGTGGCTGCCTTATCGCACCATTTGAAGATTCCGCAGTCCCTCATGTTCATGAGTAGCCCAGGTCCGAATTTTCGGTATCCTGTGGCAGAGCTTGGAGCGCGCATCATTTCGATTTGAGCGTCATGTGCGTCGCGTTGGCATTAAACTCGGTGCTGTGATGGTGCGCCGTCTTGTAATATCGAGCACTTTATTTTGATACTTTTGGTTCGTCTGCCGCTGTAAGGACAATATATAGGGATGTTGCCGCTGCGCGGCTCGTCTTGTAATACGAAAAAAATTCTGTGCGAGTGTGTATCCACTATAGATATATTTTGAGCATCGACATATCGTCTATCTGTCCTACGGACATGGCATCTGAGTCTGCGTGCATGGTGCGTTGGAGATGTCAAAGAACTGTATTGAAACAAAAGATGGTTTAAGTGGCAACGAGGTGTTCTAGTTGGCTGCAAGCAGCGGAAAGCGGAACTCGCATACAGGTGTTTAAAATGAGCGATCGAACTCGGGTTGTATTGAACGAGTCAAGAGCGCGATAGAGATCGAATGAAACTCGATTGTGCGTCCAGTATGCTTGTAGCTATTACCCATAAGTAGACCACCGCTCTTTTCCTTTACCGCCACGAATGTATGTCTTGGGAACGCCGCCGTCAAGGGCCACGGTGTTTAAATGGTTTGATCTTGTGTTCGGGGTGCATCCGCTTCACTGTCACGGTAACTTGTAGCCATACATATTGCTCGTTGGATGGTGAAAGTTCGTTTTCCTCCTGTTCCTTTTGTTTTTTCGAGGCATATGCGTGCAGTGCATGTACGGCTCGTGTGCACTGTTTCATGGAAATATGGGAGTCGATTAATTCGGTTTTGGCTTAGTCAGCAGGTAGATTTTGAAACGTTGCATCCGAGTCGATGCTACTAGCTAGGCTCGTGACCAGCCTGACATACCAATACCACGGATACTCGAAAATTTTCACAATCTCAAATTGACGCATGGTCAGACTGGTTACGAGTCTAAGACGGTTGGAGAAGCATTTACCAATGGACTGGCTCGCCACTAGGCTCTGAGAAAGCATGATTGAGTTTAGCAGTGGTGCCTTGTAAGATCAACACGTAGACATTACCATGCGCTAGGGTTGAAGATAACGAACACAATTTGACGAGTTGCCTCAATGAGCATTTAACAGGGGACCATGGCAGGAGAAGTGGAAGCTGACATCTGTAATCTATCATTAAACCGCCGCGGAGCTTTGGCTGAGAGCGTTACAATTAGCCATATTGACACCCTTTTGAGAGCGCCATTCCCCGCTGTCAACGTTTCAACGATGACTTTGACACATTGAACAGTAGGGCGAATACTAATGTGGTATGGTCGTCGAGACAATAATTAGATGGAAGCTTGCCTATGGTGGAATGCCTGGACCCTTTGAAAGCGCCAAGTTCTCCGCTGTCAACGATAACCCTGACCCATTGAACAGTGAGGTACAACCTAGCAATGTGGCGTGTTGGTCGAGACAACTATGGTGAAGTGCCTCGACCCTTTTGAGAGCGCCAAGTTCCCTGCTGTCAATGATGGCCCTGACGCGTTGAACAGCGAGGTAAAACCTAGCAGTGACCTTGGCGTGTTCGTCGAGACAATCCTTCACTGCGATTAGATAGACGGTAGAATGCCTCAAGAAGAACTGGTCTGCAGTAGAAGTTGAAGACGTTTCCTCAGCGGAGCCTGGGCTTCTTGAGAAGTGCATGGTTTCCGGTAGCGAGAATCTTCACCGAATCGTTCATAACGGAGATCCCTAGGTAGCGGCCAAGTCCTCAGTTTAAACAACGACTTCGCAGTGGTTCGCACGGACTCGGAGTTGTGGATAACAAATGCATAATGGTCTATTGCAGTGTCATCAAGCAGTTATGTCAAGGAGTAGTAAATACTAACTGTTGTAGTGACCGAGTCATCTTTTTGTTTCATGGACTGTCTCCCTAAGGATCTTGTCGCCGCCGCTTGTCGGGGTCATGGTCGTCGTAGTCTGTCGTGACGTATTTGGCTTTGACTTTCCGAGTCTTGCACCGTGACTGCCGTTACCCGTAGGACAAGCTACAATCTAACATCTGTACCAACAACTTAGCTTTCACCATAAAAATGTCGTTCGTGGCTGGCTCTCTCGCTGGTGCACTTGTGATGGGCGGTGTAAGTATTGCCCCCAAATCAGGATTTGTCTAATCGTCCCATTACTGTAGATTTACCATGGGTTTTCGAATTTGGTGCAAACCAGGTAAGCAACCATCCGTTTGGACGAATTCAAGACAAACCTGTTCATTATTCAAATTACAGGACTGCCCAGCACCGTGCCGAGTTCGTCCATATCCCAGCTCTTTACCTCTTTAACGCCGACTAAACATGTTACACAGTATTCATACACTCTCGGAGCGTATCGCTAACGCCTCGACTACAGTTCCCTCTCCTCCGCCTGCATCCGTGCGCATAACACACCATCCACTATCATCGCTCATTCAGTCCAAGTGGAACGATGAGGTTGCTGGTTTATTCGGAACTGCCTGGCGGTGGGAGCAGCGTGCAGTGGAGTTGGGAAAGAAAGTTCTGTATGGGGGCGACTCATGATACCAACTGCCACTAGGCCAGGCATTAGACTAATCGAAGGATTGCTATGAATCTTGGCACTACGAATCTGCTATGCACCACAAACAGCATATCAGCGACTTGCACCCCGCACTCCATCACTCTGCATCCCAATGAAACTTGCTTTCTTTCAGACGTACACAATTCACTTCTATCAGAATCTACGTAAATTATCATCTCCCATATCCTTGGTAATATTGCTGAGTATCATAGCCTTGTGAAGGTGGTGGAGGGGGAGGCATGGTCTGGTACTGTGAACCCTGCTGGGTTGGCTGTGTCTGGGGAGGATATTGCCGCCATGACTGTGGCGGAGGTGGAGCTTGCTGGTTGTATGTCTGTGGATTCTGTGGAATAGCAGCGTACTGCGGTCGTGACGGGGGTGGTGGTGGTAAGGAAAAGGAAGACTGCCTTTGTGGCGAAGCAGAATGCGCTTGCTGCCGTGGAACCGGAGGGGCGGCACGTGGTGCAGAAAACTGAGACCCGAACGCCCCCAGGCTTGCATATGGGTCGGTCGGCGTGTTTGGGGATACTGGATTTGTGTATGCTGGTCGTGCGGGTTGTTGTGGAGGTGGCGGGAGATTTGAATATGCCTTGATTGACTGGGGTGGAGGAGGCGGGAACATGGAGGTGTATGCCGTCTGTGACGGTTTTGGTGGGGGTGATACTGAATTTTGACTTCCCTGCAGATTCATAGACGCGAAGGACGAGTCCAGAGATGGGGGAGAACGCGGCGGCGGCGGCGGTAAGGGAGGTTTTTCAGCAGGTGTCTGGGGTACCGCAAGCCGCTGCTGGATATCCGCTTGCCCAACAAGTCTGTCGCGTTCCGATCTACGGTCGGTGATAAAGGACCTGACACTAAGAGTAAGTGTAGCACTCAGGTCAGTAAGCTGATGATAGAACTGCAGTCCTTTCCTAAACCAAATTTCAGATACGATAAAAGGGGAAACAGAGTACACATACGTCAACCCATCCCTGACCTCCATGTATCCGTCTCTCGCATTCGAGAACCTGCGTACGGTGTCCTTCTTCCGCCGCTCGCGCTCATCCCACTTCTTTGCGCCAGGTCCACGCCCAGCAAGATCTCGTAAGTTCTTCCACAGTCCCAGGATTTCCTGCAACACGGCTTGCTGATTGTGCACAGTTGTTCCGAGGCGTTGTTGATATATTCGGAACTTCTCAAGTTCTGCGGCGAACAGCGATTGCTCAGTGCCAGGGTTACGGCGATTCAAAAGCAGCAGGTGCGAGACATCGTCAGCTTGGATCTATGTGGAAACGATATCAGCTCAATCCAAATAACAATATCGTGTACATTACCTTGTCTTTCAGTTCTTTGAGTACTTCACCTCGCTCATAAGCAATCTTCTTCAACCGTCCCAGGCGCTCCTCGATTTCGGTAGTATACTGCCCGATTCTGACTCGTTCTTTTTCATCGTGTGCCTCGGCACCAATATCCAGATCTAGCAGGCTTTCCGAAGGGGCATCACGCTGGGCGCTCGCGCGGAAGACATCTTCGACGTCAGGTGATAGTAACAGTCGAATATCAGACCTGACCGATTCCCAGAGCGTCGATACTTGTTGGTCGGACGCGGCAGCAGCGTCCAAAGCGCCCATATGAGATTTTAAGTCTTGCCGAATAGACTTCGTAAAAGATGCAGATGGCTCTTGTGTCCACAGGTGGTCGTACTTGACCCGCATTGTCTCGCACTCTCTCGATTCAGCATCAAGGTCCCGCGAAATACCGTCCAGCTCTGCTTTGACAGCCTCTTTGAGACGAGCCATCTGTTGCAGAAGCGTGTCGATACCCTCCCTGTCTTCCATGACGTTGATATCCTCTCGCCAACGACGTACATCCAGGGGGATCTCTTCCTCCCCACCCAAGCTACCCTCAGCCATCGCCTTGAACCTTGCAAGTCCCGCTTGCACTCCCATCGCTTCCAGTGCACTGCGCGCCTCAACCTCAGCGCTTTCTGCGTTCTCGACCTCTTTGCGCACAAGCTTTGCCTTTTCCTCAGAGTAAACACTGGCGCTCTCGTGCACGCTCAACGGGATCAACTTGACGAAGATATCTGCGCCTATAACGTTCTGGACGTCTGGTGCCCGATACACCTCTTGAATGGTAATAGGCGTGGCGACAACTGCCTTTTCGATAGCAGGCAGTGCGTCGACAGATGGAAGGACAGCATTGTAGATGAGATCATTGTCACGCTGCGCCTCCGTCTTGCGGTCTGTGCTCAGTTGAAGCTGTACCTTTGTGCGTTCGGAGATGGAAGGTCCAGCATCTGCAGGTAGCGAAGGTGATACGTGGGCGAACAAAGCAGAGAATGATGCAGCAGAACGATTAGCTTCCTTTGCTAGAGATTCAGCGAGGGTAAACCGTACGAGGGCCTCGCCATGGGCTCCCGCTTTATTATCAACTTGACCGCGATAGTATTGTGCGATAGAGCCAAAGTGTTTGGATTTTATCTGTGCGATATGTCGACGTTAATCTCATGCTTCGGAATATGAACATACCTGGATGAGAGTGATCCAGTTGCGATCGAATATACCCTTGCCCATGAAATCTTTTACCTCCTCGCTCAGGGAAGTGTACATGGATGCAGCCTGGGAGGCAATCTTGGCTACCAACGCAGGTGCTTTCTTCTCGTCGATGCACTTTTCCAAAAATACTTCTGTAGCCTGCGCCATGATGACTCCCACCAGAAACTTGATCACCTCCCGACTGAGGTCAGTCGAGGGGGCATGCAAGAAATTCTCGTTGATGTATGTGAGCATGCCTGCGCATGTCTTGAAGTAGTAAAATGCGAGTTTGAGCCCCTCTGGATCGGACCTGTTCTGGGAGGCAGCAATGGCGGAATGCGTAGCCGCGATCTGAAACAGAACAGAGGCCTTCTCATATGCAATAGCTGTCTGGGTAGTGAGCTTGTTCGTGAAAGCATCATTCCACGGAAAGTTAACGCGAATCTCGGGAAAGCGCATCTCTAGGATCTCGAGTTGCCCAAAGTACTTGTAGAGAAGATCACGACCTGGGAAGCAACGTTGTGAGTACCCTAAGATCGTGATTGCTTGAGCGGCGAACCTGTCATATCGCTGCCTGCTCCTTTTACAGCGTCCTGCCTGCAGCGTTGCAACGCTTGGCACTCCTGTGCGTAATTATCTGGATTCTCGCCGAAGGACTTGGCAATGAGATTGCGTATGGGACCTGTCCAATCGACGTCCCCCGTCGTCTTCTTGGGGATCGCTATCATGGGCGACTGATGCGCCATGTCTGAATATTATAACTTTCAGTTTGCCAAGATGTACACGCAGAGCCTGCAGACAAGTGTTCAAGCTAAGTTCCAGTGAATCCAGTGCTGATCCCAAACTGCGCATATGACTCGCGGGATTCGGAAGCAGTTTCCGAATTAATGGATCGTTGACCCCCCGAGAGGGGTTGCTTCCTTGCCGTTTCCGTCCGCTGTAGCAAGCTCGCGTCCGTCTCATACCAAAGCCATGTCGTCTGAAAAAGCGTCATCAAGCGAGAACATCGTTAGCCAGAAGGTGTGTTTTTATAGTCAAACGCAATGTTCGAAGCTAACCGTCTTCAAGTATGACAGGTGTTGTATGTGCTTTGATTATCTGACTTGGAGGAGTCGACTGACTATATCCGCAAGTGGCCGATTTCTTGGTGAAGGCGTGAGTCTTGTATTGCATTTGCAGTTGGTATCAATATCTGAGAATTGTGCAGTGGTGTAGGCTTTAGCGTCGGAGTTGTTGCATCCGTCATTCTTTTCCGAAGTCCGTTATGTCTTGGTTGATTTCCTCCACACGTTCTAACCCGACACGTTTCAGGACGAACATGGCCTATTGCCCTTTCAACGGGCTTCGGTATGGGTGCAGCATACGCAGACTGTGACCGCTCATTCAACCCCGCACGCGTCTCGGGCACACGCATAATATCTCAGACAGACGAGAGCAAATGATGTCGCTCGACATATTACTCGGTAGTATCGCGGAGGGCACTTCACAGAGTCCAAAATATGATCGTGAGCCTCGAGGACTCGGCATTATTTTACATAGAGTGCCTTCGCACACCCTCCCAACTTCATAGATCACAATTCAACTGTTCAGTCTCCTTTTGACAAGCGTTCACTCCCGACATGGGAGCTTTCGGGCACCATTTCATTGGAAGTAGAAAGGGATTGTGGTACCTCCCTAGGCAATGTTCTTCGAGGTTTTCCAAGTACGAGACGCTCGTAGAGTACGTCTGCAGGCAATCAAAGGTGAGATGAGTGACCAGAATGTTTGTAATACTGAAGAACGACGGACATGCTGTTGCTCCCATAATGGGAACTGTGATGATGATGGTGCGAAGCCTGCGAGCTTGAGGAGGCAGCTTCTGTGCCATTGTTAATTCTGTGGCTCCAGCAGTACCACTTCAGTAGTTGTGAAGCTTGAACGTTATGAACTTTTTCTGAACACCTCTTGTCACGGTTCAGAAAGAAATGACGGTCGGACAAGGAGTTCTCCGGGGTCCTTGTCGATTTGATCAGGGTGTACAGAGTCCCGGCCTGGACACGCTAACCCCGGGCCTCTCTCGTTGGCACCATTCATATTCTGCGCTTTTCTACGTGAGGCACCATGGCTTATGTTGCTGTCGACGCGGACGATGTGAGTGCCATGGTTCCAATACTTTGTTATTAAATCAGATTCCTCACTGTTAATTGTTCATATAATTAGCACCTAGAAGAAGGACCAGAGGATCTCAAGTTCAAATGTGAGCACGTTTGCCTTGAAGGGCGTAATCAAATATTCAACCCAAGCAGCTTTCCTTGGAGCAGACGCTAGCACAGACCAACGAACACAGTCCGGGGCTCCAAACCTTGACCGAGGTACATCGAAAACTCCGCCGCATCATCTCCCCTGATGTGTATTAAATTACAGGATATCTCACAGATCACACCACGCGCAAAGGTCCATCTGGGTTCTGGACAGTCGAATACTATCAACCATACTTTGACGTTGATACCTCAACCGTCTTGAAGCGATGCTACACGACGCTCCTCCCCACCTCACCTTCGTACCTGACAATTCTTACACCAAGCGCTGACCTTTATGGCCCTTTCTGGATTCCAACCACGCTTGTACTGGCGCTATTTTTGTCTTCGTCCCTTGCAGCAAGCATCTCGTCTTACCTTTCTGCCCCAGGAGCTGCGTATGAATATGACTTTGGCCTACTTAGTCTGGCAGCAACGATCGTGTACATATACACGTTTGCAGTACCGGTTCTTCTGTGGCTCGCACTGCGCTACTTTGGCGTCGGTGAATGGAGCGTAGCGGAAGCACTCGGGGTCTGGGGTTACTCGTTATTTGTCTGGATACCAGTTTCGGTAAGGACACAAATCTTACAACTATGGTGCACCGTTTTTGAGTAACCGTTGTCTTGTAGATACTATGCGTCATACCAGTCTCTATTTTACGTTGGGTTCTGGTGGGCATCGCGTTCTGCTTATCAGGGTACTTCCTGGTATCGAACGTGTACCCAATATTGGCGATGGTATGGTCATATCCCTCGTCTGATCTAATTTGTTGAGATCGTTGACAACTTTCTTAGGCTGATGCAAAAGCCACGCGCTTACTGATAATCGTGGTCGGCGTACTCCATGCTGCGCTGGCGTTGGCATTCAAGGTGTTGTTCTTCAGCTACTACGTTGTGCACGATATTGGACCTGGAGCAGACCCCGTACGGAGATTTCTGTAAAGTGCAGCTGCGTTATCTTTGATTAGTTTCATTGTAATGCATAACTTTGATTTTCATGCATATCGTGAAACGACCAAGAGCGGATCACAATAGCAACAACCGCCACCGTTGGACATTTAATATATTTAATGCCAGCTCTGCCATGCAGTAACGAAAGATGGCGAACACATTGTAAACGCGTGTAAGCACGATGTTCGCAGGGGTTGCAGAGGCTGGTGGAATTTGTCAAACTTGCCCCAGATACATTTTCGGTGCTCCACAAGTAGCAAATTTAGATGACAGGCTATGGGTGTTTCCGAGTAAGAGTAAGAGTATGTGGGGTGTCAATATACATCATGATGAGTATGTAGAAACTCATGAATACATCGTAATGGCGTCAGTAGTGAGCCTTAGATAATGTGATCCAACGTATTTTTGGAGGATTTCAAACAGAAGCAGCACGTTGACGCGCTGCTTCCTGTGCTGCTTCTGCCCAATCCTTCTCGCGCACGCCGAATTCAACCGCCAGTACAGTCTTGTTGAAGTGCGTCATAGTCAGTCCATAGGGTTCGCGGACGCGTGACTCCCAGCCGTCTGGAATACGCTCGTGAAGAACAATGCTGCGCAGATCATCCACACGACCACCAAAGATGGTGAGTAGTGTCGAGGAACTGATGTAAACGTTGAGTGCGTGCTTGAAAACGGATGATGTGATGACACTTACTTGGCGCTACCGAAGATTTTATGGAAGAAGCTAAGTGAGAAGTCCTTGTTTGTTGCACGCGCTACTGCGCGACGCTTGCCAAGAATCCTGGAGAGATCTCTGGTGGTAAGGACATTGTTACCATTCTTGTCCTTGCCGGTAGGTGCCGCAAGCAGCTCCTCGATGAAAGGCACGTGTCTCGTTGATTGGTTTGGTTCAAGGGCAGTGTCAAGTCCTGCAGACAATTTAATCGAAATGCAAGAGCCAGATAAGTATGGTAAATCGCTCACGGAAGAGAGATGCATCATGTTCAATACCATTGTGCAGGTCGAGTTCCTCCAAATCAAAGGAATCGGCACTGTAGCTTCTCTTGAGCATGCGAGCGGCAAAATGCGGCACAAAAGAGCAGAAGGAAGGGCCAAAATTGTACGTTGCCCTGATATGGTGGTTAAGCTCGACAAATGAGATGCTGCGACCACTGCGTGAGATGATGCCTTTCAAGATATTTATGAATCAGACTTAAAAACGTAAAATGTCTGTGAGATTGAGACTAACCATGATTGGCCATAGCATTGAGTGCTGGGCATGAGCAGCGAGAGTCACCTTCCTGAGGAGGCTTAAACTCGGGCCAGTGCCCTCCATAGCCTGGATGGCCCTCAGGCGTGACATGTCCGATGCGGCGCTTTCTCCTCACGAGATTGAGGAGGGTAAGGAGCACATCCCAAGACATGATCCCAGCATCGAAGAAAAAGCGAGACACAGTAGAAAAGAGACCCATTTTGCTCCAAGGACACAGACTCAAGGTCGGGGGTGGAGTCGATATGCAGTTTCTTTGCTACATATATAATAAATGGACCGGCAACTGGTTACATGCTTAACCCGATTGAGGTTGTGCCTCCGAGTCAGCGCCTCGAGGCGAACTTAAAGCTTCATGTCCCCGTTTGCCGACTCCCCGTGCTCACGTGATCCGTAACGGGAAATAGGACTTCGTACACCGCTATAATTTATAGACGCCGAGTACTTCCAGCTGGAACCTAAGAAGCACGAACTTATCAGTCGGTTCCTTTTAACAAATACCGCGCACCGAACCTCTTGAGTTTCTTGGTGGCAGTCAGGCGCACACATACAGAGCAGAAGAGGAGCTATGTGTGCGCAAATCGGAGTCGCTCAGAAGGCATGTGCGGTCGGTTTTGCTGTTATAAGTATTGATGTTGCCAAGGACAGCCTGTACGCGTCCTTTCAAATTCAATGAAACATTTGTTGCATGCTCATTTGAAGATCCTCATTGCGTATCCGTGCTGTGAAGGACTTGGATACGCCGCATGCCATTCCTGCAGATTTCTCGCTCCTTCCTTGGTCGGTGATTCACTCCTCGCGAGCTGGACCTCCTGCAATATTTATAAAAACGCCTTCCGCAACTATTGTCGCAGTGCACTCGCTTCACCTCCTGCTATGTCTTTCGCATAGATGAGCCTTTTTTTGTTTTTCTAATGACATTCATTCTAAGTCGCTTTTCACCCTGTCAACCTTCTCGTATCGTCTAGCCACGGCAGAATGGTGCTCAAACTCTTATCCAACTACGAATGTCCCGGGAACCGGAGAAGATAGAACGATCATAATTCAGCAAGGCCGATCAAATGCACTAGAGATGCAGTCCTTGTGTTGCAGATACGCAGAGTACGATTAAGTTTGTCTCCGCTCAAGTACAATAAAACAGAGAAGTAACTTTACGAGGTGCGCGGTGTCCCAACCTCGTGACTGCTTCACATTAACGCAAGGCGCTACCACATCTGATAGGAAGCCTCGGGGCTCGATTGGTCTAAAAATACAGGCGCCTGATAGGCCAGATACACAACAGCGCCGTATCCGGGGCCATCCGAAATTTGATCACGAGGTCTTCAGAACGACCCATCACCCAATGGTGAAAGGTGTTTACACAGCCAGTGATGAAATGAGTAAAGGAACATGTCACTAAAGCCGCTCACGGATGTCAATTATGAAATTTCTGCAAACCGAAGAACTTCGGGTATTGAGTATAACAGGAGGAACGTTGCTTTTTTTGTGCAAAGTTGACATAAGAAACTTACCCACAAGACCTCACTTGCAAACTTCCTGATGCGGCGACTTTCCAGCCCGCCATGGTCGGATCCAGCTATTCCCTTCAGCAGATTGATAGATCGGCGGCCTCAGCGATTGTTGTTTATTCGACAACACAGCAACCCACCGATCGGAGAGAGGTAAGCATACCTCCCACTAAATTATGTTTGATTACACGAGAACTTTGTCAATTAATATGCATGCCCAGACTACATAGAAATCCACTTGCATGTTTAGGGAACAGAGGAGCGGCCTGAGTGGAGTTTAGAGCGCATCGGAATCAGAGCCCAAACGCGGATATTCTGACAGGCTTTTTGTGATGCTTGACAGCGGGATACTCACACACTGACACACAGCAACGAACACCAAACTCTCGGGTGAGTGGGAGATCCGATACTTCGAGGTTTTTGCTTCCCTCCGGAAGCCATTTAACCCAATGCTGTGCCGTAGTCCTTGGAACCGCAAACCGAGAGAACCGGTCACCATCGGAATGATTCCCGCGCTACGGTGGGTCGCGCTGGTCAGTCAGCTCCATGGGAACTGGCACATGTGTGATGGGCTGAACCAGAAACGCACAGTTTAATATTTCAAACCATATGGGATGAAATCCACTGCAAAGTAGACTGCTGACCACACGAACCAGATCATTCGAAGTCCGGAGATAGGAGTCCATCGTAAGTGTTGACGCTTCAGTTTGATCTTATTGCTTACTACCAATTGTTTGCCATCAAGTAGGTCCAAGTTCCCATGGCTGAGCGACTCGGACTGATGCTGTGGTAGGATTGTTGATAAGATGCGGCCATCGTGTACTCACGGGCCAGCGTCTGATAGTGCAGGGTAGGGCGCCATGAAGGGGCAGCGGCCATAGATGTTTCTTGGCATAGCACAAGGTTTATCCCTCTTCACCTGGATAGCGTGCATTAAACACGAGGGCTGCAGGAGCTCAAAAGTATGATCCTAGATGTTAGCCAGATAGCCAAGAATGCTGACGTACGGCAGGCTGTAAGGGCAGTGTGCAA
This sequence comes from Suillus brevipes Sb2, assembly GCA_011800875.2. Lineage (NCBI taxonomy): Eukaryota > Fungi > Basidiomycota > Agaricomycetes > Boletales > Suillaceae > Suillus > Suillus brevipes. Next base: position 151,084 of record JRHT02000018.1, on the reverse strand, counting down.
AAAGAGAATGACTTCACCTTCTTCGTACTGATGTACATCTCTCAAGACGAGATTTTCCAGGTCCTCTCCTCCAGTGCCAGCGGCAAGTTCTCGACTCTTGATTAACGATTGCTCGCTCCTCGAACTGACGAAATGTTGAGGAACTGAGAAATTTAATACCGGTCGTAACATAATACTCTGTCCAAGTGCAGGTTTGCTGGCTCGTCGCGTAACTGGGAGTTGAAATCTGACTTCTAGTGCTCAGCGATGGAGCTCAAGGGTGCCGCCACCCCTGTTCTATCTCATGGCCCCCTGGAACTCCTTAGGCCGAGTTTTTTAATGCCATCACTGCTGTCCTTCTATCATGATGTGCAAACAAGTCTCGATCCGTCTACCGAGTCTTTTGCGAACAGAAGTCAGTCACACGTCGCTCTAGTACTCAGAGGCTTTATATATCTGTTCATGCACACATCACAGCTTGAACATGGAACGGTAGTAGTGGCTACCCTGCAGGCCTGGGGCTGGGCATAACTCGCAATGATTCATGGTTATCCCTGGTGAGCCTATGACCCTGACGCGATCTAGTGACTGGCAGGTACCAGTGGATCCTCAGGCTATTGAAGGAGGTCTGGCCAAAGCCAATACTTAGGGTAATGTACTACCCAATGTCGGACAGCCCTACTGCACCTCTAGACTCGCGAGTGCCCCAGCGTGACGCTACCCTCCACTGTTCCGCAGTCCCTGCCGGGCGTTCCAGACGTGCAGTCCATTGAAGATGAGTAATTGATCTCTCTGTTGGATGACGTTAGTATGCCATCGTCTGAAGCACGCCGTACTCGATTGCCGAGGCGGCCTATTATTGATCTTGATTTTACCAGATAGAGTACGGCACTACGTAGCGCTTACGATGGCCCCGCCACGTGCCCCTCAGTAAGTCATGTACTCCCATGCAGACAGCGCAAACCAACCATTTTATGCGTTGTCAGATGGTGCGTGTTTGTGAATCGTCAGACGGATGTGAGCTGATTTGAATGACATAGTTCGACCTGAAACGACTCCAATCAATCAGCTCTAATCAGGCCCGCTCAACGCCTGCCAGTGTCGTTGGATCCGTATAGATGAGGATGTTCCTTGGGCGTGAGTGTCGTTTGTGCAACTACCTCGTGTGCTGGCTTCGCCTTTTCTGGTTACTTTCGCCTGACGGTAGCGATTGCACGGCTTTCGTCCTAATGAAATACTTGTAAGCATTGTAGTGTCTTTCCATGATGCATGGTTCATCATGGAAAGACACTACAATGCTTACAAGTATTTCCTTCCTTGCTGTCCTTGGGTAACGAATATGTTATATCTACACAATGTAGGAGTTCATCAGTAACGCAAGGAATTCACCGAAGCCACCGCGGAAGAGGGCCAGTTGTCACTACATCTACTGACAAACGACAAAGTTACTTGGTGCTCGACTTCATCATGCTTAATTGCATCGATGTGTATTGGGGGACATTCGTAAAATACATGCAAGGCCATAATACATAGGTCAAATGTATGATTCTAGTTAAAAACCGAGTGGTAATTCGGTGAAACTGACTACAGCAAACCGTGTGGTCAACTTGTATTCTTCTCATGATCGCACCGAATTCGACGATCAGTCTACGAGAAAAGTTTCTTGTATGACTTCTTCTCTCTCTCCCTTTTTTCCTTCTTCTTCTGCCTCACTTTCGCAAGCTCCCCCAGGATCGCCGGATCTTCAGGTGCAAGCTGACTAGCAGCAACAAGATCCGCTTCAGCTTCATCTTCCTGCTTCAGAATTACATGCGCTAACGCCCTACGGTAAAGGGCCTTGGCTTTATCTGGGCTGCTTAGCTGCAGACGGTCCAAAGCTCGCGTAGTATTCTTCACCGCAGTTTCGGTAGCTGCTGGTTGCGTGCGTAGCGCAGCAAGTGCTGAGTTCAATAAAAGGGGTGCAAGAAGCGAATCATAAGAGTCCTTGAGCTCCGGTGGAGAGTTTTCCGGCAATACGGGGTGCACGTCTAGGTATCTTATCGACTCTGACACTTTGTTAACAATGCGAGCGAGAAATTTTGCAGGATTACTTACTAAGGTAAGCTTTGAGTGCGAGTTCTATTTGTCCATCCTTGAAGAGCTTGTTACCAAGCTCGCGGATTTTACGTGCAATATCCAGTGCAACTTCGGGGTTTTGTACATCGGAATCGTCGTCTTCAGGGTAGTCCTCGTAGTCATCACCAACAGTTGTCTCAGAAGCTACGAGGGAAGGGTCATCCGGTGAGAGAACACCGCAAGCAGATATAATGATGGGGGAAGTGGGAACATCTCCAGACGCAGTAGGGAAATTCTCAATTGTACGAACTGCGCATGGAATAGTGAGCAATCTGCGAAAAAGGAAGACAGGCGCTTAGGCAATATATCATACCTACTGATTTGCCCTTGATCACTTCACCGAAAACAACGTGCTTGCCATCGAGATGGGGTGTTGGGTTCACGGTGATGAAGAATTGCGAGCCATTAGTGTCTTTTCCTGCATTTGCCTGAGAAGTCGATTAAAACCACTTTCATGAATGAAAAATGAGGAGGAATTCTACCATGGACAACAAGAAAGGTTTCGTGTGATTCACGAGGAACGCTTCGTCTTCGAATTTCTCTCCGTAAATTGATTCCCCCCCGGTGCCTATGTAGACGATGAGATTGTAACATCTGGATGTAGTTGTGGGACACACCATTGCCCGCCGTGAAGTCACCACCTTGACACATGAACCTGATCCACTGCATTAGCCTTCATTGTAATATGAAAGGAAAGCTCTTACCCTTTGATTACGCGGTGAAAGCCAGATCCCGCGAAACAAAGAGGTTTGCCAGACCTTCCAATACCCTTCTCACCCGTACACAAAGCACCTAGAATCATTAAACTCTGACGCGATTGACCAAGTATCTGAGAACTCACGGAAGTTTTCAACTGTCTTGGGCACCAAGTCCGCGTATAACGAAAATACGGTACGCCCAATGGGCTTGCCATCGATGGTGATGTCAAAGTAAACGATGGGGCGCTCTGCAGACATGTGGCGCTTGGTGGCGGCAAACGAAAGAACAATCAGTAGGGGTACAACAGCGCTTCCAAGTCACGAGAAAATGACGAGGGGTTATAACGGATCGGATGCTGTAAGAGTGACGAACAGTTGTTTCTGGCAGTTTCGAGAACTGTCATGATCATGATATCGATGGTGATCAAGACCTGATATCAGTTTAATTTCTGCTACTAAAATTAATGAAGCAACTTTAAAAGCTGGCCACATTCTACGGATGTGACTCTTCTAGTAGATGCGATCCATTCATACAAGCGTAGTTCCTACATAGCCTGCTCGCACGTTTTCTAGAACGTCTGCAAGTTGTACAGCGCAAAGCGATTAACGGATTGCAGTGGGTCACGTGACAGTGGATGAGTGACGTGACTGAAAGGCACGTGCGTCGTGAAGCTCAGCGCCGAGCGCTCGTTGCCAGCGACCGTGCTGCCCTCCACCAAGGACTCGGATTTGGGCCACCGTACCTGTCGGATATCCGTGGTTGGCTATCCAGCTCAGAATCAAGTATGAATATTTTGTTTCGCCGCTCATTGTGCCAGAGGGAGACGATGCGACTCGTGAGCAACACAGTCACCGTGACTGGTACGTGTCATCTATAAGTTACACTTGTCTTCAACTCTTCAAACTTCAAGGCTTCACGGTTCACAATCTGATCTATATTTTCGGTGATTTCGCAGAAGCTCAAACCTCGTTTGCTGTTGCAAAGTTCTTGAATGCCTTCAGTTCGTCCTTCACTGGTTCCTTGCGCACCCTGGGCAGGCCCTCAGATCTCAGAGAGTGAAGTCAGTATATCGCTTGATGCACCGTCAAAAGGGAACGGGCACATACTATCACTATCGCAAGTAACGTACAGGTCAACTGATCAATCATGATAGTGTCGAGGCCTAAAAATATGCTTCATGTGCAGAAGGTTGATGACTTCGAAGTCGCGTGGTTTCATGGTTTAAAGGGTTTCAGCTCCCAGCACTGGCAATACTAACTCTTATCTTCTTCCTTCTTCCCGCAACAGCGAACTCAGGTACCCACTTGAATCTGATGACTTTCAAGGCATCCAGTGTCACTCTGCCTGATCTTTACGAGGCTTCAATCGCGGAACTTCAAGATGGTCTAGTCAAAGGACACTTCACTAGTGTTCAACTTGTCAAGGTAGACTCCTGCTCCTCCGGTACATATTTGATGCAGTATCTAATCAGTCATAGGCTTACTTTGACAGAATCGAGGAGGTCAACTTAAAGGGTCCCGCATTACATGCGGTCATCGAGACCAATCCAATGGCCTTATCACAAGCTGCAGCCCTCGACGATGAACGGAAAGACAGAGGCGGCCGTGGGCCATTGCACGGAATACCATTATTGCTGAAAGATAACTTTGCTACGCTGCACGGGGAAGGTGAGATTTTCTGCATCACGTTTGTACATGCTGTGCTATACCAATAAACTGACGTCTGGATAAGGAATGAATACGACCGCAGGTACTTCAATAATCTGTGCTACTAGCTGCCATCTCGCATATCGCGATTTTTTTATTCCATCCTAGGTTCCTATGCGCTGCTAGGTTCTGTCGTGCCTCGAGACGCATTTGTTGCCGCAAAATTACGTGAGGCTGGGGCTGTGTTCATAGGGAAAGCAAATCTTTCTGAGTGGTCTGGCATGAGGGGCAAGTGGGGTCTTTTAACGGGACAGGTTCCCAATGGTTTGTCAGAGCGTGGAGGTCAAACTTTTTCCCCCTACTACCCGAATGCACATCCATCTTCTTCGAGCTCTGGAAGTGGCGTCGCGATGGCCATTGGTCTGGCAGCTGGGTCCCTTGGCTCAGAAACCCATGGCTCTATCGTCTCTCCAAGTAGCAGGAACAATGTTGTTGGCATCAAGCCCACTATCGGGCTGGTATCTCGCTCAGGCGGTAATGTTTCTAGCAATGGCCTTTCTGATTTTCTATCTGATGTTGAACGCTAGTAATACCTATTTCGTCTCATCAAGATACTCCTGGCCCGATGTGTCGCTCCGTTGCTGATGCCGCCCTGCTGTTAAATTTCATGGCTGGACCCGATCCTCGAGACGCAGTCACATTACATCAGCCCGGACTAGTCCCAGACTACACGAGAGCGCTCGACAAGAACGCCCTCAAAGGCGTTCGTCTTGGAGTGCCTCGATCTTTCATCCGCAACTCAAAGGTCATCGAGGAGACGTTCAACTTATCTCTTGACGTCTTCCGAGCTTTGGGCGCGGAGATCATTGACCCTGCGGATTTCCCGGATGCAGAAGAATTACTGGCATCGAAGGCGGAGAAGCGGGTACTGGATGTGGACTTCAAGGTCGATCTTAACAAGTACCTGTCGGAACTTGTCGATGTTCCGACAGGCGTCAAGAGTCTCGCTGCTCTGATAGAATTCAACGAGAGACGCGCAGAACTGGGACTTCCACCACCATTTTACAAAGATCAATCGCAGTACGTCGACTCGACGCTCATAAGCGATATGCTTGTTCTCAGAATATCTAGATTGATCCAATCGGAAGCTGCACAAGTTGATGACGCCTACCTTTCAGCACTGGCGGAAGATTTCGATTTGGGACGCACAAGAGGAATTGACGCCACTCTGGCCCAGTTTAATCTCGATGCCATCATTTTACCGACTGATGCACTGGCGTGGAAACCCACAGCAATTGCAGGGTATCCGCTGATTTCAGGTTAGTACTTTCTACTGCGAAAATGTTACTTAATATCATCCAATGTTTAGTGCCCCTCGGATTTCAGCCAGATGACGTTGAATTGCTCCCTGCGGCGCCATCCTCAGTATATGAGCAAGCCCCAGGACTTCCGTTTGGAATTGCTTTTATGGGAACCGCGTATAGCGAGTTTAAGCTCATCGGCTATGCGTATGCGTTTGAGCAGGCTACGCACGTGAGACTTCAGAGAAGGGCCTATGACGCTGCGATTCCTAGAACTCAATTAACGGACGTTATGTCCCAGCTCTGAGCGTGAATTTACCATTGTACACTGTCATATGCATCAAACAAGTGATTTATCTTGCACGCATGTATTCTGGACATCAATGCACATTGAATATTCAATTCTACTTGGTGTTTGAAGCACGGCTTTAGGCGCGGCGACTTTGAAAAGAACCTGCCATTTGCTTGCTCCTTCCAAACTTTTTATTACCTTGAGTGAGCAAGCCCCTCGATCTATCCTCGCAGTGCACACTGACTACACACGCCAGAATAGTTTTGGTGAGAAGATCTTGCGCATGCAAACGGCAATTTCAAGTTGGAAAGGTCAAGCATTCACGTGCCAGTATGCATCGAACCTCGGAACGCAAGTGGTGTCACCGATACTATACTATATAGCTCTTGTTCCGGGACTCATAAAAAGCAACTGGGTGCTTTCATTATTTCCCAATGGGCCATTATAGTCCGGATATATTTTTGGCGGCGGACCAGAGATATGTATGTGGTAGAACTGTACCTCAAATATTGGATCTTACTTGTGTGTTGACAGCTGCCAGCCTTGGTATTTTCCTGCGCGTTCTCTCTACTCTTCCAACTATTGATTCCCTTGGTGCCACCAAAGCCGTTGATGTCGGGGTAGCTTCTCTCAAATGGTTAAGTGCCTGTGTCGGCGCTGTTCGCACGATTGACACAACTCCAGCTCTTCTACGAAATGGGTTCCTGTAGAGATGTCGTTGCCCTAACTTAAACTAACTTAAACTCTTCGCAGGCTAGGAGGCGACTGACCTCACAACTCTCCAATTGAGCAAGGAGGGTACCTACTCACGCCGCAGATTTAGCATCTATCTGTGTCTGATTCACCTTCGAGACACTTCATGGGAAAGGTAGCGGTGTTTCCCATCTAATCCAAAGCGGTACAGGTCCCGCAGTGACCTAGATAACACATCTTGATACACTGAAAGTATTTCCTGCCCAGGTACTGGTTCAAACTTATTTCCCCCTGCGTGTATACCTGTTGACATATGTTGATATTCTTCCAAGGCCGACATCATTTTACGATTTTCAATGGAACCTCGGAAGAGAAACGAAGCAAGGAGGAAAATTGTCCTAGCAGTCATCCAGGGATGCTTGGTATCGGAGCTAGCCAGTGCGGCTTGCGAGTCGCTGCGCGCTTGAAATAGTGTCTACCTTAGTGGTCCAATATAATTTGCGAGTGGGAGCCAACGTATGTTTCTTCATAGCTTCATTCTCGATCTCATTCAATCTAGCATACTCCTTTCAGTGGAGAACTCGATAAAAATCATCGTTCCTGCGCAACTCAATTTGTACGTCATTTGTCAGATTTTGTTCACGCTGTGGTACAGATCTCTGTCAAGATATGAATACATGACTCTCGACGTCACTCTCGTGCGTATTCATACAGTTCTTTTACATACACAATCACTCATCGATACACGCCTCGTACACGTTCAGCTTTGATTCTCCGTCTCAATCAGCGTATTAATTCCTCCACCCTCGAACCTCCCTCAGTGTTTTGATCCAAGACTGAGGTGAGTTCTCGAGTTCCTATCCTCGGTTTTACATACGTTTTCCTCAATACTATCCTACCTACATAGTTCGAGCCTCTCCATTCACCACAATCTCATCTAGATTTCCTATCTGAGGCAACATTCTGAGCCGCCCGTCAACTCTCTCTTGCTAATCTTACACTCAGATTCCCTTGGCCATATTTCAGCCCTGCATCCCAAGTGAATCTCCCAGCAAGTTTTGTCAAAGTTCATTCTATTTCCAATTCCTTTTTCATTCAACTTAACGATTAGTTCAAAGGCTGTGTTCACTTCTTGGACATGAATGTCTCGACATCGTCTGGTGTTGCGGAAACAGTTTGGCATGACGCCACAAAGTCTTGGGACGCAGTCATTGATCGTGGATGAATATCACATTTTCGTTGCACCTGGCCACGGCGGCAGCATCCCCCGATCCCCATATCTTGATGGGAAAGTAGTGATACTTGATGTCTATCTAAGGACAAACCACTGTCAAACGAAACTACTTTGCCAGTAGGGTGCTTTCATTCGTCGTAATACAAATCTGGCTCTGGCCATATGATATCGCGCTAGATCTATGCAACCACGATGTGGACGTAATCATGTTTGTTTAGGAGATCGTCTGGTCATGCAGGTAGGCAATGGCGAATTCCCGACGGAGCCTCTGCGGCTCTGCCGGTCTAGCGCCTTGGAACGCGAGGGAAATTTATATATCAGTACGTTCTCGTGCACTTAGAGCGGGAGAAAGAATTACAATTTTCCCCGCAGACATTGTGGTTCAAGTAGTAGACTCATAGATGGTGAAGTCTGATAAGCCAATGTGGTTGGACGCTTCACCACACGTGGCTGGCATTACATGGTGGAACGGAGTTTCAAGACGACGTGATCATTTTTGCCACGGGATATGTGCGCTGTTCTACCGGAGGCGTCGGAGGTTCCTGGGCGTAATGTGCAGCTTTGGCAACCTGCATGATAACGTGAGGCCGGTGTGACAATGGAGTTGCGCGGGGAGTCGGGTTATAAGATGAAGGCGCACAACGTGGTATCTGGAAAGCATAGGGGACACGAGAGTCTTTGGGTTGCGGCCGGTTAGCGACCTCATTAATAAGGAATCGATCTTGCATGCTAACGGGCGCCAGGAAACTATCATGATCGTGCGCGAGCACGCATTCGAAGCATGCACTTAGCCTTACATGAGCCACACTCTGAGCGTCATATGGCTTCTCGCTCACGATCTAATAGAGATTAAAGCGCGCTTGAGGGGCCTGTTCAGACGCGAAGAACTCATCTTTTAGGTTAGGTTCGTGGGGTGATCGTCGCATCGGACAAACGGAGGGCAACGCCGTGACCACCAACCCCCGAACCCTATGACAGTGACTTTCTCATCATTGTTCCACGTTGTGTGTCATGTTGTGATGATCTGTTCGTGATTAATATTCATGGTACTTGAAAACTATCATGAGCAGGGCAAGCAAACCAGTGATACTTGGTCTCATTTAGGACCACTACTAAATATGGGACTAGTGCGAGACTAGACAACGTCTGGGCTCTAGGCAGGGATCCTCGTGATCTATAAACGTGTCGCTGCGGCGACATGATAATCTTGGCTGATAAGTCAGTGTACCTGGTCGCATAACTCAAACATGACGAGCCTTACCTTGTCCTTGAATGAATGTCCTGCAGGCGTTGAGGTCATGGTGTCGATCGGTGTGAGGGAGGCGAGTAGGATATCGTGAGAATGCATATAAAATTATATTTCCGAAATGAATTACATACATACGCCCAAAAAAGTAAATTGCGAAATATTATTATAAGAAACTGGGATTTCCATGTTGAAATCATATTTTGAGCTGTGCTCTGGTTCCTGTTAGCCAGCCAGCAGTGCCTTGCCCAGGACGTCCATCTTCCTCTTTCTTCGTGGTCTCCATCTCCGTGCTTCTTCTTTAACAAGGCGGGTGTACTCCCTTGACTTCTTTTCGTCATGAGCGTCCTTGTCCCCACCAAGTTTCCTAGCGTTGCTGCTGTCATGCTTGCCTGCGTTGCATCTCTTGTTTGCCTATTGCTTGCACGCATATTGTATTCCTTTATGCGCCTTTGGTCTTGTCATCCTCTATCAACAGCGTCCAACCAGAAGACCCCTGCTTGGTCCTCTGTGTCGTCGCTAACCAACACGTGGAGTCGGTCTCTGCAGCGTGCTCTCCCAGCATCGCTACCCTTTTCATTGACCATCCCGGAGAAACCATCACCTGAAGTTGGCACAGGAGCAGGTGTAGGACTTTCGCATAAACGTCTTGAATCTCTCCCTGGCAATTGGCAATTGTGTCGACCAGGTCCTCAGTTTCAGCCACCACGTGAGCCAGGAATTTCTATCGGTTTCTATGTTGCAATGCTAACTTATTGCATCATAGCACCGGCCGTGTATCAAAATCCAGCGCCTCTCTCCATGGCGAAGCTGATCATGTCACGACACGTATGCAGCGCTTTTTCACCTGGTAGTTACGACCACTGACGCCTTGCGCAATTCAGACCTTTCGTCGCCCCAATCCAAACCGTCCACGGAAATTGTCAACCTCATCCCCATCTCGTCCACCACAGCCCACCTCCCAGCTGTTCCACTCCATAGCATAAACACATAATATTTCATTCCCGCGCCAAAATATCACCGCATTTTAGGGTATATGTATGGGCTATTCTGGCCGGAAATAGCTTATACCTCACCCACGCTAATTCACGAACAAATCTCAACGGACTGATAACGCATAGTCTACTGGCATGAGCCCTGATGATATACCACGGTATCTACGTGTTTATTTATGATTGGACTTACGTAACTCAAGGCAAAGAAGACGAAGTGGGAGGACGAAGGACTGACAAACGGCTTTTCTTTTCTATGTACACACTGGACGTGCTTTCAAACTTTGCTTTGCTTATACTTTTTTATACTTTCGATCCTTCTATCTTTTACTATCATTTAGTCCTTGTTCCGTGAACATACCGTTATCATCCCATAGACGGCTCGCCGTTTGTCGAGAACCCGTACCTATGCCAAGCAAAAGAACATGTTTTCGCGTTGTCCGAACCACACACCTTCAAGTTAATCTTTCAATTCCGTTGGCCTGTCGGGTCTGGACAGGCGCATGATAGACACGCACTCTGCCTGCCGCGGTAGTGACGGTGGTGGTGCCGTCAGCGCCTGCTTTGCACAAATGATGATGTTTGTTGAATTTTGAAACGGCGTTGACCAGGCGTTGACTCCCGACGTCCACGCGAGCATCACTCAGACTGTGATGTGGATCGATAGCGTTCGACCGTGCTAGGCCAAACAAGCGCTCAGCACTGCAGTCACTCGAGTTCTAGTCTCTGGATTCATCATATATGGACTTTGGACTGTTGGAAATGGGGCCAACGACTGTGGCAACTCCCAGCGATACCCCGGGCCCAAGTTGCTTACAGCCGCGTGGTCTCGGCGCTGGACACCGCACCGTCGAAGCCTATCTCGCACTCGTGACTCTATCGGTCAAATTTATCTCTAGTCCCACGTCCAGGGTCCGTATGGTATGGTGCAGGCTCGGAAGTCCGAGTCGTTTATCATTGAACAATACTTCGACCAACTGCGTGTCTGGTCCTAACTCCCGTTTGTTACCTCTCTAGATCCCTCGGCGGATTACAGCGCACGATGCCTGGAGACATGCCCAATCGCGATGTGCTTTCGGAGACAGTGTTCCCTGATCTATATGAATCTGGAATTTCCGACCTTCAAAAGGGTCTTGGGCTGGGGCACTTCACAAGTGTTGATCTCGTCAAGGTAAGTTACTATTAGCCGATTTATTTGTTTCATAACGATTTATGCAAATACAGGCTTATCTTGCAAGGATTGATGAGGTTAATCTGAAGGGCGCAGCTCTCCATGCGGTAATTGAGACGAACCCGAATGCTTTACTGCAGGCCGCAAAACTTGACGCCGAGCGCAAGTCTAAAGGAAGCAGGGGCCCGCTGCACGGCATCCCTTTGCTACTGAAAGACAATATTGCTACACTGCATGAAGAAGGTACGTAATTGGTAATTGTCGTTGATGCGTGCTCAGTATGCTGATCCGCCTGAAGGCATGAACACAACTGCTGGTACGATGTCCAAGAACGTGTAGTTCTGACTTAAATATTTGGTGAGATTAGGCTCCTACGCTCTCCTGGGTTCCGTCGTTCCGAGGGATGCATTCGTCGCTGCTAAGCTCCGCGAGGCCGGCGCCATCTTCCTCGGAAAGGCGAACCTCTCTGAATGGGCAAACTATCGCGGCAAGGTTCCAAATGGCTTCTCAGGCCGTGGCGGCCAGACTCTGTGCCCTTATTACCCAAATGGAGATGCATCTGGATCGAGTTCTGGGAGTGGGGTTGCGATGGCCGTCGGTCTTGCTGCTGGTTCCCTGGGCTCAGAAACGGATGGTTCCATCGTTTCACCAAGCAGCAAGAACAATGTGGTGGGCATTAAGCCCACTGTGGGGCTGGTTTCTCGAGCTGGAGGTATTTACATTTTTCAATCCCACCTTGGCAGATGACTGAGTCACTTTAGTGATACCCATCTCATCTCATCAGGATACAACTGGGCCTATGTGCAGGTCAGTTACAGATGTAGCCATTCTGCTCTCCGTTATAGCAGGACCAGATCCTCGAGACGCGGCCACGTTGCAGCAACCTGGCGTTCTCCCTGACTACATGAAAGCGCTCGATCCGGACGCTCTGAAAGGCAAGCGACTGGGAGTGCCGCGGATGTTCCTACGCGATGGTGAAGCAATTTTGGAAACTTTCAACGCTTCTTTAGATACTTTTCGGGCGCTCGGCGCGGAGATCGTAGATCCGGCCGACTTCCCCTGCGCCGAGGAGATGAAGGAGTCGCAAGCAGAAACACTCGTGCTGAAGACAGACTTCAAGGTTGATCTGACCGAGTATATTTCGGGGCTACTTGAAGTCCCTACTGGCGTAAAGAACCTCGCAGACTTGATCGAGTTCAACAATACCCACGCGGATTTAGAACTTATACCACCATACCACGATGATCAATCTAGGTGGGTCCATGAGCTGGTGGTGCTATAGGGTTGTTCACTCTGCTGCAAGGTTCATTGCTGCTGAAGCAACGGAAAAGAACGATGCGTATTACGCAGCTTTAGCGGAAGATTTCGATTTGGGCCGGAGACGAGGCATTGATGCAACTCTGCAAAAATTTAAATTGGACGCAATCATTCTTCCCACTGATGGTACGCCAGATTATGTGCTTGCGTCAATTTAAGGATCTCAAATCTCCTCAGGGATGGCCTCAAAACCTGCAGCAATTTCCGGATACCCCATAATCTCAGGTGCGAATCCCCATTTTCTTGACTGTTTATTTGACTAAATCAGACGCTTAGTTCCGCTGGGCTTCCAGCCAGATAACGTTGAGATATTGCCAGTTCCCGCTGCGCCGCTTCATACACAAGCTCCAGGCCTTCCATTCGGGTTAGCCTTCATAGGCACCGCATACAGCGAATTCAATCTTATTGGTTTCGCTTATGCATTCGAGCAAGCTACGCAGGTCCGTTTGAAGAGAAGGGCTTATGCTGAAGCAATTCCTACGACGCAGATCAAGGATGTGATTTCTATGTGAAGGGGGACGGAGTATATGACTGGCGCACAACAACTATGTACTTTTTTCTGATCATACTTAGGTTGATCGTGATATTGCTCCAGGTACTGTATACATACAGTCGAATGAGCACAAGCCATCACATCAGTGGTGATCCGTGGAACAGGCTTCACGTTGGGCGTGAACACCGTGAATTACAGGATTCATCAAGCCCGCGTCAACCCGAGGGAACGCCTGAAATTAGCCATCCGAGTCCCATGCCATCTAAGTCTGTATTGATATCGTACATGGGGAGATATCGTGACGGGGCCCGTAAAGAACTTCGCTGAGTGACCTGCGGATGTGAATCACAATTGAAGACTTGTCGACATCTTCATCTTTTGCTTCATACGTTAAATTGTCAACATGTCACGACTCAGTACTCAGTACTCACCAGAGATCAAGGGCATCCTCCGAACTCGGTCGATCGAATGCTACTAGCGCTCTAGGTCACACTGAATTGTCATGGACCAAGCAGCTCGTTCGGGGGTCCATGCAAATCATTCCTCGTGTCGATAGCAGCTGAAAGTCCACAGAAAATCCACACTAAATATACGATATTGAGGAGAACTCGTGTCCATAATGCGTCTTTAACATATATCAGGAGCATAAGACGAAGAGAAAGCATTGCAATTTAGAATAATTACGACTAGCAATTCACTAGGGCCCTAACGAGTCATAGTAGGTTAGGGCAACCAGCTCAATTGAAGGCCACACTTACAATTTGATCCGTGTATCCACCAAAGAGTCCGAGCAGCGGTCTGAGTAGTATTTCATCTGGCCAAATGATTCTAGCGCAGCGCACCAGAAGCTGCCTCACTCTCACATGAATAAGAACGAAACCTGACCCTTGTTTACCAGTGAGCCGCTCCAGCTTGAAGGCCACACCAACAATTTCAAGTTGACCCCTGTATCCACCATAGAGTCCGAGCAGCGGTCTGAGTAGTACATATTTCATCTGGCCAAATGGTTCTAGCGCAGCGCACCAGAAGCTGCCTCAGTCTCACATGAATAAGAACGAAACCTGACCCTTGTTTATCAGCGAGCCGCTATTGCGCACTGTCAAAAGGGCGCTCAGTGATACCCCTGTGGGCTACGCTTGAGGAGTCCTCATGTCACTCCTCATAAAGAAGGAACGAACTAGGCTCGTGACCAGCCTGGCTTACCATGGACAAGTCGACATTTCACAATATCAAGGACGTAGTCCGTTCAGACTGGTTACGAGTCTTGGAAGGAATATCTTTTAATATGAAGTCTGACTATGGGAAACTACGTGTCATATGCTATATCCAACGAGATGGAACCGAAAATTACCATTTGTCAGTGTTCTTCCACCAATAGGGAACTGTCGAACCTGGAGTCTGTTGGCAACCAGTTGGCAATTTTGATGCCGAAACGCAGCATGTACTGTCTACTATAGGGCGCGGCCCCAGCGGACGATAAACAATGAACCAAAAAAAAACCTGTTTGAAGGGAGTACGGTTCTGCATATAACACTAAGCATGCAGCAAGTGGTTGTCATCTTACCTTCCCAAGTCAGATTTATTTTCGAGATCCTAAACCACATCTCACAAAAAATGACGTTTCTCCATCGTCCTTGCCATTCAATTTGCTGTTCTAGCAGCATCAATGCCTCTCAGTGATGAAACTGCCACCTGTGCCGTCCAATGTGGCAAACCTTCTGATTGCTGTTCAGGCAGCCTGTGCAAGAGAGTATACATAGGCCAATTAAACGGTGGTGTAAGCGTCACTAGTTTTCATCCAGGATTCGACTTTATGACTGACCGACGTGATAGTATGCATACGCATTTCTGTGTGTTCCAGGCTCAGCGTAGTGAGCTACAGTGAGTCTTGTTTTTACTACGGTGTGATTGATGACATGACACGTTTGTTGTAGAGTGCTTGCTTCTGAACAAGTTTCACTGTCGCTCGAGCAATAAAATTTTTGAAATAGAGGAACATTTCAACCAGCCTGGCTTACTACTAAGCATGCAGCAAGTGGTTGTCATCTTACCTTCCCAAGTCAGATTTGTTTTCGAGATCCTAAACCACATCTCACAAAAAATGACGTTTCTCCATCGTCCTTGCCATTCAATTTGCTGTTCTAGCAGCATCAACGCCTCTCAGTGAAACTGACTGTGCCATCTCCTGTGCCACTACTGCAAATTGCTGTCCAGGCAACCTGTGCAAGAAAGTATTATTAGGGAATGTAGACGGTGGTGTAAGCGTCACTAGTTTTCATCCAGGATTCGACTTTGACTGACCGACGTGGTAGGATATATACGCATTTCTGTGCAGGCCACAGTAGTGAGCTACAGTGAGTCTTGTTTTTAACTACGGTGTGGTTGATGACACGTTCGTTGTAGAGTGTTTGCTTCTGAACAAGCGTCACTGTTGCTTGAGCAATAAAGATTTTGGAACTAATAGAGGAAAATCTTTCAAAACCAGAATGGTCACATATGACTGGAGTACTTACGACTACATTGTTTGCGCCTCGGAGTGAGCTTTGTAGAATATAAAAGCCTCATAGTGCACAGGCCTTGTATTGGTGTACCTGGGTGTTCAAGGATTTGACTTCGGAAGGAGGGCACTGTTGAGAGTACGAAGGCGGCCTGGGGTCAACCATGCCACATACGCCGTTGAGGATAAAGTGCTGCTCAAGCTGAGGATCGTTTTCATTCATGTCGGTGTGTAGATCGTGCATGTCTGGTACTCTCCGAGATGTGATTCTAAATTCTAGAAGTTCAGGTTGTTCAATATGGTCGTGGGAATTACCTGCCAGGATGGGCGTTGCTTGACGTCCAACGGCCATGCTAATGTTTGTGTATTCGGAAGTTTGGAGTATCGCGCTTGTCATTTGCGGGTCTCCAACTCACCCGTGCAGATATCCGTGTCGAAGCCAGTGGCTTCGTTAGTGGGTGCGTCTGTGGTTATGTTTATTTCAACACCTGTGCTAATCTGTCAATGAGGCATGTAGGTGGGCACTGCAGGGGTTTAATCTTTTATAGAAACTGCTACACACACAAACTCTAGGGTTCCCCTCAGGATAGCATTTGTAGGCATAGCATACAGCGAATGCAGTTTATTAATTGCGTTTGAGCAGACTACACATGTGCGTTTGAAGAAACGGGCCAATGCTGAAGCATTCCCTGCGACGCAGACGAATATGCTTTCAGGTTGACAGAGACGCATAAGACTGGCGTGTACAACTATCTGCATAATTTCTTTGGTTGTGCATCGTGATAGAGAGCCAGGTCTGCGATAGAACGAACTCAGACTATTCATTCCCCACCTCAGTAGCGAAATCAACTAGTTGAACGATGGGCATGATGTGATTCGTCAAGACCACGACAGCGAAAATGGAAGGGATAGAGGGCAATTGCAAAGTGAGTAGACTAAATTTCCTTCGTTGTCATACCTGTCTTCAAAGGGTGTGGCTTCGAATCTTTTCTGACTTGCATTCATTAACGTAAAAGGGCGCGAAGTAAAATCATCGATCACCTGAAGCCAGAGCATTTATGTACGTCTGTCCGACTTCATCGATGTGTCACCCAAAAGCAATGTACAGGTCAGCTGATAAACTCTGTGATCACCAGGCCCGCGCAATCAAATGTTTAAAAATATGGCTTATCAGAATCCCGGACTGCAACTGGTGACCTCAGACGGACGAGTTCACGTCTATGAAAGGGTTTTAGCTCCCACTTGTTTTGCAGACCCTTATCAGTGACCGTCTTCTCGCAGAGAACTTGGGTCCAACTCTTATCTTCCCATTCTAACCAGGACCTACAATTATGACTTCCAATGCTTCCAGTAGCGCTTTGCCTGATCTTTATGAAGCTTCAATCGCAGGACTCCAAGATGGTCTAGCACAAGGACTGTTCAGTAGCGTTCAGCTTGTGAAAGTAAGTTGCTTCATGGACACATAAATAATACAGGCTTTATTATTGAGTGATGGCAGGCCTACCTTAGCAGAATTGAAGAAGTTAACATCAAAGGTCCTGAATTACGTGCAGTCATAGAGACCAATCCGAATGCTTTAACACAAGCTGCGGCCCTTGACGAAGAACGGAAAGAAAAAGGCAGCCGTGGGCCATTACATGGAATACCATTGTTGCTGAAAGACAACATTGCTACGTTGTACGAAGAAGGTGAGGCACTCTGCGTTACACACATGCAACACCAGTAGATTGAGAACCCGATAAGGAATGAATACTACTGCAGGTACATCCCGCGCTATTGACTGCATCTAGCAAATCCCAAATTGTTGTGGCTCCGTTCTAGGTTCCTATGCACTGCTGGGCTCTGTTGTTCCTCGAGACGCATTTACAGCAGCAAAATTGCGTGAGGCCGGAGCTATATTCATCGGCAAAACGAACCTATCCGAATGGGCTGGTGCGAGGTCTATTCCACTTCCTCGTGGATTCTCTGGGCGCGGGGGGCAGACTCGCTGCCCGTACTATCCGAACGCTGATCCATTTGCTTCGAGTTCCGGAAGTGGTGTTGCGACGGCCGTCGGTTTGGCAGCCGGGTCCCTTGGCACAGAAACTCGCGCCTCTATCGTAGCCCCAAGCAGCAGGAATAATATTGTGGGCATCAAGCCTACTGTCGGGCTAGTATCTCGCTCAGGCGGTAAGGCTTCCAGTTCTGGCTATCAGTCGCCCTTCTAATGACAGCGAATGCCAGTGGTACCTTATTCATCTAATCAGGATACTCCTGGTCCAATGTGTCGCTCTGTCACTGATGCCGCCCTGCTGTTGTCCTTCATCGCTGGGCCTGATCCTCGGGATGAAGCAACTTTGCGTCAGCCTGGAATAGTTCCAGACTACATGAAAGCACTCAACAAAAATGCCCTTAAAGGTGCTCGTCTTGGAGTGCCCCGTGCCTTTATTCGCAATATGAAGGTTATTGAGGAGACTTTCAACTCCTCTCTTGACATCTTTCGAGCTTTAGGCTCGGAAATCGTGGACCCTGCAGATTTTTCAAATGGAGAGGAACTACTGGCATCACAAGCAGAGAAGCTGGTGATGGCGGTGGACTTCAAAGTTGGTATCAGCAAGTATATATCGGAATTGGTCGAAGTCCCTACAGGCGTCAAGACTCTCTCCGATCTGATAGAATTCAACAAGATCAACCCAGACCTAGAGCTTCCAGAGCCATTTTACACAGATCAGTCCCGGTATGTCAGCTTGAATCACATATAATATGCTTTCAGAATCATAGAAGATATGCAGATTTACGGACGCGAAAGATGCACAGCTTGATGACGCATACTTTGCAGCACTGGCTCAGAATTTCGAACTGGGACGCACGAAGGGAATCGACGCCACCCTAGCCAAGTTTAATCTTGATGCCATAATTCTACCCACCGACGTACTGGAGCCCAAACCCACAGCAATTGCGGGATATCCCTTGATTTCAGGCGAGTACTTCGTATGGTGATGCTTACGCCGCTTACACCATTCAATATTTAGTGCCCCTTGGCTTTCAGCCAGACGGTGTTGAAGTGCTGCCTGCGACACCATCTCCACTTCACAGTCAGGCCCCAGGAATTCCTTTTGGAATTGCTTTCATGGGAACTGCGTATAGCGAGTTCAAGCTCATCAGTTACGCTTATGCATTTGAGCAGGCTACCCACGTAAGACTTCAGAGGAAGGCATATAACGATGCAATTCCGAAAACGCAGTTGGCGAGCGTTATGTGATGGGAAGGTTAAAAGAATGACGCAAAGGGGACAGTGCTAGGTGCAAGTGATAAGTAGAATTGTTTCGAAGTCTGAAGGTGCCTCCTCGCTCAATTGGAGTTGCGAGGACAGTCGCCTGAAGTCGTGCGTCAAGAATGTGTTTTGAATGCAGGCTTGGACTTTTTGAAATTGCATTTTACGTGTGCAAGATATATATATTTTTCCGACGTATATGATCATCGTGTGATGCGAGGAGAATCAAGGTGGTGATCGGTTACTAATTCTTTCCAAAGTCGCCGCACCTAAGCTTGTGCTTCAGATATGTAAGTATACAGCAAAACGGACATTTTTCATAAAACATGCGACGTGTATCAGTGTCCGGAATACATGCATGCAAAGTTACTTGCTTGTTTGATGCGTGTGGCAGTGTACAATGCTAAAGCCACGCTCACAGCTGGGACATGACGTCCGTTAATTGAGTTCTAGGAATCGCAGCATCATAGGCCCATCACTGAAGTCTCACGTGCGTAGCCTGCTCAAACGCATACGCATAGCCGATGAGCTCGAACTCTCTATAGGCGGTTCCCATAAAAGCAATTCCAAAGGAAGTCCTGGGGCTTGCTCATAAACAGAGGATGGCGTCGCAGGCAGCAATTCAACGTCATCTGGCTGAAATCTGAGGGGCACTAAACATTGGATGATATTAAGCAACGTTGAGATCGCAGTAGGAAATACTAGCCTGAAACCAACGGATACCCTGCAATTGCTGCAGGTCCCGGTGCATGCCCATCGGTCGGTAGAATTATGGCATCGAGATTAAACAGTGGCGTCAATTCCTCTCGTGCGTCCCAAATCGAAATCTTCCGCCAGTGCTGAAAGGTAGGCGTCATCAACTTGTGCAGCTCCCGATTGGATCAATCTAGATATTTTACATATCAGCATATTGCGCATGAGATTCGAGCCGACGTACTGCGATTGATCTTTGTAAAATGGTGGTGGAAGTCCCAGGTCTGCGCGTTTCTCGTTGAATTCTATCAGAGCAGCCAGACTCTTGACGCCTGTCGGAACGTCGACAAGTTCCGATAGGTACTTGCTAAGATCGACCTTGAAGTCCACGTCCAGTACCCGCTTCTCCGCCTTCGATGCCAGTAATTCTTCTATATCCGGGAAATCCGCAGGGTCAATGATCTCCGCGCCCAAAGCTCGGAAGACGTCAAGAGATGAGTTGAACGTCTCCTCGGTGAACTTTGTATCGCGGATGAAAGATCGAGGCACTCCAAGACGAACGCCTTTGAGGGCGTTTTTGTCGAGCGCTCTCGTGTAGTCTGGGACTAGTCCGGGCTGATGTAGAGTAACTGCGTCTCGAGGATCGGGCCCAGCCATGAAATGTAACAACAGGGTGGCGTCAGCGACGGAGCGACACATCGGGCCAGCAGTATCTTGATGATAGGTATTACTGGTGTTCATCATCAGATAGAGAATCAGAAAAGCCATTGCTAGAAACCTTACTGCCTGAGCGAGATAGGCTTGATGCCAACAACATGTCCCTGCTACTTGGAGAGACGATAGAGCCATGGGTTTCTGAACCAAGGGACTCAGCTGCCAGACCAACGGCCGCCGCAAAGCCACTTCCGGAGCTCGAAGAAGATGGATGTGCATTCGGGTAGTAGGGGGAAAGAGTTGGATCTCCGCACTCTGACAAACCATTGCGAACCTGTCCCAATAAATGACCCCACTTGCCTCTCATGCCAGACCACTCAGAGAGATTCGCTTTCCATATGAATATAGCCCCAGCTTCACGTAATTTTGCGGCAACAAATGCGTCTCGAGGCACGACAGAACCTAGCAGCGCATGGGAACCTAGGATAGAGATAGAATCAAAATCGCGATATGCAAGATGGCAGCTAGTAGCACACATTGTTGAAGCACCTGCGGTCGTATTCATCCCTTATCCGGGCATCAGTTTATTGCAGCATGTACAAATGTGATGCAGCTCATCCCACCTTCTTCGTGCAGCGTAGCAATATTAAGTATTCCATGCAATGGCCCGCGGCCGCCTGTCTTTCCATTCATCGTCAAGGGCTGCAGCTTGTGATAAGGCTATTGAATTGGTCTTCATGACTGCATGTAATGCAGGACCCTTTAAGTTGACTTCCTCGGTTCTGTCAAAGTAGGCCTGTAATTGATTAGACACTGCATCAGAGTTGATGAGAGGTAAGAGCTAAACCTAGTTTCGCTGTTATGGGAAAACAGTTGAAGATAACTTTAAATCTGTATTATTGATGGCATCCGTCAACGCCGCATCAATTTTATGCAACTAAAGCCTTTATGCCTCGACGTTATATCGATCTGTTGAGCCATACGTTGTTTGCAACAGTGACTCTATCCGACCAAGTTGTGGACAACTTGATTTAAAGGGCCTGTGCATGTGCAAGGAACCAGTGATTAGGAAGGATGAGCTGAAGGCATTGAACCACTATGCGAAAGCAAGTTTGAGCTTTGAAAAACATCTTGGAACCAGGTGGTTGTGAGCCGAACGGCGAGCCCGACACGCACCGTATTACTCAAAATCTCGTGAGAGGCCTGCAGCTGAGATAGCTAGCCACATTCACGGACATCCGATGTCGACAGTTATCATGATAACCCAAAGCCGACTCCCTGACTCCCAGGTGAGCGGTGAATGAAAGGATGTCCTTTTATAGTCACTGCTCTCTTCCACTGTAACTGCACCGTGACACACTGATTGGATAGAAAGAATCAATTTGGCTTGCTCGACAACTCGGTGTCCACCGTGACTGTCCAGAATCCAGATCGTTTTTTGCGAGACAATGGGCGCCACCGGCCCTTCCCGAACGTCGCCAAATTTAGTAGGGCGTGCAGATCTTTTGTTGTTGTCTACGTCCAGACTTTCAACACTGAGAATGAAGAGGTGTGTGTTCTCCGAGCGTTTGCCCAGCACTGATCGAGTTGGAGCAGTAACGCTGCTCTCACAGGCGTATTTCAATCCAATTATGTTCATCATTGCCAGTTGCAACTTGATGCCAACTGGCACGAGGCATGATGAGTCAGTGCATCAAATGATCAATGCATTAACCAGGACAACTCAAGTTTACAATGCATTAACCAGGACAACTCAAGTTTATTAACTTGCCAAGTACAGGTGAACTGATATCGACTCTGCGGTACGTCGGGCCAGCGCATATTAACTTCTAAAAATATATTTATCGGCATAGTGGACTTAGAACTCGCATGTTTAAGATACCCGGGCCACTGGGGGTTTGCCACCTCATGGGTTGGGACTGGTCACGAGTCTAGCCACTGGGGATGCAGACTCTTATCTTTGACCATCTCCCCGCAACGAAATCCCTGGACCCAGTTCTTACCTTGTGTCTGCTGGGATATACTGCATGATTTACAAGACTTCCGACCGCGCTTTGCCTGATCTTTACGAGGCTTCAATCGCAGAACTCCAAGATGGCCTAGTAGAAGGAAATTTCAGTAGTGTTCAACTTGTGAAGGTTAGTTGCTGCTTTAGCAGATGCCTCATACAGCCCTTACTTGGTTATTGCAGGCCTACCTGCGCAGAATCGTAGAGGTTAATTTAGAAGGCCCTGCATTACATGCAATCATCGAGACCAATCCAAAAGCCTTATCGCAAGCCGCGGCCCTTGACGATGAGCGGAAAGTCAAAGGCAGCCGTGGGCCTTTGCATGGGATACCTTTGTTATTGAAAGATAACATTGCTACGCTGCACGAAGAAGGTGAGATGAGCTGTGTCACATACCTATAATACCAGTTCATTGAGCTCGAGTTAGGAATGGATACGACTGCAGGTACACACTGCGCCACTGCTTGCAATCTTGCACGTCTCAATATTTACATATTTACTCTACCCTAGGTTCCTATGCACTGTTGGGTTCTGTTGTTCCGCGAGACTCGTTTGCTGCAGCGAAATTACGTGAAGCTGGAGCTATATTCATAGGCAAAGCAAACCTCTCCGAGTGGGCGGGTATGAGGGGACAGGTTCCATATGGATTCTCAGGGCGTGGAGGGCAGACACTTTGTCCCTATTACCCGAATGCTGACCCACACGGTTCAAGCTCCGGAAGTGGTGTTGCGATGGCTGTTGGTCTAGCAGCCGGGTCTCTTGGCTCAGAAACCAATGGTTCTATTGTTTACCCGAGCAGCAGGAATAATGTTGTGGGCATCAAGCCAACTATCGGGCTGGTATCTCGTTCAGGCGGTAATATTTTTAGCGATAAATCTCAAGCGACTCTCTAACGACGAACACTAGTGATTCCCATTTCTTATCATCAAGATACTGCTGGCCCGATGTGTCGCTCTGTTGCTGATGCTACCCTGCTATTAAGTTTCATCGCCGGGCCCGATCCTCGGGACGAAGCTACTTTGCATCAACCCGGAATATTCCCGGACTACATGAAAGCGCTTGACAAAAACGCACTCAAAGGCGCTCGTCTTGGAGTGCCTCGTGCCTTCATCCGCAATGTGAAGACGATTAAAGCGACATTCAATTCCTTTCTTGACATTTTCCGAGCTTTGGGCGCGGAAATCGTCGACCCTGCAGAATTTCCAGCTACAGAAGAACTTTTAACATCGAAAGCGGAGCAGTTGGTCTTGGCCGCGGATTTCAAGATTGACATCAACAAGTATATATCAGAATTGGTCGAAGTCCCAACAGGGGTGAAGGCACTCGCTGATCTGATAGAGTTCAACAAGGCTCATGCGGATCAAGAACTTCCAGCGCCGTTTTACACAGATCAATCACAGTATGTCAACTTATATCTTTAATGCACATTAAAAAATGATATATAGGTTCATCGAATCGGAAGCTGCACAGGTTGATGACGCCTACTTTGCAGCACTGGCGGAAGATTTCGATTTGGGGCGCACGAGAGGAATTGACGCTACTCTGGCCCAATTCAATCTTGATGCCATAATTTTACCAACTGATGCCCTAGCGCCCCTGCCTGCAGCAATTGCAGGGTATCCATTGATTACAGGTTAGTACTTCGTACGACAATCTCAACGCCCCTTAAGCTTTCCAACATCCAGTACCCCTCGGCTTTCAGCCAGATGACGTTGAAGTGCTTCCTGTGAAGCCATCACCACTTCACACTCAAGCCCCAGGACTTCCTTTTGGAATCGCTTTTATGGGCACTGCGTATAGTGAATTTAAGCTCATCGGCTATGCCTATGCGTTTGAACAGGCTACCCATGTGAGGCTTCAGAGAAGGGCATGTGATGATTCGATTCCTAGGACCCAGTTAACTGATGTTATGCTCTCGTGAGGGCGGTTTGTAAATTATGCACAAGGAATAAACCAGTTTGCGTATGACAACTTACTGAGGTCTGGGTTGGCTGCCCCTGTTGCTCGCATTCAGGACTTACTGTAGTTTCCTAGGGGAAGTATCTGTTATGGAATTACCAGATTCACCCAGCGCACAACCATTTGTGCCGTTGTGCCAGGCGGAATAAACCAGTTTGCGCGTATGACAACTTTAATTAAGTAGATTCTCATACCCCACCATTCCAGCCTTTCAACATTATTACTTGCTTTCAAATCAAGGCTAAGTGGGGCTGGCATGTGCACAGCGATGAGAGTGTTGTTTCATATCCAAACGCTCGTATCCCGCTTACATCGACTGTTTACCTGGTGGTCCCTTCAAAGATATCTATCATACATCACAGATCATCGTTGATGTTCATCTCGCGCGAAGTAAACTGGTATGTGTGTCTCGTTCTTCTCGTCATATTCTCAATCTCATGCATTCATGTATAGCGGAACAGTGCAGGCGGCGTTCCCGGCGATCATGATGACCTGATACCTGATGAAGACCATGTTTCCCCTCCTTCCTCCAATCCCGGCCCACGCCCAGGGAGCGGCTGGTATTCTTTTAGTGAACATTAGCATCTCGTAACCTTAATTATTGTTCATCGCATATGTTAGCTTCCCTATAATTGTATCCGTATTTATGATCACTACACCTCCAACGCGCTTGAGATATATCAACAGTCCTGATGGTTGATCCTGTCCATCGCAGGTCACGAAAGTTTTGTTTTACAGCAAAACACACTACAAAAGAGTTCAATGACCTCTGACACATGCCGTCGTGCGTGGATTAGCCAACAAAATGAAGTAGGAATTTCCGCTTTCCGATTGGAGACACGGGGGTGTGAAGTCCCGTTGAGTCGTCCCGCAGTAATACTGGTGCAAATATAGTCGCTACAGACCTCATTCAGCAGATATTCTAATGAACTCAACATAATGCATGATAGACGCACCCAGCCTTTCTGCCATATCTACTCGATCCGTCGATGATTGTGACGGCGGTTTTTGCAGGGACATGTAATGGAGGAATGCAGTAAGCGAGATCCATACCTAGGAAGAGTTAACCAGAGGCGTGTGCACCATGTGTGGAATCTTACATTGACTGATTCAGGAGGAAATTCGTCCAGCAGCTAGGACTTGCGTAAAGACTATCCAGGACGCTAGAGTTTTGTTAACATACCTCGAATGCTTCGTCTCTACTTGTCATTTGCAGACACCGCACGTGGAGATACGGGGGCACCACAGGATCTACCAATGAGTCCAATAATTGTACCAGTGTAGACGTAATGGCAGTCGCAAGCGAACCACGTTCTTCTCCAGGCTGGGGGGATGGAAACTGATCTCCTTTGTCAAGACACTTGTGAAAATTTATTTAACACATGCATAAATGTCGAAGATGACTCGCAAACACCTCTCTGATGTTCATGCATGTGTTCTCTTCAAGAGGGCCGTTGAATAAATCATTCTAGAGTGCCGTTAGCACATGCCGTCAGAATCTTTATGGCACGAACTGGGTCAGTGACATGGGTCATCAACCAATTGATCAACGTCATGATCTCCCTCGGGGCGTTCGCTGGCTGTCGTGCAGGCACCCGATCGTCCGGAGACTTCAAAGCTCGTACGGGACCAGGAAGCCGTGTCAGTCTGTTAAGCTTGTTTGCGAAGCAAGTGTATTCTGTGTTCATCATCTCCAGTGAGCATAACAGGCTGGAAAGGAATGGACGTACGGTATTCGCCAGTAACAGATATGAAGTAATCCTTTCCTAGAGCAGTATGCAGTATGAGGGTAAAGTCCAAACGGGGCGGTGCAAGATTCAGCCGTGACGCAGATGGGTTATCGACGAACACTGTAACAGTGGTAGTTGACGATTCACCTGGACGAAGTACGCCCTACAAAGGAAGAACGTTGCGAATTAGCCCCAGCGCGACAGCACGATGATGCCTCGCACCACCACAGGATCAATCTTAAGCCATTGTGGACCTTCAATACAAAACATCAGTTCGTGATATGAGAGGTAAGGTATTACTTACAGATCGGCTGTTTAGAATCTGCAGCAACGAATCGGTAAACGCAGGGGATCTGGAAATCATAATCAGCAAAGGCTGTGTAAGCTACTGGGTCAACTTGCCTGTCCATCATTCTGAATGGATAACGTGTGCCGGATTAGTCGCTTGTAGCTTTGATCCAAACTTCAGTCAACACCAACTTAGAAATGCAAGAACTTACTAGACTTTTCCAAAGTCCAATGTCATTGGCTGTAGCTTGATTTTCGGTGGATTTGAAGAATGTTCCACGCCCCATAACTCCCGGTACAGCTTAGAGGCGGCGATCTCACGTCTCTGCTTATCAACAATTGATACCTGACGAACATTGAGCATGAATGGATCAACATGGCATTGTGAACAAACACACGTTCAACTCAAAATCAGCTGACACTGGACGGTGATCACTCATCGTTATCTGCGGATGGCTGCAATATGACCGTTGGGTGACTGGAACACCGGGAGCTGACATATGTAATATGCGGTCCGTCCATGCGGGTTTGCGTCTAGCAGGATAAGACGATTGTTCCAATAGTAAGCCAATTACGAACACCACTCACTTTCGGTCGTATCCCAGAGAATCTGCTGACGTATTTGACGCGTATCTGTACGAACTGCCACGCCCAGCGATTGGATGTATGTAATTATCCGGGAGGAAACTACGCACGGCATATGTGTAATTGCATGCTCCGAAAACTCAGCAAATGCTTTCCCGCTTGCGATAGCCGTCTTCAACTAAGTACCCAATGCAGTCAGCACGGCGATCGATTATGTCAAGTCATCATCTGACCTGATCATACTTTAGCAGAATTGGAATGTTATCCGTGCCTGGAGAAGATGCTAGTAGTTCTCTGACGTCTCCGTCCGCAATATCTATCCTGTAATTCAAATCTGTGATGGCTAAATCAATCATTCATTTCGTTGGGTGATAATCAACCAACCTCCCTAAAGTTCCAAAAGTGTGAGTGAGGTAATAGAGAAGGGCAAGTTACTGCGCACCATCCAGAATAATACGTCACTTTCATACAACCCAGCAGTTCTTCTCGAAGTCTCCAATGCGGTATTCGCATACGAATTAGAACCAAGCTCGTCAGTCTGATCAAAGACCAGGCGCCTGGAAAGATCGTGGAAGTCAAAGTTTCGCCTCTCTACCATTTCATCAAATGCTGCGAGATGTGCGTTTACGAAAGTGAGAACTGTGGGACTTGGCGAGATCTCCTGAGCTAAAGGTGTGTATGACATCCGTATCGCTGTTGCACCTTTATTTCCCTGCAGGATGAATGTTAGTTCAATGCCATAGGAATCACGTTCACGACTGTACCATGATTCCCATGATTCCTGCACCAGCGGCGCTAAATCTGATATCGCCAAAGCATGGCAGACGCGACTTCTTGGCAATTGCGACAATCAACATGCCAACAAGTTGTTTGGAAGCAAGCTGACATAAATTAAACATCGTATTTCAATTGATAAGTGGGTAAAACACGATACCTTCTCATAGAGAATGCCTCTCTCACCCAACCCAGCCAAGATGGCTTCCACCCATGCATCTTCCTTGACAGTACTGGAGGCATACAAGAGAGCTTCGGTTGAGAGGTCCAGTTCTTGGAAGCCTAGTACAAGAAGATCTGGATCAGAGACGGTTGCGTTGTTGTTCAAATTTGCATGAGCTAATGTGGCATAAGAGGCTCCTAGACTGTTGGTCACCTCTAAATCAAGAAGTGGGGTGCAATCAATGCCAAATTGACATGGTGACCAAATACCACTGACGTTCGTCAATTGGGTTTGAGAGTATATCGAGTGGCGAGATGGCTTTCAAAGGTGAGATCCATCCAGAATTTTCTGAATCGCGCTTCGTTGGTCTGAGCCAGGGAGAGAGGTCCTGCGACGGCATCTTTCCATTGACGTTGAATGTCCCTGTGCGGATACTGTTCATGAGTGAAGTTGCCCATTAAAAAATTTCAAGAGCAATATTAGTGAACATACAGCAGGCGCGCAGATGAACCAGTGGAAGCCTCTTCGATAGCTTTGTTATAGATCCAATTTTCGCGCACAATGCTGATGTCGACCGCATCGTCTCCTGGAAGCCCCGCACTGGCCGGCGAAAGTTGCGTATGCAACGGTATATTGACCGTGCGCAGGTCTCTGGGAGATGAAAAGGCTGGTATCAAATCAGCTCGTGTTTCTACATTGACGTGATGAGAGGTATCGTACATTTCAAAGAGTTCTCTTGTGTGTAAAGTGATAGCCAAGAGAAATCAGCATCAAATTCGTTTCTAGCTGCAATTAGTAGACTGGTAAGTGAATATGGAGGACGTAAAGAAGAACGGCTGACTAAATATGTCCTTCAAACGTCTGCATTCTGCGGTGAAGGACTGCAATTTCCGCGTATCTCGTGTAATCAAAGTATGGCTTCGTGTTTCAGTAGCCAGCTCATATTTTATAGTCAAAGTGAGCTCTGTCGATGCGCGATAAGAATGCGACTTGTTGTATCAGCCGCATTTACGAACCTGATCTCGACTGACCAAGCGTAGCGCCAGTCTCTATCACAGATGTACGAAGGTCTGGAGTTGGTCGCCTTGCTTGCGCAACAGAGAACGAAAAACTTCCAGAGATCGGGTACGCAACTTCAACACTCAAGTCCTCGATAGAGTGACCGGGCGTGCGCTTAAGAATCAGAACACTTCTCATTGTCAGCACAAAGTTAAATGAGCGGAGCTTAGTAGAAGTATCTGTACGCCAGGGAAAGTATTCCGCTTCTGGTATGAAAGCAACAGATCCTGCGCGAGGACCATTGACACAGGAAGCAGGTCACACACCTGCCATCTTCGTCTTCCACGTAATCCCTTCTGTGCGACACCACGGCCAGAATGCGTCTGGATCGGTCATTTGCAGAAGAGCTTGAAAGGTCACCGCGTTCTTGAAGTTGTGTGACCTCGACTTCGAGCACCGCCTTGAGATTCTCAGATGGTCGCAGAAGTGATTGGACTGCGGCTTCCATTATCCCATTCATAAGTGGGTAGTCTAGACGACTTCCTAAAGAATTCAAAGGGTTATCGTAAGTACAAAGAGGTGTGTTGAACGAGAGCTCTGTTTCCGTCACCGTGGGTGGCGCCATAAATGGCCACGTGCGTTTATGATGTTCCCACGTTTCCCCGCAAAGTTCAAGGAACTGGGGAAACCTGGCCAGAGCGTCAGATCCAGTTCAATATGGGGTTAGTCCGAACAGCCGCAGCACTATAGTGCTATGCTAGTGAGACAAGAAAGGCCCAACTTTTCGATTGACGTGCCCTGGATGGAACAAAAACTAACAAAAAGATCGTTGTCCTGATCACGAGTCATGGAATTGTCTCGAATTTTCACCTTTGTAGGTCATATAGTAGTCACAGCTGGGTGGCGTGGCAGGCTTGCAGGTTATAAAAGCAACCTATTACGCCTTCCAATTTCTAACATCCAATTTTATTTCCCAACACACAACCACTTTGATCCCCACCAGACCTCACCACATTTACACAAGCTCATCATGACTCGCACAGAACGCGCTGGTTTCCCTCGCGCCTTGTTACGGGATCGCTCTGAGTCCAAGTCCGGCCTTGACAAGTCCGTTCGCAAGAATGGCAGTGGCCAACACAACTGGGGTAGCATCAATGATGAACGCTACCTTGAGGCCGCCGCACTCGCAGACGAGGAGGAGGAAGAGTTTGAGGAAGACGCCACAGACCAGCAACACGCCAACGATTGTGCGTATTGACTCCGTTGCTATATTCCACGTTCATAATACCACGATGTTCCAGCCGTTCACAAGAAGCCCAAACTCGAAAAACGGGCCAACTCCTTTACGGAGGCAGAAAGGGAGAGTGCTAGGCAGATCAGGAAGAACGTACTCAAGGCACAAGGTCTGTCACTGTTTGGGATTTGACAACCAATCCTCATCTTGTCTATAGACATCGATTTGTCTATGATTGCGCGCACCTCTTCTGCTGCGTCTACTTCTCCGCCCACCAGGTCGCCTCCAGTCTTCATCAATGGCAGTGCGGAGGTAAGTCGTTTCCTTTGCGCGAGAAAGGGGACCTAACATCTTTGTGTCAGACTGCTAGCATAAGGTCAGCATGAAGCGGATGCGGAATTGTCTGCTTCACATTTTACGTCGTTCTTGACAAG
Organism: Suillus brevipes Sb2; assembly: GCA_011800875.2. NCBI lineage: Eukaryota > Fungi > Basidiomycota > Agaricomycetes > Boletales > Suillaceae > Suillus > Suillus brevipes. The sequence continues at coordinate 120,635 of JRHT02000018.1, read as the reverse complement.
TTCCGTCAAAATTAGCTCAAAACACCATACATAACACGCTTGTTCCTGTAATTGTACCCAATTGTATTGTCACTGTTAAACTGCATTATGTCAAATACACTCCCTCCGGATCTTTGACATACTGCGTGCTCCACGTTACGTGTTTCAAACACCCGAGATCCCTCTCCCGAATACGTCAGCCACGACGTCTGTCATAAATTCTTCATATCTCAGTGGTTGCCTAGGGTCTTCGAATTCTTTCAGAGTATCAGGGTCCCTCACGGTTTCTCTGCCCATAGCTATCAGCACCATAGTCTCCAGCCCAAGTTCTACTGCCTCGAGCACATTCAAAGGCTGTCGCCTTAAACAAAGCGCTACGTAAGAGGGCAACAGCCACTCCTGCACGTCGTGCTTCCGCGCCAGGGTGATCTTCTGGATGGGATCGAGCGGTGGGAGGTACTCTAGTTCATGCAACGCCCTCGTACGGATACGCTCCATTCCATAGCGGCTTGCAATCGACAGCAATCTGACCCACTCTTCTGCTGTTGAGAAAGGAGATGGCGAGGTGCCCCTGAGAAGTAGTTAGTTAATACGAGGTACGGTGATGTATGGGAAGCATACCCATCGTATAAGAATTTGAGCAGGCCCTCAAACTCAGCGACTGTAACTTCAGGCAGAACGATGGGCTTGTCATCACTAAGTCCTTCAGGGCCGTCTTGCGTCGGAGGGCACACAAACATAGTGCGGAACACATCTGACTCGCGCTGCAGGAAAAAGCGGTGTACACGGAATAACACCCCGTCTACCTATTAAGTCACCATGGCATTTCAAGTCAAATTTCAAATGTAGCAATTTGGACTACCTACCAGGAAGACAGATAATTCATCCTGCAGATAAAACTCGGAGTGTCTCGGTGGAGAAGACACAGATCGCAGCTTCGTAAAGAACGAGGCAATGCTTTTTACGGACTCGACCGGGCTTGCAACAACGGATGACTGGGCGAGGAGTCCAGGAAGTCTTGTGTTCGCCGCTGGCGACCGTGAAGACCGGGAAACAGGTGAGCTAAATGATAGCTGAGAACCGGAGAGAGCGCTCATCGGACGCGAGGCAAAGCCTTCTGATGACGGGACGCGATACGGGACTGTCAATACTGGGTGAGAGAGTTCTGGAGTACTGTCGAGACTCCTCCAGCTCATACTGATATTTTATGTTGTTAGGTTGGTTGATTGAAGTAGGAGTAGTCGAGCGACTTGCTTTTACCCTCGAGCAGACTGCGCACCATGCTATGATGAAGCATGCATTACCCGCGTGCTTGTAATTGAACGTGTAGCATGCAGCCTCAGTGAGGCGTGCCGATATAGAATCGGGTTGACCAATACATCGTTGGAAGGTGTTGCAAAATTCAAGTTCTCAGAAGCAAACTTGAAAGTCACGGTAGCACAGAAGATGTTCGATCACGATGTGAATACCACACGTGCCACACCTCTGGCGTAGAAATGGCCATCAATCCAGCGTTAGGATCTGACAGTCCTGGTGTTTGACCATGAACCTGAAGGCTTCCGAAAAGTTCGACTGGGAGGAGTGACAATGAATGAAAATGTATCGCTAGATAGGGTTCTGATTGTGGGTCCGGGCGTGAAAAATCATGTCAACGTCTTACCGAAGTTATCATACCATGCGTTTCAAGTCGGATAATCATGACGCGGACTAGGATATCCTCGCAGTCTTGACGACTCGGAGTGGCAGTGCCAACGGCGGAGTCGCGCACTGCGCGGACTTACAAATTTACTGGTAAGTCACGTGTAATATAAAACTCTAAAATCTCCTATTCCGTGAATCTCACCTGGAAGCCGTGCATGGAACCAAAATATCGACCTTCACTCTTTCACATGGCAACTTGAAATAACGGTACCCTGAACCACCCCAATTTATAGGCACCCTGGAGGGATTATTATTGCTCATCGACATCGATGTCACAATATCTTTTCATACGAACGACCATGGCGGCCAATTTTCCAACACACCCTTACTCTTCACTCAGGTGTGCCGCCGATGGCGAGTGGTTGCCAGCTCAATAATAGGCATCTGGTCCCGTATCAAGTTTGCGCTTCCTGGGCAACTCGCGAAAACACTCACGCCATACCTTCATCTCTACTGCAGATTTGGCTCGCTCGGTATAGCAGATGGCCTCTCTGCGCATTGATCGCCCTTCCCACATAATTCGTTTTGAAATAGAACGCTGTGCTACAACTAGACGATTGTTGCGTTTCGCGCCGGCTGATCCTCGATCCTTAGAGGGGGCGCTGGGAAATGGTGTCAGTGTGTAAAGTGTTTACGAATGAGATGAGTTTATACCCAATTGAGGACTTCAAAATAATACCAGTAAACTCTCCCATAATTCAACGTGCTAAAGCTCTGTTGCCTCTACATTGTCGATCACTTCAGGTGGACCGACCGTATCCCATTTCACGTCATCTTCACCTTCAGAGCAATTCCCTCAGATCGTGCGCTCTATTTCAGCAAATTCCCTACATCTGGAGACTATCGTATTGGGTGCATTTACGCCACATTCTGACAATAGAAGTCGTTCGACTACGCTTCCTTCTCTTCATGTCTTCTGGCTTCCTTATGTTCGGCGCAAGTTTTTGATGGATTTTATGACCCCGTATGATAAAAGTTGGGGAACCAAGAAGGGTGGAGACTATAGTGGCGCTTGCAGCTACTGCATATTGCAATTTGCGAGCGGTAGACCATCAGACGGCCGCACCACTGGACAAAATTGATATGGGTATCATCCAACCGATGTGCCGGATGTTACTGTCGGAGCAGTGAACTGCACGACATAAGTCAGAACCAGAACGTACGAGAGAATACACATCGAAGCCACAATTTTGTTACACGTTTTGTCATTCATCGAGTCTGCAGAAACTCATCTGTCAGTGGTAGCTGAGTCAGCATGCAAATATTGTAGTCCCAGATTGCGACTGGTTGGATCCAATCACACTACGGCACGACGTTAGGCTCACCGGTTGACAAATCGCCAAAAAATTGTTTAGATCATGCAGAATGGTCACACCAACGGCGAGTTTTCTCAGCATCACCGGTCCGTCAATTCGCTAAATTCCATCAGTAGTTCAAACAAAGACACAGTTACGCGACAAGGTGTACACCCCTAAACGAAGGCCGTCAAGTACACCTGCGTCCATGCTCTCCGAAATGTGGTCAAGATCGAGATGCGGGAAAATGGACTTGTTTAGTTCCATACAATCCTTGATTGCAGGGGATAGCGTGTATCGCATGGCCATGGGGGTCACAATAAATGTTCTGTCGTAATCACCAGCACTGAGGGACGCAACGAAGTCATTTTGGGACGCCCCAGCGAGATCGACGAAAGAAATTAAGCCAGTTGATACATCTGAGTGATACTACGTCAGCTGAGCTTGCTTGCATGATAAGAATGGAGGCAACCTCGTTCGCTAACGCCAAGGAGGTGGAGCGGTGGTATGTACGTCTTCCAGTAGATTATGTTTGTCCGCGTACCGAGTGAAGTATTACCAACCATGGAATGGAGGTGGAACAGGGAAGGCACTACGCCTCCTTGATGCAGAATTCCAAATAGAACCGCGAGCACGAAGTTGAAGATGGAACAGGATACCTACAAAGTCGTTAGCAGCCTTACAAACTAACTTCATTCAACGTGTTAACATACCCAGAACGCCTTGCCAACATGGGCCAATCGTCCTGTGTTTGCTATCAAGACAATAACAGGCAACAAAAGAGGCACCAAGAAGCGTGGTTCTTGGTGGGGTTGCGCAGAAAGGACAGTCAATGACAAAATAATTATCTGTATGATTGCTGCAGAGTGGACGAATGTGAGTGGTTGCGAGCACTGTCAATACAAACTCTTACTCGGGCGAAGGACGTCGACTTCGAATGATGTGTAATTTTTCTCGTTAAACAATGTGGCACTGTCCACGATCGTGCGTACCGTTAGCCAAGTTATCCAGGGGCCGAATAGCATCGGAAAGTTCACGAAAACGTGTAGCCAACGTGGGTGGAGTCCATGTTCTGCCAGATTTTGGGACGAAAAATTATACAAAAGGAAATTGAGAGGTGTCACCACGGGATCGTCAAGAGTGCCTCGGAAATAGAGGGTGTCCACCACCAAAAATGCGGCACACGTCCCTGCTGCAGTGAATGACGGTGGAACAACAAGCCGCAGCCACCCGGTCGCAGTTCTGGCATATGTAAACGTCATAAATGCAACCTGATATGCGATGGGTGCCCCGAATATCAAGAAGGTTGGGCGAGTGAATATACCAGTCACGAAGGTTATGACTAGTAAGTGGAGAAAATAACCCTGCCGATAGATTAGGATCAGAAACCTAGAAGCCGTGAACGGCCAAAACTGACCTTATCCCGGGTCTTAGCTGAGCTTATCTTACGCAAGAACAAAAGACTCAAAGCAACAAGGACTGCCTCGATAGAATTCGAGAAGGGTCGAGCCTGGAACGTGTTCATGACATGAGACGACGCCAGAAGCAGAAGACCAAGACGTCGGGCACTCGGCGTCGATACCAAACCCGTCAAGCTGTAATCTAATGCTTGTTGAGGTCATGAGCTGCAGAGATGCATTAAAAATTTACCAATGAGCCCGGATATAATCAAGAAGGCGGACCGTTCTAGTCGAAAGAGTAACACTGGATATACTTCCCGTGTCAAGAGTTTCTCTAAGAGGCCATGTTAGACATACATTATAGTTCTGGCATAAATTTTCTCACTGCTGAAGAGCTTTGCAAACCAGACGGGGATTCCAGTTGTCGCAAATGGCGGCACTATGGAGCGGACGGGAAGTGAAGGGGACCATTCCCAAGTACGGATGGTATAGTATGCTATAAGATCACCTTGAAGAATTTGGATTCTGAAATTAGCAGCAAAAGAAACACAAGGTTCGGACTCACCTGATATCACCTCTCCATTTTGCAAGTGTTCATCCGGGTGAATGTACCCAGTTCCGAGAAGTGCAAAGCATATCCGTAACGTCCATAGACCCGCATAGATCCATTTGAACGTACGTGTTGCTAAGACCACGTTTCAATAATCAAAGCTCATGGAGGACTTGTCGAACACCTAACAGATCATAAACAGTTAGCCAAGTATTACACTTGGACTTGACTTGATGACGTCGAGTTAGGATCAAGGCGACACGCTGTCGGAGATTGAAATTCATCTTGATCCTTACTCAAGCTAATACTCTTCAACACTTCAGCGATGGTCTGTTTTTAATCTCTTGTGCTGCAGTTCACTGCTAAATGATTCTATCTGTCTTCATGTATCCTGCCGTATTTCCATAACCATTCTTATGCTCTGGTCATCCCTGCCGCATGCAGGCATCACTCCACTTCTGCTCAGAGTGCAATAATTTGCTTTACCCAAAGGCTGACCCCGGGCGTCGCATTATGGTTTACGCCTGCAGAATATGCAGCGAAGAAGAGCTCGGCGAGAACAAGTGTGTCTACAGAAATGATTTACTAACGGTCACCAAGTAAGCGCTTCGAATCAAATTATTTTTGTGCCATCTTACTGACCTTTTGAATCAAATAGAGAACAAGTGGGCATTACTACCGACCTGGGATCAGATCCCACATTAGTTCGTTTCACCTCTCTCAGCATCATCTTATATCATTCTATCTAATTCTGATATCAAGGCACACTCAAATATTACATGTCCGCATTGTGGCCAAGACGAGTGCGCGATGTCGATACGATTTAGTTTACCCTTACTAACGATACCGTTCTCCTCCACTCTAGCGCCGTTTTCTACCAGGATCAGTCAAAACGAAAGGAAACCCGCATGATTCTGTTCTTCGTGTGTACCAAGTGCAACCACAGTTTTACGGATCCTTCGCTCCCGCAAGACAATCGACCTGACACCTCATAATTATAACACTTGAAACTTAATCGTTATCAATTGCACAATCTGTAATTTACTTCCCTTCATAATCGGTCTCTTCCCAGCATCATCGAACACTGTGACGCCATAACACTCAGTGGCCCAGTCCTCTCACATGCAAATCAAATGTCATGATGTGCCCTGGCTGCTTTCCAATAGTTGTACCTTGCCCTCCCAAACAATCACCGAGAAATGCTCACATGAAATGACGGAATACGGGCCTTGCTTGCCCCATGCGGCATACGGTCATCTGCCATCAACATGCGGCCTTCCTAATTATTGCAATCGTCATACGCTCGGAACTTTAGTGCAGACAGCCCGATTGGCGGCGGGCATATTCTTCTATCTCTGACTTACTTTGGTCCCTCAATATTGGCCGATGGTCATAAATTCTTCAGCATACAAATATGGTGCACATCGCGCTGTCACCGGTATACCTTGTTCGACCACTCAGCTATTTCTTATACCAGTGAAGAGACTAACCTACAATTGATTTGAGAGCGTACTCGCTAAGTTGCCGATCCGAAATGGCTTGCCCGGACGGTGAATTAATGAGATAACACCGTCCTCGAGGCTTGTTGTAGAAGTCTTTCGTGGCAGCCGAAAATCATTATGTAGCTGCAATCGACACGAGGGCGTATTCGCTCCTCGTTGCCTGTTTGCTCATTTTGTATTAGCTAACAGATAACACCGTCCTCGAGGCTCGTAAATACCCCAAGAAGTCTTTCGTGAAGGGAAGCGAATAGCCCGCACTTAACGTGAAGGCGTATTCGCTGATTTCAAGTTGTAACACTTGACTGAGGTCTATTTTCCCTCGTTTGATGTGATTTGGCAGAGGTGTTAACGAGAAGACGCTGTCGAGGCCCTCAAAGAAGTCATGACGAGTGTGCTAATTTAGCTGTCACTAGTCAACCAGCAAAACAGCACTCAACTTCGATCGTCGCGCGGTGTGATCTGCGTGTGGAGTCAGCGCTAAGTGCTTCACCGAAGGAATGTTACGTGCCCAGTCTTCGATATTCGACTTCTTTCATTTCCCCCGCCAACCTCTCAACTCGCCATGCATACAAATATCATCCGGGTGACCATGACCCTGACCTAGTGTCATCTTGGTTAACCAGAGTTGGCAAGCAACTACGTACCGGAGTTATCACATCATGTCGCCTCTTTATATCACTCGCACAAATACCCAACAGGATAAACCCGATAGTGGGCTGTGTGCTATTTGAACCTGATGGATGTCACGGAAGGCTGTGAACTACAAAGGAAATCGGCTTAGCTGGCTTTGAAGGGACATACTGACGAGAGATAACAAACCAATTATAGCATGGATAAGTCTTCACGTCTTCAAGGTGTGCCCTTCATTTCGTCCACTACGGCGCTTTGACTTGCCTTTGTTTTGGTAAGTAGGCGTCTGTTTCGGACGTTAAACAAACGATGTTGGCAATACTGTTACCTAATGTGCCACATATCATGAACGCAGTGGCAGGGCAAGGTACTTAGAACTCGAAGCACCCTGCCTAGTCACTGATTGATGAGTCCATCGTTAAGGGAAGCAGTACCTGTAAGGTCCAAGATTATAATAGTACTGCGACATAGACGGAGGACCTGGAATCCCGTGGCATACCGTTGTGACAGTCTAGACACGTAAAGCTGACCTGCTCCTGACAACCCGACGGGCACTTGATGATTCATACACAAACTCAGATCAGATTGACCTGACCAGATCAGAAATGCGCGTGATGTGCGTGCAGAAGTAGTAGAAGTTCGCGTATCTGCCGCATCCTCCATAACGTTTCAAGAATAGATTGCCGAATATCCGCCAACCCCTCGATTTTACAAATCAGTATGCGTCTCGGAACAAGTGCGCCACGGACCGACCCGGTGGGCAGAATCAGGACTCACAAGATTTCTATCCTGCCAGTGACTCGTTAGACAGACACGCTACTGCAGCAGTCTGAGGGGTATCCCTAGATCCCCGTACACTTGAGGACCAAGGAGGAAACCATTCTTAGCTGGCTCTTTACGGCACATTGTCACAAATTCCTGGATAAATCTAAAGGGGATAGAACGCGCCCAGCATTTAAATTATCGGGTAATTATTCAAACAAAAATAATTTTCAATATGTACTTACTGGATATCATCGTCTTGTGAAGACAGTTCTTGGGAGGACTTGTGGTCCTTGTTTTCATCGCAGTTTTGCCATAATTTTGCTGTTGTCCTGTGCACAAGGATTGTATGAAAGGTGTGAAAGACTTGATTTATGTGACCTAAATGCAGTGATCGGAGACTCAAATTCAAATCTGCCAGTCGTGCTGGATTCGGTAAGCGATGGTTCTTTTCATACATAATTCGACTTGGTGGACTGCCTATAAAATTCTCTTATTCTCAAACCATCCTGTCCTTCCTCAACTTTCCTTAAGTTCCTTTGTCTTCTTGTCTAGATTTCCCCTCCTCCCCAAGACACAAAGAACATAATGAAGTTCGCGTCTGTCCTTGCTGTCGCCGTGGCCGCTACTGTCGTAAGCGCAGAGACTAACGCTGAGAGAATGGCACGCGGCCTTCCCCCCTTGGCCCCCGCCCGTCGGGGTACACCCGTGGCGCGTAAGCATGTTTTTATTCTCCAGTCTGACGCGTTCTGATTATTTTCAAAGGCGCCAAGCGCACCTCTCCCTCCGGTGGGAGTGGCCAGTGCAACACTGGCTCTATTCAGTGTTGCGAATCTGTTTCCAAGTCTGGCCATGGTAGCGTCCTCGATGAATTGTTGTCTGTCTTGAACATCGACATCCCTTTCGACACCAATTGCGGTGTGAGCTGCTCTCCCATCAGCGTTATCGGGGGCGGTAGCGGCGCAAACTGGTGAGTTCTTGCAATGCACGTTTTATCTTGGCGGAATTAACGGTTCATAATCCCCAGCAACCAAGAGCCTGTTTGCTGCGAGAACAACTCTTACAACGGTCTCGTGAATATTGGTTGTTCACCCAGTACGTTTGTTCACTGATACTCCGGTATCCATGTGCTGACGAGGAATCAGTCAACATCTACTAAAGACACAATTACATCCCCCGGTGTCCGGTTCCATCACTGCACACGATCCACTCTTTTTATTCCCGTGTGATACACAGAAGTCGTTAATTCTACCTTGTCCGCGGCTTTGGACTCTTTTCTTCATCTTCACCAGGCATAGCCTACGTTATTGTTTTGTTGCGTTCTTGTTCCCTTTTGCAATGATCGCTTATGTCTATGCTTTTCCTGTAATGGACTAGTACGATGACTAGGTTCGAACGCCAACTGGTGTGGTAACGGAAACATAATATTATATCTTCCCGCCATTATACTGGTTGACGGCGATCGTGACCCACGACTATGACAGGTGCCAGTTGAAACGTCGAGGAAAATATTGCGGGTCGATCAATACTAATTGTATCACTAGGCCTTGCGATCCGAACAGTACTTCAGGACGCACGAGGGTTGCCCGCCACTGATGATCGCCGACGGTGTGAAGGGCATAGAAAATCTTCTTGAGTGGGACAAAGTGGTAGATGCGACGATATTGACATAAATGGTTGGATCACCACGCAATATACGCCAAGGCGGCCTGGGCCTAGACCGACCTGGATGCAGATATTGAAATTACATAATGATGTTCACAGCCCATATTGAGAACGCAAGAACTTCAGAGGACCCGCTATCGCCACTAGTCTAGTGACAGTGTGCTGCTCTGCGAGGATGTCTATCCGTGTGTTCCAATTCTGAGAATCATCGGTTATTAGCAACATGCGGTCAAGAATCAAGGTCACCTCGGCCATCCCATCACCGAGTGGTCGCATCAATTATCAATATGGTGCAGGTCCATTCCGTCCCTGTTGAACCGTTGCACTGGCAGTCAGGCTGTCCACACTATGTATCGTCAAAACAACCACGTCAAGCAGATTAACTCGGATCAGATTGACGACCAGTCTCCGATGACGGAACGATATTTGGTCACCAATATATGTGCCATGCAAAGGGGGGTGATGAAGATATCTTACAATTCAACATGGTAAGCTAGGGATCGGGATTCAGGATGATCATATGTTCACCAGATAAATTACAGATTTAGGATGCATCACTTGACTGTGTGAATACCGACTGCACGATGGATGCAGTGCGGCAGTCCGTTTTGCATCACTAGCAGTCAGAGTTGTACAACTCCCTTGCAGTATCCTGCTCAGCAACGGTAGAAACACGCACGTTACCGTGCATGGTGCGCGCTCCTAATATGAATTATCACTTTGCGACTGTTTGCTTGTAGTCCAGTTCTCCCATTCGCACTGCCTCGATGCGTCAACTTGACAGAAGCACTTAGTAACAGGGCGGCATCCCGTCCTGTTACCTAGTACTTCTGTAATTAATGGTGAGCATCACGTCCTTTCCAAATCATAGTTTGCTAATCAAGCCCAAGAGAATCAGTTCTTTCAAATTCGAAGTTCTCAACCTCTAGCCTTCTTTCCAAAAAAGTAGTGATCATCTAACTAATTTTTTGCTTCAGAGTGGAGTCCTTTGGGGTCATAGTAGACCCCATGTTGGACATGGTCTCGTCATAAGCTGTCTATCGTATCTAACTACTTCATCACCAGCTGTCGCATACAAAGATGATCTACCATGTCGGTGAGTTATGTGAATGGATCCAGACAAGTCACCCATACTCACGCATTGCTTCGCAAACTCACACTCGTGGCATTCGATACTATGTCTGCAGAAGAAAGGACAGTTTTCTGCATTGACAGATATTGATGCTGTCAAAGCAACAACAGCGGCGTGGGCAAAGGAGAGGCGCATTGTTTGTGAGGGATGTGATATGGGATCAAATAAATCGAGAGTTAACAGTGAGAAGACGCCTTTCTTTTATGTGCTGAGTATTTATGACGATGTAAGCATTCTTTCACATCAAATCAAATGGAATCCCCTTTCGAACAGGTGACATCTGCAATGCCAGCCAATTGCCACCTGAGATCTACCTTATGAAGCAAGGTCTATTGGCAATATTGCGTGGAGCGAAGTATTAACCTGGAAAGCAAAGCCATTGCCAGCTCGCAAGGATCTGAAGGAGCGCATGTAAATCAAAGAGTTATCAGCGCAGCCTGATCGTTGAACGAGGCCTGCCTTGCCTATTCTTTCCCTATGCTACTCCAGCTCTTGAAGATTATCTTTCCGCCGCAACCTCAGCCTGAAGTTCGAAAGGTGGAGCAGATCAAGATTTTTAGTGCAAGCAAGTGAATTCCTCACTCCCTGCTCAGTCAAAGATGACCTGACTGTGTAGTTCAATGTGCTCGAGCGCTCGCCCATTATCCATTCACGTGCAGATACCCGATTGATCGCATACCAAATGGTATGTGAAATTGAAGAACTTTGTTGATCCGTGTGGGGCCTCTGCAGAGCCAGGGTTGTATCAGTTCCTGCGGGATCACGCATAGAAGTCAGGGACGATCACGAATGCTTGGTCAGTGCTGTTCCGTAGTGTTAAGCTCGCATTTTTTTTGGATAGGTTGATGTCTTCGCCAAATCAAGAACCTCTTCTGGCCGTCAGGTGGGACTTCCATGATTTTCGATTGTAGCGATTTTAGCGCACTGATCACGACGAACTTAGGGTGGCTTGCTGAAAGCCGCAAACATGCGCTAGTTTCTTGTTTCTGATGACCTCCGTTTTAGATGGAGAATGTTTTAAACAGCGCAGGTTGTGACTTGGATTACTTGGTCGTTGACCCCATATACAACGATATCACACCAAAAAATATTGCGTGCCTTTGTGCCCTGCGAGTGGTATGGCGAAGGTGACGAAAATTTCGCAGTCAGTTTACCTTTCTCATACTAATATCTGGCATGCTCCGACCGACTCAGGTCGGTGCAGCACTGCACTAAAAAATTGATCGATGTTTTACGATATGAACAATTCGGAGAATATGGTGAGCTAGGGATGGATGGCACCATATATTCACCTGGTCACTTACAGATTTTGAATGTATCACCTGACTGTGCAAATGCCGGTGCCATCGACTGCATGATGTATTCAGTGCACACATCAGTCTTGCATCAGAGTTGTGCTAGTCCTTTGCAAGGATTGCTACTTCGCGGCACTTTGTATGCACTACCTCGATGCTTCATCTTGAGTATAAAGTCATAGGGCATCCCGTCCGCTCAAAGCCGAACCGAAGCCACTTCATAAAATTGTACAACCGCAATATTTATTGATAGTAAGCATGTAGTCCTTTCCAAATTATAGCTCTCTAAGCAAGCCTGTCGAGAACCAACTCTGTACAATCTGTTTTCTTGCAAGGGCTCTGACACCACAAGATTTCGCAGCCTCTCTAGCCTTCTTTCTAAAGAAAGCAGATATCATTATCTGCCGCAGTGCCGCCACAAACGTAGTTGTCCCACCTCAATGGTCGACCATACTGTGCTAATGTGACGATCTACTGCCACACTAAATGTTGCAGAAAATGAAGTCCTACCACGTCGGTGAGTTATGTGTTTAGATGTAGGACACCGTAAACTACTTATACTCACGCAGCGCTTCACGTCGATGCAGTCTTTGCATTGGTCATCATGCCTGCAAAAAAGGGGGCACCTCATGCTGTCATCCCCACTGGCATTGGCAGATATTGATGCTGTCAATGCAACAACGGCGAGGACAAAGGAGGAACGCATTGTTTGTGAGAATGCGATATATATGGGATCAAATGAACCTGAAGGTGACAGTAGGAAAACGGCGCCCCTACTTTTATGTGCTGAACATTGTGTTTCATGACCAAGCATTCATCCACCTGAAGTCCCATTTCGAACATATGACATCTGCAATGCCAGCAGATTGCCACCTGAGATTTGTTGGCAGTTGGCGTGGAACACAGTATCACCTTGCAAAGCAAGACCAATGCCAGCTCGCAGGGACTGATTAGCTCGTTGTGTGGAGCAGGAACCTTGATTGAGATTGTTACCACAAGCTAGGTTAGTTAACCGATTGTATCATAGATGAGATTGGATTACAAAAATTCTGGGACTGGCGCAGTCTTGCCACCCTGAGTGGCACCGTGCATTTCGATGCGGACTTTCTGTACTTGCGGCATACAGCTCTGGCTTGCCTACATTAATTCCCACTACTAGTCCCGTCGCTCGAGACACGATTAACTATGGTGTAATGCAATAGGTTTTCTGTACAAAACATGCATCAGAAGTAACAACTCGATCAAGATCGTGCAATACCTAGTAGTATGTCGAAATTATTGACGCGGTGGCACTCTATTACCGATGGCAGCATGGATTGGCACGGCACTGGCAGTCGTGCATTCCGGTTCATAGTGTTGAGGCCCGAGCCCGAGCTCGACGGTGGAATGCTGTATCTTGCTCGCAATATGACCCCCCAAAAGGCTCAGGTAAAGCTGAATTGGACATGTGACGTCTAGGATGCTTCAGAAGCTAAAAAACGATAGTATAAGATAGATAGATCCAAGTGTACCTATTTCTAGGGTACAGAACTTCTATGTCCTGGAATTCGTTCTATCATAGCATTATGCTTTGCAATGCATTGTCAGAATCAACACAGAAAAATTATTTTGCTTAAAGTGGCACACTTTCGCTCAACCGGACAGTGGATACTTTCCTGTTTCCCCAACTTGTACCCCAGTACTCAGGCTGCGTCTTTTCCTGGTACGACCGCGCGACACTGCATTGGTATATCAGTAAATGTATGTTGTCAACTAGATGACTGCTTGCCGGAACATTCCTGGTGCTACAAAACGCCGCCATAGAGAAGCGGGGCAAAAACTCAAAGAGCCTCGGCTTCGGCTAAATAGGTATGTCAGCATCTCGGTGTTGCTAACGACCATGGATACTTGCCGCGTTTCTTGTCCTCATCGTAGGGAACCGTCAAGTAGGCACCAATGGCATCTTCCTCTAGATAGGCATGTCAGCATCTCGGTGCCGCTGACGGCCATGGATACTTGCCGCGTTTCTTGTCCTCATCGTAGGGGACCGTCAAGTAGGCACCAATGGCATCTTCCTCTAGATAGGCATGTCAGCATCTCGGTGCTGCTGACGGCCATGGATACTTGCCGCGTTTCTTGTCCTCATCGTAGGGGACCGTCAAGTAGGCACCAATGGCATCTTCCTCTAAATAAGCATGTCAGCATCGTAGTGTTGACTGACTGTTATGAATACTTGCCACGAGCCACTTTCTCGCGCTTTGCTACGGCTGCGCGATGTATAAATTATTATTATGCTACTGATGTCATGAACACTTGCAGGAATGACCCATCATCTCTCCTGACATGGGGTATGCGACCGCAAGAGCCACCATGGATGTAAGTGCATTGAGCACAAGAGAAAGCTGCATGTCTGAAGCCGAGGGGGTTTGAAGGAACTGATCGCTTTGTCAGTGCATACTCTGACAATTAAAGAGTGCTTCTTATACCTTTTCGTACGTGCTCAGCCCGTAGGATCTTGCTGGAATGCGACGTGGCGTCACGCTTAACCGATCTATTTCCCAGTTTCAGGATGAGCATGATGTTTTTTCAATGGTTGTTGTTGAATTGGTTTGAAAGTCAGCACATGACGTCACGGTGCTATTTGTATGAGGCATTAGGATGGATCATGACTTGTTTGATAAGATTTGGTGTTAGCCCCGTTGGGCAGCGCTCCAGAGCTCCATGGGCCACTCCGAGTCATGACTCCTGCTATTTGTCCACTGGGTTTTGCCATGATCGACGACGGTCCGACTTTAATTAACACGTACGCCAACTTGTGGGCACTGCAGCTGGAGTTGTCAATGACAACTAAAACGAAAACATGATTGTAAAAGATCGATTTTGGGTGTTGAATCCGACGTGGATGGTCATGATTCGGGGTGATTGAATTTCACGACTTCTACATATTGTAAGGATGGGACAAGATTGATCTTACACTTCGTGTCGTTGCCATGTGTGCGGTCCACCTGAACCCCACATAGTACTGGCCGAAGCAGTGACTCGACAGGATGACAGACAGACGGACATTTCTGGGTCTTGCTCTCTCGTTGTGTGATTCCCACCATGAGAGAAATACTCTATATATGACAGGCGCAGAGTCATGCCAATCTAGGGGACCCCTTGCAAGGTGCACAACTGGCTTTTCATGACTTGCGAAATCCAGAGCTTGCATTCTAGTCGCTGTGGTATGCGGCAAGTCTAGCCCCGGTGAAGCGACTCATCGACATCTCCTACGCTGCCGCGGTGATGGATCCCTCCTATTACTATGCGGGAGCATAGGACAACGTTGGGCCATGAACATGTTTCACAATAAGATTCCGCTTGGAAATATCGATTCACATTGGTGTCTGGTTTGAGACCCATTGCAATGTCAGATTGAACTGAAACCTGTGTGTGCAGCTAAGAATATGCACACGCGCCTATGTCAATACCAGAAACTATTGGAGCGGGCTATGCCTGCTTGGTTGTGATCTACTACTCTTTCTAGTGCTCCTTCCGGCTACCTCTACCAACACCGCCAAACGCTGCGCCTAGGGCCCCCCACCAGATAACAATGGATGTCGTATACATACAAGGAGCCGCTCACTCAAAACTCTAAGCTTTACAAACTTTATCTGCTTGACATAAGAACTTGTCAATACTCATAGAATGCAAGCGATCGGATAACTAACATATTTATCGCTCCACCTGAATTGATGGGAAAAGTGCGGGACAATTGTCGTTCTGCTTGTTGGTCGAATATGTCCGACATCTCCACAAGTGCCTGATGGATTTCACGCATGTCCTTCCCGGCCTGCCTCAAGCGCCATAACGCCTCTATTGTGGTGACAGAGGTATCTTCCATCACTTTGAAGTCATCCCTCGCCTTCTGTACTGCTTTTAGTGCAGTCCCCATACTCTCATTTGCTTGGTTCAAGGAAACATGCTGGAAGACACCGATCAGGAATGAGGCCTAGGAACAATCTACAAAGATAAGTTTACAGTTGGTGGTGTACGTGATGGTGCACGCTTTGCGGGGTCTTCTTTGCGCAGTAGCATTCTAATGAGGATCGCACAAACAAGAAGTGTGCAGATGGTCATGATGAAATCGATAACAATATTTCGTCCCGTCTTTGGATGGTACGTCGTAGCATCGATGGCAGAACTGAAAATTGACCTCAGAGGAGAGAGAAGAGTCCATAGACGACCAAGGGAGTAGGCGAGTGCATGATAAAGGATGCAGAGCGTCACGAACATGATTGATGATGCGCAGCCACTCGAGGGTGCAGGAATCTCATCAGGTTCAAATTCCAACGTTTGTGCATGTTATAAATGTCTTGAATGTTACATTTGGGGAAGGCGCACAACAGCGAACGGTATTGGAATCTTGCAATTGGCAGCTAGGAGAAACAAAGCAATATTAATTAATTCCAGTGAGACCGGAACCTTAGTTTGGAACTATATAGTAGCAATCGGATATCTCCGGATGGCTTGCCTCGCCTAAATCTATCCAGCAAAGCCAATCCTCACCGCGCCGCCCAACGTCAAGATGCCCAAAGGTTGGAATGTATAATGTTTATCAGTTTCCAGGGCTGACCATTCATACTAGTTTACAAGCCCGGAAAAGTGCTTCCATCATACGTGTGATCCATGCCACTGCGATTCTAACCTTATTGTCTAGGTCGCCATCGTCCTGCAGGGCCGTCAGGCAGGCAAGAAGGTTGTTGTTATTAAACAACTCGATGAGGGAACCAAGGAGCGACCATACCCCCACGCCATCGTTGCCGGTATCGAACGCTATCCGCGAAAAGTTACGCGGACTATGGGCGCCAAGAAACTACAGCGGAGAAGCCGCGTTAAGCCTTTCATAAAGGTAAGCACACATGAACCACGACAAATTGATGCAAACGGAGGCTTACCGTATGTCTTAGGTGATTAACTACTCGCATCTATTCCCCACACGTTATGCTCTGGAATTGGAGAGCTTGAAGAACTCCGTGTCTGCTGATCACTTCAAGGAGCCTTCACAACGGGAGGATGCACGAAAGAACATCAAAAAGTTGTTCGAGGAGCGTTACCAGACCGGAAAGAACAAGTGGTTCTTCCAGGCCCTTCGCGTATGTTTATTGCGATGCCCTCTGTGCTTAGAGCTGACTGTCTGCGGTATAGTTCTGATCGCTTCTGTTTGTATCTGTGGTGCTTTGGAGACGACTTAGCAAAACTACATGTACACCACATGTCCCTACATGACGCATGCTTTTATGCACCATTGCATGATATTTCTACGTGATACTCGCTGGTATATTGGTGTGACTACCGTAACTCGCAGGCGCAAATCATGCAAGTCGCTAGCTATTAATCATGGTATTTTGCCGAGCAGCTTTTGTATGATTCATTTCGAGATTTGTGAACAAATCGTTGTCCGCTATCGACTAGGTTTGCAACCAAAAAGGTTTCATCAGAAATTAGTGTCCTGGATTTTTTGCGACATTTGGTACTATGTTGAGGTTGTGGTGTCAAACTCGAAACTTTACAGAGTCGGTTCTTTATGGGATCTTGCATAATGGGATGCTCGCCGCCAATAAATCTGGATGTGATATAAACAAAGACTGGATGCAGCCCAATTGAGCTGAGTTAAACGGATCCTAAGTTCAAGTTAATACTTTGCACCTGCCACTTGTTATGATTGCACTTCTATAAAAACGACTGTCTTCCAGGATTCATTAATTCTCTTTGTCTCAAACCGTACGGCACCATTGTTTCCCTTCTGCCAAGGTCCGGATCGTGGGTTTGATCAAGTTGCATCTTATATCTAGAGCAAGGTGAGTCTTCATCGCCTTCCATCTATCAAATACCCAATCTCGAACTACTTCCTGCTTTATAGTTCATAAAAATGACACCTTTTGGTGGTGCCGCAACGCAACCCTCAACAAATTTGTTCGGTACCCCGAACGCCCAGCAACAGCCTGGGCAGACAATGAGTACTGCAAACGCCCAGCAGCAGCCGGGGCAGACAGTTGGTGCCCAAACTACAAGCATTTTCGGCAATACGAACACCCAGCAACCTGGACAGGTAACGGGTGGCAGCATCTTCGGTAATACTTCCACCCAGCCATCTACATCCGGTACAACCCTCTTCGGAACGCCCAGTACAGCGACGAGCACTACTACAGGTGCGGGTGGCGGGAGTTTGTTTGGGAATACCACGACGCCACAACAGCCCGCAGGGACTGGTTTGTCTGGGAATACCAACCCTCAGCAACCTGCAGCTGGTTCATCTGGGAATACTAGCACTCAGCAACCTGCGGTTGGTGGTTTGTTTGGTAATACCACAGCCAGTACAACCCAGCAGCCTGCCACGGGTGGTCTGTTTGGGAGTACGAACTTGAACACGCAGACGCAACCTACAGGGTCAAGTCTGTTCGGGAACACGTCGACTCAACCTGCCGGAAACCTGTTTGGGACTGCAGGTACCCAACAGCAACAGCAGCAACAACCACAGCAAGGTGGGAGTCTCTTCGGAGGTACCACCACCCAGCAGCAGCAACCACAGAGCAGTGGTCTCTTCGGAGGTACTACGACTCAACAGCCCGCTACCGGTACTGGCGGGCTGTTTGGAACGTCGACTACTCAGCCAAGCGCCAGTGGAAACTTGTTTGGTAGTACCAGTACCCAAGCGCCAGCAGGGGGGAGCACTCAGCAGCAACAGCAACCTGCAGCCGGTAGTTTGTTTGGTAACACAACAACTACCCAGCAGCCCGCCACGGGCAATGTGTTCGGGAGTACGACTACCCAGACGCAGCCTGCAGGAACAGGCCTGTTTGGTAATGCGACAACTCAACCTCAACCTGCTGGAAGCTTGTTTGGGAATACAGGTACCCAACAGCAGCAACCGCAACAACCGCAACAGGCCGCGAGTCTCTTCGGAGGCACCACGACCCAGCAGCAGCAGCAACCACAAGGTGGTGGTCTCTTTGGAAGTACTACAACCCAGCAGCCCGCTACTGGCGGCCTGTTCGGAACGTCAACAACCCAGCCAGGCGCTGGCGGGAGTCTTTTTGGCGGTACCAGTACGCAAGCGCCAACATCAGGGGGATTGTTTGGTAGCACGACAGCCCAGACAGCCCAAGCTCCAGTTACTGGAGGAGGCATCTTTGGCAGTGCGACAACAAGCTCAAATCCGTTGTTTGGGAATAAAAATCCAGCGAGTATCTTTGGTACTGCGCCGGCCCCCTCGACCACTCCAACTCTATTTGGTCAATCCCAAGCTGCGCAACCTATTGCTACCCCCTCGCTATTCAGCCAGTCTCAGCAGCAGAAACCAGCCGGCTCCCTGTTTGGCTCAGTGAATCAGCCTGCGCCAAGTACAGCCACTGGAGGGCTTTTTGGAAGTACGCTAGGTCTTCCGCTATCCAACTCACTTCTCGTATCGCGAAGCACTGCACCTGCACAACAACAGGATCCTCAGTCACAATATGCAGCGCTTGAGCAAAAAATTCAAGCAATTGTACAGGCCTGGGATTCTTCTTCACCAGCATGTCGCTTTCAGGTTGGTTGCATGCAGCTTATAGACTATCGTGAACTTATCCATTGGACAGCATTACTTCTATAATCTCGTTCCGCCGACCCAAGTGAGCGCTTTCGGCCGGCCTGCAAATGCCACGAACGAGGCGCTTTGGCAACGCGCTGTGCACGATAACCCTGATCCTAGTTGGTAAGCTCAATGACTCGTTCGCCGCTCAGCACGCTCATGTTATCTCTTCAGTATGGTACCTGTTTTGGCAGTTGGCTTCGACGATCTGCGTCAGCGCGTAGACGGACAAATGAGGCAAGCTACAGAACAGCAAAAAGCTTTGATGGTTTGTGGCTCTATTTCTCACATTGGGGAAAACTCCGTTACTCATGAAGCGTGTTCCAGGAGCTAAAAAAGCGACTAGAATCGTTGTCTGCGAGACATAACGATAGTAACGCATCACGTTTGCAGCGCGCAAAGTCAATCCAATCACAAACCCAGCACCGCTTGCTGTGCCTGATCAAGCACATGCATCTGATGCTACCTACTGTGCGGTCTACGGCGATACGTCCCGAAGAAGAGGCGCTGCGCTTGGCACTTGAGGAGATTGAGGAAGAAATCAGAAGACCGGGCGGGATGAGTAAGATGCGAGGGAAACTGAATGAGTTGTGGGCGCTCGTAGGGGCTATCAACGCCGCCCGCGAAAGAGGTAGAAGAGTAGGGCTCGATGGTTCCTCTGAATGGACAGTCGTCGATGAAGAGGGCCTCAAGCAGATCGCTCAGGCAAGCCTTTTATATGTAAACTCTGAGCTTAGACTCTAACATGCACGTTGCAGATCCTGTCTAATCAGCAGGCTGGTTTACAGCATTTGACAAAGGTGTTGCAACGTGATCTGAGGGATCTGGAAGTGATATATGGAAGAGAGAGCTAATCGGAAGCTCCGCAATTCGCTCGAACATGCTGCTTTGTTTTTGTGATAACGAGCTTCACATTATTTTTGTCATTGAATAGTTGGTAGACAACAATCGATCATGAGCGTGCGAGTCGGCCACACCTGGGTCTGTTTTGTACATAAGGAGCCTTTGATTCCGATCCGTATTACTGTCAGTTCATGTTCCTTCTCCTGTAGCGCTCAAGACCCTTCATTCTACTACTATAATCCCTCTCTACGCTCAGTAGTACATTCAAAAATGCGTTACCGCACCCTCGAGATTCGATGGCATGATTCTAAGCCCATATCCACTTGCGACTTTCAACCTGTTCCATTCAAAAAAGCGCGTCCAATGCAGGAAAAGAATTTTGCTGCGCAGTCCTACAGACTGGCCACAGGAGGCGAGGACAACCACGTCAGAGTGAGTAAGCCTACAATGGCGTCCAACGCGCTGACCAACACGGACTTAAAAAGATATGGATGGTGCACCCGAACATCCTCCCATCTTCGCTTGCAGAAGGTGCAGATGGCGCTGCACCACGCCCTGCTCGGGTCGAATACCTTGCAACACTTAGCAGACATTCGGCTGCTGTGAACGTTGTTCGATTCTCCCCTAATGGTACGCGTTTTGCGCACGAGCTTCGTCAGCCCTAATTACTTTATTAACGCGACTTTAGGGGAGTTTATCGCTTCCGCTGGAGATGGTATGAATCCAAAATATTTGTCTGATCCTATTTGACGTGAGTTTATTGAAAGACGGTATGATCATAATCTGGGCACCTTCAAGCACGCCGCAGACCGCCACATATGGCAGTGATCTGACTGCGGACGAATTGCAGTATGAAAAGGAGTACTGGAAGCCACGTACGACGTTCAGGTATGGCCACTTTCATGCGCGGTTTCAGATCGAGGTAAAATAAAAATGGGACAGGTGCACGACGATGCAGGTGTATGACCTGGCGTGGAGTCCTACTGGGGAATACATTTTAGCCGGCAGTACGGACAACTGTGCGCGGGTGTTCTCTCCCAGTGATGGTAGGTTCTTGCGTTCTTATTGCGGGGATCAACAGGCTCATTGGCTTAGGCAAATGCGTCTGTGAGATCGCTGAGCACAACCACTATGTCCAAGGCGTAGCATGGGACCCGCTCAACGAATACATTGCCACACAGAGCAGTGATCGTTCAATGCACGTGTATCGAATTTCGACCAAGCAGGGCACGTTTGAAGCCCATGCTGTGGGCAAGAACACACGAATGGCTTACACCCACAATCACAGCCGCACCCCTAGCTCGCACAGCCGTTCCAGGTCCTACAGACATGAGTCTGCTGCTAGTGATGTTGAGTCTACTGTCAGTGACCAGCACAAAGATGACCTTTTCTCTGGCAACTACGCTCCTCCGACGCCGACCGCATCAGTAGTCAGCACCCCATCCACATCGATGTTCCCTCCTCCGCCGATTGAGAGATCTTCTTCGAGGCGGTCGTCATTCAGTGGTTCTAATGCTCCCGGCTCTCCTGGGCAATTTGCACGATATGGGAGATCCCCTTCTCCTATGCCACCCCTTCCTGCAATCCGCGCGCTTCCTTCGCCCGCATGGTCGACTATCAAACTCTATGGAGATGAAAGTTTCTCAAACTTCTTCCGCCGCTTAACGTTCAGCCCTGATGGGGGTCTCTTGCTAACCCCTGCAGGGCAATTTGAGGACCCCAGCATCATTAACAACAAGCCCAAGGCCGAGGAAACTCCTACTCGCGGACGCAAATCCAAACTTGCGATTACCACAAGCGAAAACAACCCTTCATCGCCATCGTCGGTGTTCATTTACTCAAGGGCGAACTTTGCTCGTCCTCCTATAGCTCAGTTACCAGGGCATAAGAAAGCCAGCGTGGCTGTCAAGTTCTCCCCTGTGCTGTATGAATTGAGACAAGATGTTATTGGCGCAGAGGGCCATAACGAACCTAAGACAGGGACTCTGGAAAAGGGCAAGGATGGGTCGATTTCTGTCGATATTGCTGGGCCTTCTGCGACACCTGCAACTCACAAGGACGTATTTGCACATTCTCCAAAGGTGGAAAAGAATTTACTCTTACATGTCGAAGCGCCTACGCCTCATGTTGTGGCTCCCGAATTCGTTATGCCTCCATCATCGCTGAAGCCTCCTACGCCATCGCCATCAAAGCCCTCTACCCCGGCGATCGCTCCACCTAACACTGGCTCCGTGTTTGCGCTACCTTATCGCATGCTGTATGCTGTTCTGACCATGGATGCCGTTGCTATATATGACACCCAACAATCTGGACCTGTTTGCATGCTCACGAAGTTGCACTATGATGAATTTACGGACGCGTCGTGGTATGTGATGGCTATTTCCGGCTGCTGGTATCTATATTGAACCATTCAATAGGTCTCCTGACGGACAGTGCCTTATCCTCTCATCACGAGATGGATACTGTACGATCGTGATCTTTGATGAAATTTTACCTGCACATCACACTCAACAATACGCATTACAACTTCAGTCCATCGCCCAACATAACTTCGTGCCCCTCACATACACGATGACGCCCTCGTCTTCCTCAGTTCCATTGCCTGCTATTGCAACGCCTACCGTCCCTGCAAAGAGGACCGAGCCACCTCTCACGCCTGCCACTAGTATTGACGACAATGCCCCTGCAGGCAGAAGTGCACCAGATGTCACACCTGCGAAGTTGGCACAGCCCCCAAAGAAAAAACGCCGTCTGGTGCTGACGAAGGTGGGGGATATTGATTCATGAAGGATGGTTTGTGTCCCTCGATATTGCATCAAGTTTCAATGAGCCTATGATACATTATGAATTTTTAGTGATTTCTTGTCTTTCTTGTTCACCATGTCCTCCATATCCGGGCTTTTATGGCGTATTCACCTCATGCTTCTACAATCAGACCATGTATTGAGGGTTCGATGTGCGTGATGATAATGATGAATGTAGCGATGAACGTAGCAAACAACTTCCTGATAATACAACGACAGCTCATTGCGCAGTTGCCTTTCTCCTGCCAACCTGGGCCTGGAAACCACTCTTGATCGCGTTGACGGAACGACGTGAGCCGCAGGACTCGCAGGACATGAAGAAAATACGGTTCTCCTTTGTGAGGAGCGTGTCGGGTGATTTACATGTTTTGCATGTCACATACTCGACTTTGACAATATTAGCGCTAAGTATGAAAGCATAGATTCTGTGAGGCTTACCGATATAACGACGCAAAACATTCTCGACTTGTTTAGGTTGGAAACGACCTTTAATGACCAAACGCCCCGAACCGTCCACTGAACCTGTGGTACCCATTTCAGCGAAGAGGAATTGAATGACGTGCTCTGGCTGTCTGTGCATCCTCTTGCAAATATCTGCAACGTTCGCAAAGATCGATTTGCGGACACCTTCGCGGAGAATTTGTGGGGGGGCGATAGTGTATCGTTTACCAGTGGAAGTGAGTAATGATGGATTTGCAGCATGGAGGGAGGCGTAAAATCGTGTTAGGAGCTGATATTTTAGGTAAATACAGGTCAGGGAATATACCGCTGCAAGTGCACATACCTCTGGGTAAGTATAATCTCGGTCGCTCCCAAGCCATGGTTCTGTGCCAGAGTCAATGCCTGTGGGTGCTTCATTGCGTGCAAATGGGTCGTCCCCAAGATCTGCTTCATCTAGTTCATTAAGATGCTCTCCATCATCGGCTTCAGCCTCTTCAGCTTCATCTTTTGCCTTTGCCTCATTGAGCTCCTTCTCGAAGTCCTCCATTGCCTTTTTCTTTGTCGACTTCTTTTTCTTCTTGATGTCAGAGAAGTCGAGATCCTCCGTAGCGGCGGGTGCAGCTGCTGCTGCCGATGCTCCAGAGCCATCTTCGCCCTGATAACATACGCAATGTAAAATCGCAAAACATGGGCTTAGCCTTATCATGATATACTCACAAGATCCATAGGGATGTCTTTCTTCTTCTTTTTCTTCTTGAGACCGTCTGGAAACATCGCCTTGAAATCATCATCTTCCTTTACTTCATCGACAGCATCAACATTATCTGGTACACCATTTAGACTTCGCTTCATCTGCTCGTGTGCGGTGGTAGGACCGAGATCGACAACATCTCCGTTGGTAGTTGTGTTCTCGATAGTGGTTGGTGCAGGTGTAGTAGGATCTGCTTCAGGACCTAACGGGTCCTCAGTGAAAGCTACAGCTTTCTTCTTGCGCTTTTTGAGCGATGGATCGAACAATGGCTGTTCTGCCGCCATAGTGGTCGACGTGAAAGATAGGCTTGCTCGCTGATGAGTTCGTTGAGCAAAGATATGACTCCATAGATGCCGAGATCCGGCAACACGGATTTGAGCTCCGTTCGGATATCGCCGGAAGTCGGCCAAGTGTTGGCTTCTCGGAATTCGGTCGCGCACCAGGTTTGACCACTTTTCAATGTTAGCAAGGCGTTCACTTGCCCGTATCGCGACCCAGCCCTCCCCGCTGGGAGCTGCTCCCAAAAATGCCCGCAACATGGCTACGTTGCGTGAAATCGAGCTACGGTTGAAATCGGTCAAGAATATCGAGAAAATTACCAAGGTGCGCCGACGTCTTGTCTTCGCATTATTTCTGGGCGTTGACCGTGGATACTTGTTATGATGTGCAGTCCATGAAGATGATTGCTTCCACTAAGCTCGCAAAGGCGCAGCGTGCCATGCAGAGCGGCAAGCAGTACGGTCTTGCTAACTCCGGTGCGTCCCGTAGACTGCATATCCGCTTCCGTATTCTCAAAACAGCCCAGAGATATTCCAGCATGCTCCTTCAGAAAACCCTGCAAAGCGCAAGCTTTTCGTCGTCGTCTCCTCCGACAAGGGTCTCTGTGGTGGTATCCATTCTTCCGTGTCCAAGGCCACCCGTCGTGCCATTGCTAGCACCGAGAAGCCCATTGAAGCCGACTCTCCCATAATGGTCATCGGTGACAAGTCCAAAATGCAACTGTCGCGCGTACTTGGCAAGAACTTAGCCATGTCCTTCAACCAAATTGGTCGTGATATCCCCACCTTCGCTGACGCTGCTGGTGTTGCCGACTTGATCGTGAAGAGCGACGTCAAGTACGACGGGATTTCTATCGTTTACAACAAATTCATTTCTGCTGTCTCTTACGAGCCTGAAATAGTTGAAGTTGTGGGCGAGAATGCATTGAAGGAGTCTGGTATGATCACAATTAGCCAAGTCTTGTTTTGCAACTCATCCACTTCTAGCTGGATTCCGGGCTTACGAAATGGAGGACGACGTTACAAAGGACCTTGCCGAGTTTTCGCTTGCAAACGCCATCTATGCTGCTCTTGTCGAGGCTCACGCATGCGAGCAGAGTGCCCGGTACGTTCATCATGCAAATTTGTCCATTATATCACTCAATATTTTTGGTGCAGTCGCAACGCCATGGACAACGCATCAAAGAACGCAAAAGACATGATTGACAGACTGACGATGCAATATAACCGTGGTCGTCAAGCCGCCATTACCAACGAGCTGGTCGACATTATTACCGGTACGTTGAGTTTCGTCCTTAGTGTCACGCATCTACTCACAATGAATGTGCAGGTGCCAGTGCACTGTAAGCAGGTGCCGTGGTTGTCTAATACACACCAAGTCATTACCCCTGTCTACATCGATAGTGAGACAAACTCGGATTTTTTTGCTCTGAAGTTGCATGTATGTGATCAATGTAAGATGCACAACAAATACGGGAGGGTGCACAAAGGTATTTTGATGAATAGGTTTGTTCGTGAACTTACGAATCCTTCGGTCTCGAGACATATTTTCGGCTCGGCGCCCACTGTTGTCGCCAAACAGATTATGGCCATCCCCTCAGGTTTACCAGCGTGCGTGGGTATTCTGCAACAGACCTTTGGTTTCAGGCAAGTTCGTGTTTGCGGGTTCTACAATTGGTTACGTGTATTGCCATGGTGTTGCAAGAGATAACGGCAAGACAAGAAAACATGATCGTGCTACATTCACAATCGAATGGATACAATCGAGAAGAAATACAACAATGTCAGTGATGTCTCCGTGTCATGGAACACGTAATAGGTCGTAAAAGTCATCAATGTTTTGGCTTTTTATCTATCTTGTCTGGATACAACTATTCGTTCGGCATCAACATCAAACTCCTGAAACTCGATCGGTCTGGCTCACCTTGCCGGGGTTGAATAAACCCAGTGGGTCTATGGTCTTCTTCACCAATCGCATTAGCTCCACCGTTCCCTCACCAAGTTCTTCGTACAGATATTCCCGCTTCCCAATCCCAACACCGTGTTCGCCAGTGCCTGTAGACGTAAATTCATCACCCTCTTGCATGTGGATTTAAAGACGTACAAGTTCCTTCAAGCTTAAGCGCACGCTCCACCATCATATGCACGGCTTTGCGAACAATCTCGAGCTCCTTGTCATTACGGAAAAGAAGCTGGGTGTGAAAATTGCCTGGGTGTTATGTTGTCAATGAGAGAGACGAGACAGGGTGTGGGTACCAACCGTCACCAACGTGTCCTAAAACTATTGATACAAGGCCTAATCGTTGCAAGTCTTGCTTGGTTTCATACACAAGCTGCGGTAGTTTCGAAATTGGCACGCTGCAGTCGGAAAGCATAAGACACGCCTGGATCTGCAGCAGCTTGGACTTACCAAACATCAGTACTCCACCCACGACTCCCTTCCAGGAGGGCTAAACCAGAATAAAGAGCATTTTTCCTGTCTGCCCACAGATCAAGGGCTTCCTTCTCACTACGCGCAAGTTGATAGCCAGTGCCGCCGTGCTTCTGTACAATTTCTTTTACGATCTTGGAAGTCTCTGCGATCGAAGCAGACGTTGGACCTTGGAATTTAAAGAAGAGGGAGTCCTGTTCGGGGTATTTGCGCTGAGATGCACCATATAAATTTATGGAGCGCATGAATTCGGAGTCGCAGAGTTCAACGCATTCTGGGTCCTGAGGGTGAGCGTGCTGCCTGATGTGGAAGGGATAACCTACGGATGCCAACGCCGCGGTTGATCACGTCGATGACGGCCTCCGTTGCGCGCTTCACATCAGGGAAGTGTACGATGGCGACTGTTGTTGGGAGGACAGGAGCTAACCGGATGGTGACTAAAAAGAAGTGTTAACGGCGATTGACAAGAGCAAAATACGTGATGTAACCTTCTGTGATGATACCAAGAGTGCCCTCGGCACCTATGAACAACTTCGTGGTGTCGAATCCAGCTGCAGATTTCCGAGCACGTTGGCGAGTTTTGATGACTTCTCCAGAAGGAAGAACAACCGTCTATGGGGATATCCAATCAACCAACTCAAATATTGTGAAGGAAATCATCGCATACCGCATTCAAGAACCATTCGCCTTTCGCAGTACCGTACCGGACGGCATTCGCTGCCAAGGTCAATACGTCGATAATAGTACCGCCAATTTATGACTACTGATACGTACTGCCTGAGCAACCAGTGCTCATCATTCCACCGATAGTTGCGCCTGGGCCGGGATCCAACTAAGTAAAGATTGTCAGGGAACAATACAGTACCAATGGTTGAACGTACGGGAAAGAATAATGGTATGCCTTCCAAGAATGTAAGTTACACGACGAAATTTACGTTGCGGTCTTACCTTTCTGCTGCAAAGTTTCATTAATTTCCATCCATCCGACGCCGGGCTGACAGACAAGATCGGAGTCCGCCTCTAAATTAGAAGAATATGAAATAATTCGAAGAAAGGTGCATGACAAACTAACCATGAATTTCGATAATTTTATTCATGCCAGACATATCAACACAAATGCCACCGACAGGGCTCTAGAGGGCCACCGTCGTCAGCATGGATGAAATTAAAGAGCAATAGACTCACACTACGATAGCCTCCCTCTAAGCAAGTACCGCCAGAGAAAGGGATGAGGGGCATACGGTACTTGACGGCAGTCTTGACAATTTTGACTACATCTTCTGTACTCTTTGGGTATACGATTACAGTGTGCGGTGCACCTGGAGGACTAACATGAGTGGGAGAATGCAAGACTTAGCTGAATGGAAGGCCTCACTTGGGTGGTGATCATTCTCCGAATATCCGTGAATACGAAGGTCCTCCGGATGAGTTGAGACAACATCGTCAGAATCAAATAAAGCCCGGAGCTCCTTGATTGCCTGTTCAAAGTCCTTTGGAGTGCCATACTTTGGTTCTATCTCCAGAGCCTCGGATGTCAGAGACAGCTTCCCAAACGCGCTGAGGGAATATCCGATAAGCCCGCTAGCGATAGAGCCAATGATAATTGGGGACCAGGGACGTGAATTCTTGAAGGGTACGCTCGAGCTTTGTCGACGGGCAAAGGTCAGTCCATGGTGTTTGAAAGATCTGGAACGAGCCAAATTTGTCCACAGGCTGGTGGACGACCGCAGCCGCTGGAAGTAGCCGCTGGCTGAGAACATGTGAGGGCAGGTATATGGTTGCCTATGGCCTGTAAGATCGTTGAATCTTGAGAAGTCGTGAAGCACAACGTTGTAAGGGTGGAACAATCAGAGCTGCTTTGGCCCGCACATAGGAGGACGGGAATTAGACTACTATTATTAGGCGACTGGGTAGATTGCATCTTGGATTGCCTGGGAAGAGCAGGCACCTGATTAGCACGCTGACATCACACATGCCAGTGCGCCCCCGTGATTTACTCACCATGATAGTAGTAGAGAGCCCACAAGGCAAAAGAGTTAAAATTTCCCAGTTATCTGCATATACTCTCCTTGTTACGAGGATAGTTGAAGTATTCCCTCTGTGAAAGGCGTCTCAAAGGATGAAACGGACAACATAGATTAACCACAAACATGGTCGAGTGACCATGAATCTATTTTGTCGTCGGCAGAGAGCCTCAGCCGCGAGTCCGATTGAGGATGTTCGAGCAGAGTTGTGGGAGTATGCCGTGACTCTGCTCGTGATGCATGATGGTGCAAGCTCAGCTGCTCAGGACGGTGTGCCGTCATGCCGGGTGCTTACGAATTCGGTCTTGACAATTCTCGCGTCTCCCAGTATACTAAGAGAATGTTTGATTTAAAGGGACTACGAAGTGTGAACTGCGGTGAAAAGATTTAAAGAAAGCAGTAAGGAATGACTGTAAGTGTGAGCATGGTGCGATGTACGACGATCTCGACGGCATAGACAATAATAAACGTAGAGAGCAAGCAACGCGTCCACTCAGCTGGATGTATGGTGCCAGGACGGGCTATATCATCTGTGCGTGTCCTATGTGACATAGACAGAAGTATACGAGTAAGAAGAAATCATTGTCATAGCCCCACCGTAGTACCCATAATCATACGAGCTTCTCCATCGACTACCAAATCCCGTTGATCAGCTATCACAAATTTCTTCTTCACGCCATAGTCATTCTTGGACTCCACTAGCTGTACCTTCACGTCCTCGTTGTTGATAATCCCACGATTGTTGAAATCTTCGAGTGGCAGGCTCCCGGCAGCGGATGCCATAATGAGATGAAGCGTGTTTGAGGCATCGAAGGTGGTCCTATAGCTACCGTTCTCTTTTCGAGCATGCAGGATACTATACAAGGCACAGGCAAATGTGAGGATGGTGATGATGGTGATTGGAAGGAGAGCGACAAGATAAGACGTCGATCGCCGAGTCCAACCTATCGTCGATATGTACATTGTTCCATTGACTGGGGAAGAGAGGTTGTCCGGGATGGTGTTATCAGGAAAGCTACCCACAACCATGAACCCGGAGCGAAGGAACTGTCGATCCATGCTAAGTCAAATTGGATCGGACCTAAAGGAACAGAACCCTCACCGTGGCAGAAAACTCAACAACGCCACGCCAATATTCCTCCTAAGACTCAAACTTAAGGCGGGTAAGGACCTTGAAACATGAAACTCACCAGCTCCTTGTAAACCTGTGTCTGATTTCCAAGATTGTCGTCAATAGACGTGTTAGTTGTTGAGGAATAGATGGAGTACAAAGTATCTCCGATCGCGCTGCTTGTAAGCCCCTGGGAAGTGACCGCCTGAAACCTGGCCACTCCAGCAACGAAAGACAGAAGCTCAACATTTTCTGACTGTAAAGGAGTGGACGAGATGGCCTCGGAAGAAATTAGGCCATTGGAATAATTGGCGCGGACTGTGGTCAACAATGGGTTCACTTCGCATACGCTTGCGTCAAGGAACCTATACTTGTAAAATCCTTGTGAATAAATCGCTATGGAAATGGAATCGGTCAATGACTACAAACGTATATTTCAATGGCTCACTGAAGCTTGCATAGGTTTGGTTCGTGTTCATAGGTCCCGGGCACACTATGGAAGGAAGAAAGCCACTCGCTAACAGACTCGCGTTTCCACTTGCATCCACCATGGTCACATATTCCTGCATCATGGACGTATCTAGGAGCTGTCAGTAAATTCGAGGCAAAATATATAAGGTCGGAACTCACTAGCATCGCATTTTGCAGTTATATTCCACAGCTTAAGACCAGCGATGGAGTAGTTCGAAGCAGCTGCGTTACTGTAGATGAGGTAGGGATTGTTCGTGCTCCAAACGTACTGCGTTTCATTCGAGCCAAGGGCCCGGCAGCTTACATTGGCTGTTAACCCTTGCTGCAACATGGAATAGTTCCTGCTGAAGCCTTGAGGAATGGATACGCCGGGATGTTCTCCCGGTATCGGTTCTGTGTTGACTGTGACGTTTCCACCACAAAACCCAAGGCGAGTGCTGTTGGCACCGGGAACTCCATCCGAGCCGGAATAATTTTCAACGGTGGGCACAATCCCCTCTAGGTACACAACGCATCATCATAAAACAGCTTCTAGTGACCTGTGAATCTGGACTCACGAGTAGATACATTATATTTTGCGCCATTGAAATTAAATGTCCCAGGAAGTCCATAAGTAAACCCTGCAGCAGAGAATCCACTTAGCATTCCGCCGATGTCGAGAACCTCGAAAGAATTGTCCTGAACTTGAGTTGCCAATTTTAGATGAAACGGGCGAAACATTGAGAAAGTAGAATT
Organism: Suillus brevipes Sb2; assembly: GCA_011800875.2. NCBI lineage: Eukaryota > Fungi > Basidiomycota > Agaricomycetes > Boletales > Suillaceae > Suillus > Suillus brevipes. Next base: position 89,247 of record JRHT02000018.1, on the reverse strand, counting down.
ACGCACTGGCAGCGAGACCCTGGTTTTGAAATTCTGCAGAGAGCAAGGTGGAAAATGCGGGTCCGGTGATGTCAATTTCAGATCCTCGCATCTGAATTGGCCATAGGAAGTAGGTTGGTGTCAAGAGAGTTGTCCACCTATATCCGCACTTAAATTAGACAACACTGCGATAGCACGATGCTTTCAGTAACGAGTTACCCAGCTGTCAAGAGCCTCAACACGCCAAAGACGAACAACGTCAGGGTGGTCAGCCGCAAGTGCTCAGGTCTCAATATGATCGAGCCCTTTGCCAAAGCGACACAGGCGCTAAGCTGAATGAGAGAAATGGGCCGCGACATTTGATGTCTTAATGCCTCCTTGATTGAAATAGCGAAAAGACTATGAAATTTTTCATCTCTATTTGAATGGCAAGCTAGAGAGTAAAAGGATATACAGACGTGGCGGTAATCACTGAAAGCACGGTTGCTATCAATGTGACAACCATTGTCAACTCTCCAGGGTGATGCCTCCATAAGTCGCCGACTTGTTCGGGTGGGGAGAGGTAATCGTAATAGAGAACTGCACCAAGAAATCCGTACCCAAATGCCAGGATAATAACCTGGCTACTGATGACAACGGTATGGCGTAGAAAGCTCGTAGGCACCCAAAACATCGTAGAACAAGGGTACAGGATCGATCCTGGTACTTGCTCGGATAGAAATGTGATTTTCTCGACCGATATACTAACCTTCAAAGGTTCGGGTCCCTTGATTGCATCGTGAAAAGTACTAGCATGTTCTTAGCATCATCGAAAGAATACATAATTGTGGCGGCATCTCGTAACAACACCATATGAGTGCGCGGGATGAACGACCTGTTAGGGAAATAGTTCGCTTTCCTGAAGTAGGGTATGGGGGGTATGGCTGGGGAGGATGACCAGCGCATGTCCTGCCAGTGGGACACGGTGATAGCCCCGGATAGCGTGTGCTCGCTGTGTGTCGGCGAGCAAAGGCTTCGGAAGCGCTGGTGGGCGAAGAGGATGCCGATGGGAATGTTCAAGTTAGCGTCGATGATGGCAACAGGGTGCGCGGCAATATATAGTACCAGCTGCCTACCGAAAAGGCTGCGTGTTCCATGAAGACGAAAAATCGGGCCTGGCTCAGGCTGGGACACGCTCAGTGCTGTCCACTTGAGCTCCTGCCAAAAAAAACGCATGTCCCAGAGTCTAGAGAGAGGGCACACGGGTTTTGCCGTGGAATCCATCCTTCGCACTGCAGCTCAGAAATTCAAATTATGTGACTGAAAGATATCTAGCTATGGCCAAGTTGTACGGAACAATATTTGCCACATGTTCCTACGATTGCCCAAAATTTTCTGCAACGAAAATAGTGCAGAAACAATGAACCTGTGCTCGAACGCGCCAGCTGAGCGCTCAGTCAGCTCTTAGATTCTACAAATGTCACAGTTCGTACTTGCACTTGATGAACCTATGCATTCAACTAATAATATCACGTAGGTTCGGTTGGATTTTATGCCGTGCTGGGGAACGAACATTACGCCATTTCACATCTGTTGAATGCATAGCGGTTCTCTAGAAAATTCTTTAATGAGCTTTGTCGGCTTCGTTTCTCGCGCGGAAGTTCAGGCTGCTCATGATTGTACTGCATTCACGTGTTGCTTGAGGCGGAAAACGAGTAGAAGAAGGGTTGCAAAGGGTTGCAACAGTGTTGTCGGGATGTTCACGATTCCGTGTGACAAGGCATGCTGCCCTTGCTGGTTGGGTTGTTCTGTTTTGTGAGCAGTTTTGCGGTGTCAATGTCATCAGTATGAGATTCATGTTCATGATTTGAAATGATTATTAACGCAGTAACAGCTTTCTACTCGTCCAACATCTTCCTGGCTTCTGGTTTCACGCAGGTTTCGACACTGACTTCCTCTTTGGATTGGGTGCACTTAACTCGTTGCCCTCCCTGCCACTGTTTTCACCGTCAGGGGTCCTTTCCACAGTCGGGGTTTCCGCCAATAGTGAAAGCCGAAGAAACTTATGTGCGAAGGAACTTCTCTTATGTTTCACTGCATGACCATCTTCTAGAATACTTCAGAAACAAGACGTGTGGCTGGCGTTTGTATCGAAGTATGTACGTCATCCTTTTGGTACTAAATACTACTGCCATTGATACTTGCTCCTTCAGACCTCTTTGCGGCCCTCTATTCTCCAGGCAAAGGTCCAGTGCTGGTCACGTCTTATGCAGAGGCATTCCCTCTCTATATCCGTGAAGTCGGCATGTCTTTGCCACTGCGACCCTTTGGTCCTGTCAATCACTTGGCCTTCAAACCACAACGTACCTTCAGCTGGGTGCTGTACTCTCTGGGTGCTCATCTTGCTATGCGTGCGCGAGACGAAAGGCAAGACGCCGGAGGAACTCGACCTAGTTTTCGTTGTCTCCCTTGGCATGCACGCCGCATACGGCCTGTGGTAGATCCCCTCTAGAGATCTTTTTCGCTAACATTGTTAATACTGTTTCTGAAATATTTTCTAGAGCCTATTCTTTAATCTTCCGATTGCTCGAGCAGCAGTAAAATTTGTTTCAGAAGCGTTCTGCAACAAGTGTGGTGCCATTGATTACGCTGCCATCAATGAGAAAGCAGAAACATAACTTACTAGTACTGCCAGTGTGGCTCATTCAGAAATTTTCACATCTGAAATGCCAGTAGGGCTACGGTGCCATAGAGTCAGCAAATCTTGGATGAAACTACTCCGAGTCATACTCACCTCATCAAAATGGAGGTCGAATACTTGTATGCATTCATAGCCATGGCAGCAATCTTTCGAAGTCTTGCAAATGTCGCCAGTTGAAAGGCATTTACTGTGAGCACCGACAGCCATAGACACCGTCAAAACAGCAAAAGCGGCGAGGGCGACTCGGAATGAAAGATGCATCATCTGTGGGATGTGATATGTGATCTCGAAAAGAAATCTGACGGTAGGAAGATGGGTGCGTTTTAATTTATGTCCTCAGGTTAAACACTATTATGCGCAAATTTCATAACAGATGACACTCGCGCAATGCCAGCAGATTGCCAACAAAAACTTGCGAAGTGAGCGCTTCCGTTGGCATAGCTCTACTACTTACACGTGGTGCCATCAACCACACTGCACTGATGAGGAAGTCTGTAGCTCATCCAACTGATCTCACACATATAAATGTGGAGTCAGGCTACCACCGGTGAATCTTTTCATATTTACATGTAGGTTGACTAGTTCTAGCTTGCATTCATAACTAAGGCAAAAATCCGCAGTTGAATTGCAAAGCTGCCAGCTGAATGGGATCTCGGAAATAAATCTGAAAGGTGATGGTAAGAAGACAGCTTGTTTTTACGTCTCGAAAACTCTTCTGTACAGACCCTACCCAACTGAAATCCACCTTCAAATAGATGTCATCCGCAATGCCAACCCTCAAATATCCCTGGAATTTGATTGCAAGGCAGAAGACCAAAACCCCAAAATATAGGTGAGGCCAGGTCTCAGTACGTAATAGGATTGATGTCCAGACAGGGAGGTCATTTTTGTTCGCCAGGCCTTGGCCCCTGAAGGGACGATTCGTTCAAACAGGTGACCCAGGAATCTAGTAACGAAAAATCTGTCCGTGCGGGTGGACTAGTAGACGGTAGACCTCTCCGATTCAAGGCTGATCAAAACTCGGATGTCCGGCCCTCCCCAAACAAAAAAGTGAGTTTCTCATGGACATACCATTGCTTTTCTAGCTTACAAGACGCTCGAGAAAAAACAACAGCAATGTGATGTAATTGCTTCAGCGACATGTTATGAAAATCGTTTTGAAATGTTTCTCTAAAGCCTATTCTTAAATCTTCCGATTGCTCGAGCAGCAGTAAAATCTGTTTCAGAAGCAAGCGTCCCGCAACGGACCACTTACCCATGTGTGGTGCCATTAATTACACCGCACCAATGAGAAAGCAGAAACACGACTTACAGGTGTGGCTCATTCAGATCTTTTCACATTTAAATGTCCAGGAAGGCTATGGTGCCGGGGAGTCAACAAATCCTGGATGAAAGTTAAACTACTCATACTCACCTCATCAAAATGGTGGGCGAATACTTGTATGCATTCATAGCCATGGCAACAATCTTTTTTCCAAATGTTACAAAGGTCGCCAGCTGATTGGCATTCACTGTCAGCATTGACAGCCATAGACACTGTCAAAGTAGCAATGGCGGCGAGGACGACTCGGAATGAGAGATGCATCGATGTCATTTGTGAGATGAGATATGTGATCTCGAAAATAAATCTGGAAGCTGGGGTATGTCACATCTAAACACTATTGTGCGCAGATTTTATAACAGATGACAGTCGCACAATGCCAGCAGGAGTAATCCAGATTGCCAACAAAAATTTGCGAAGTATGTGCTTCTGTTGGCATAGACGTGTGGTGCCATCAACCACACTACACCAATGGGGAAGTCTGTGGCAGCAATGTAGCTCATCCTCACGGATATAAACGTGTAGTCAGGCTACCACACCAGAGTCTGAATCCTGGATAAAACTATTCATATCTATGTAGGTCGACTAGTTCTACTACTAGGCTTGCATTTAACGCCAAGGCAGAAGCTGGCAGAAGTCCGCAGTTGAATTACAAAGCTGCCGCCAGCTATGGATCGCGTTCACTGTCAGCGCTGACAGCCATAGATACTGTCAAAACAGCAGCAACAACTTGAACGGCGAGGACGGCTTGGAAGGCGAGATGCATTAGTCGTGAGAGTGATAGTATGAGGTCTCGGAAATAAATATGAAGGGTCACCGGTAAGAAGACAGCTTGTTTTTACGTCTCGAAAACTCCAATTCGTCCGTACAGGTGACCCAGGAATCCAGAAACGAAAAATCTGGACATAATCAATATTGCTTCCATATGCATATACATATGCTAGCTTACAAGACGCTTAAGAAAAAAAAACAATGTGGCTACAAGTTATGAAAATTGGTTTGAAATGTTTCTTTGGAGCCTATCCTTAAATCTTCCGATTGGTCGAGCACTAGTAAAATTTGTTTCAGAAGCGTTCTGCAACAAGTGTGGTGCCATTGATTACGCTGCCATCAATGAGAAAGCAGAAACATAACTTACTAGTACTGCCAGTGTGGCTCATTCAGATCTTTTCACATCTGAAACGCCAGTAGGGCTACGGTGCCATAGAGTCAGCAAATCTTGGATGAAACTACTCCGAGTCATACTCACCTCATCAAAAATGAGGTCGAATACTTGTATGCATTCATAGCCAGGGCAGCAATCTTTCTGAGTGGCGCAAAGGCCGTCAGTTGATTGGCATTCACTGTCAGCATTGACAGCCATAGACACTGTCAAAGTAGCAATGGCGGCGAGGACGACTCGGAATGAGAGATGCATCATCTGTGGGATGTGATACTATGTGATCTCGAAAAGAAATCCGACGGTAGGAAGATGGGTGCGTTTTAATTTATGTCCTCAGGTTAAACACTCTTATGCGCAGATTTTATGACAGATGACACTCGCGATGCCAGCAGATTGCCAACAGATATTTTTGGAGTAACTCCTTCCGTTGATGTAGCTCTACTAATTAGGGGTGCCATCAACCACACTGCACCGATGGGGAAGCAGAAACACGATTCATTGCAGTCTGTAGCTCATCTGTCTCACACCCATATGATTGTGTAGCCAGGCCATCACACTGACGAGTCAATGAGTCCTATATACATATCATAAAACTACTCATACCTACACGTAGGTCGACCAGTTCTAACTTGTGTTCATATCCAAGGCAGCAATCCGCAGTTGAATTGCAAAAGCTGCCAGTTGAATCACATTCACTGTCAGAGCAGCAATAACGGCGAGGACGACTTGGAAGGCAAGACGCATTATTCGTGAGAGCGGTATGGGATCTGGGAAATTAATCTGAAGGGGGCCGGTAAGAAGACGGTTTGCTTTTACTGTTCTGTAGACCCTGCCCACCTAAAATCCATCTGTAACAGATGTGATTTGCAATGCCAGCAGACCTTCATATTTTAGTGCAAGGCAGAAAACTTGGACCCCCAAATACACGAGGCTTTGGGAACCCAAATTGCAAGAGTGCGCTCCCCAGGTATGATGTTGATGCGCACCATATATTATCATCGAGAAAGAAAGGTAGACTCCGACACTGGTTCTCCACGTGCAAGATGCAAAATCTTCACAACGGGTACAGACGTAGCACTAGACACCTATGTACGTGCAGTGGAAGGAACGCCGTTGGTCTGGTAGGCGAGAATATATTTCTATATATTATTGTGAGGACGTGGCACGACAAGAGTGTAATTGAATGTTTCCTCAATTATCTTGTCCATCGGAGAAGTCGCTTAGCCCGTGAATATAGCTCCACTACATGACTGCTTGAAACGCGTCTCGAGGAATAACAGCTGTGCGTAGGGACCTGGGAGGCAGAATTGACATTACGGTAGTGACTGTCTCTTGACGAATTTGGTCATGTCCGCATACTCGATCAATTGCTGCTCTAGTACAACCCTAGGCTTCCGGGTAAGGAAGTATTGCCAGTAGGAACATGAGACCTGCAATTCCCATCTGTAAGGATCTGTTCATGCTCGATCAGGAAATTGATAGACGTAATCTTGACTCACCGCTCGTTTGTAGCAACGGAAGGACAATCATCGCCGATGTTTTCTACGGTAGTCCCAGAAACTTTCTTGGAGGTAACGGACCAACTCTTAACTTTGATACTGGAAGCTCGTGCGAACATCGGTGAATAGTGACAGAAATTTGAGAATGTTATGTTTCCTGTGCGGCCCCAGCCTAAACAACTGCATACGCGTTGGTCGGGTGCGCGCTTAAAAGGCAAACCTGTACGGCTAGGTGGGCTTTTGAGAGATGCGTGCCCCACGACCGTGACGCCGAATCGGGATAGTGCCACAGAAAGAGCGGCGTTGGCGTTTAAAGCATCCACCTCTTGCCCTCACGGAGACCAGCGGCGGTTGGCAGCTGAAGAAAATTCGAAAAGTTGGTCCAGTGTCCATGGGGTGTAAGGGCAGGAGCAGCTGCTTCCGCAGAAACAATTCGCATTCACAGGCGAATTTGAGATTCAACATTTTGCACCCGTTTCCCGTCGTTCGCGTTCTTTCTGGTGGGCTACTTGAACCATATTGCCTGTATAGTTGATATTCGTGGCCACTCAGTTCTTCCAGAAGAATCTTTTGAGCGGCAGAGAGTAATCAGCATACGAAATGTCACTACTCAGCTAGAGCATCTGTCAAACAACTGTGCACATGCCATTTGTCAACCGTGTATTCTAGAAGCACGGCTCGAACGCTACAGACATCGTCACACGTGGTCATAGGACGCATTGGAACTGGCCAATGGTGGATTATAAGGCGGGTAACTTATATACACCCATCAGACAACCTTGACGGAAAAAAGTCAAGTTCTCTTCATTAACGTGTTGCGGAGCTACACACCTTTGGTGCTAAGCTGACAATCTTCCCCCAACCTTTCATGCGCAAGTCAGCACTCACAACGCCACCAATACGCGTCCCCAACATCTCTCTCTTGTTATTCAAAAGGACTGCCGCGTTATCATCGAACCTAACGAAACGCCCGTCTGGTCTTCGAACTTGTTTCTTGGTTCGCACGATGACTGCTCGACGAACGTCCCCACGTCGGACTTTGACCGCAGTGGTGGATGCTTGAGATGCCGCAGACACTGGGCGTGCGCGTTTGACGACGCAAACTATTTCATCCCCGACAGAGCCCCAGCCATTATTGACCTTCTGTTTGAGGATATTGACGCACTCGATAAGTAGTGCGCCGGAGTTATCTATTACCTGCATAGATTTTGTGAGCAAAGTGAACACATCAAAATGCATACAAAACTTCACCGACATTAAGTGTAGACTTGAGCCCAATCATCACCCTCAAATGACAGACGAAAAAAGCGAGAGCTGAATAAAGAATGTGGGACTGGTCGCGACTTGTCGTGGGGTGTGTGGGAATTTATATACATATATGCATTCGATAACCCTTGGGTGTAGGCGTTTTTCAAATATTGTCATTAATTATGTTCCTCCACTGTGTATTGCGACCCATCAGCTGGTCGATGACTAGTCTTGGGATATCGGCGTTCACAAGGTCATCAATATTGGTATCAGTTGTGTGAGGCTCACTCATCCCATTACATTCGGCGTTTCGTGGACCAAAGTTGATTTGGTTAGGAGGGCATACCGTACGTTTATGGAGATGTATTTTCCACGCGAAGTAGGTACCGATGAAGGACTGCCATGGTCGTGAACTCAAACTCCACTCGCTGTCTTTCTTCCTCCCTCCACCATCTCTTCACATAATCCGTCAGTTTTTGATCAAGAATGCCTGCTTCGCGTCGCGGAAGTGGTAGCTTCACGCTAACCACAGGTCAGACAATCGCCATCCATACCCGAACGCAAGATGAGGAAGACCTCCCGCATGCAACTAAAAAGTACGCAGAGTTACGCGATAATATTTGACACAGTGGTCTTAACTTCATTATTTTGTGAATCGCAGGACGATGGCTGATCACTTGAGAAAATACGAGAGTTTGTCAGTCACTCTATCAGGGGCTCCAACGATGGATCTACTTAATATCTTCGCACAGATTCACTCTTACACCGCAGAGGATGCGGATGATTGTCGAGGCCTTTACTGAGACGCTCGAACTTGGCTTGAACAAGCCAAACCAGATTGTAGTGCGTATGTACTCCATACGTCCATACCGAATGAGATCACCTTCTTGTGTTTGCCGTTTAAGCCCAATTGATTCTTGCAGTTGGCCATGAGATGAGACGATTCAATCTATCTCTCGAGGTTCTTTATTGTTGGAGCTCTTCACATCTATTTTATGAGGGGTTTCCGGCCTTGTGCTGAATTAGCACTTATAGCCTATGATTCCGACATACGTGTTTGGATGGCCAACGGGTCAGGAGAAAGGGGATTTCCTTGCTCTTGATCTTGGTGAGTGTGCCATTTGTTCCATTTTTCCAGGCTCTAAATATACTCATGCGAATGCATTTCGTTACAGGTGGAACGAATTTGCGTGTTTGTCTTGTGACCCTTCAGGGAGAGGGAAAATTCGAGATTTCCCAAACCAAATATCGTTTAACTGAGGAGCAAAAGCAAGAAGATGGCCAGAAATTATTCGATTTCTGTGCTGAATGTTTAAACACCTTTGTTGAAACCAACACGGGCGAGGGCGCGGGCCAACTGAAGCCTGGTCAATCTCTGCCTCTTGGCTTTACCGTAAGTCATTACCCATCCTAACGTCATCCTTCTAACCACGTAATGTCCAGTTCTCTTACCCTTGCTCGTAAGTGCGCATGATGCAATCGTTAGTTCAGTGCATGCAAGATCGACTTGTTTTCGGTTCCCAGGCAGGAACGCATCGACCACGGCGAGCTCATCCGCTGGACCAAAGGTTTCGGAGCTGGCAACACAGAGGGCAGGGATGTTGCCGAAATGTTCAAGAGGTCCCTCGAAAAATACGTACGTTCTGCCTATCTCAAACTTCTATCAATACTGACTCGCGTACGAACAGCAATTGCCCATCAAACTGACCGCTCTCATCAATGATACAACTGGAACGTTGATCGCATCACACTACGTGAATCCTAAGACGAAGATCGCGGTTATTTTCGGAACTGGTTGTAACGCGGCTTATATGGAGCACGTCAAGGATATCGCCAAAATTGAGCATTTGGGTATCGATGCTGGAGCTGAGATGGCGATTAATTGTGAATGGGTCCGTAGGGCTCGATCCCGATCTCAACACTATTGATGAGCTTGGCAGGGCGCGTTTGATTCATTCGAACACGAACATCTGCCTCGCACGAAATACGACACGATCGTCGATGATACTTCAAATAAGCCTGGCGAACAGGCGTTCGAAGTGAGTATATCTGTTATGCAAAATTATTAAATGTGACATCGACTATCCAGAAACTCATTTCTGGCCGGTACTTGGGCGAGATTTTACGACTAGTTCTTTGTGAGCTCATCGATGAAGGTGTACTCTTCCTGGGACAGAACACTTATAAACTGGAGAAACCATACTGCTTCGACACTGCATTCTTGTCTCTCATGGAGAGGTACCGCATTTCCCACTCGATGTGAAAATGTGCAGACGCTCATCGTCGTGTTCTCAGTGACCCGACGGATGAACTTCTCATGGTTATTGGAATCTTCACACACTTCTTCGCCCTCGAGACGACGCTTGCAGAACGGCAGTTCTTCCGGGCTCTCGCGAAACTCATTGGAAGGCGTGCGGCGCGTTTGAGTGCTTGCGGTATTGCCGCCATCGTCAGCAAGATGGGTTATCTCGAGGAAGGCTGTTCGGTCGGGGCCGATGGCTCCTTATACAACGTAAAAGTTCTCTTTTCTGTACTTGCTACCGGATGTTTACGACCCTGCAGAAATACCCTGGGTTTGCCGATCGAGTGCATGAGGGTTTGCAGGATATTTTCGGTGATAAGGGGCGGTGAGCAGTTATTATTTGATATGCACTTTTTCTTTCGATCTGAGCACATGGGGTTACAGCAACATCGTCACGTACCACGCTGAGGACGGTAGTGGTGTAGGTAGTGCGATTATTGCAGGTCAGTGTCGGGATTTGTTGTCGTCCAGCGGTTTTGGTGAACTCATGTTCCGTATGATTGTAGCCATGACGAAGCACAGGAAGGATGCCGGGTTGTATCTTAATGTTTGACCATACTATTATGTTCATAAGAGGGGAATACGGAAGTCTATGCGATTATGTACTTTGTTATCTGTCGTGCCCTTAGAGTTGTGTAATTGATTTTCCTCAAATGACCCAGGTGATGGTTGGTCCTACGTCAGCGGTCGCTTTAAAACTCTTCTATTGTGTGGAAGATCCCCGTGGATAAGAGTGGGTATATGGTTATATAAGATACTAACTATCTTTGTCAACTCAAGAGGCAACCACATAGATCTCGTGAAGGTTCATAACGTAGCTGCACGTAAAATCTGAATCATGCCGCTTTGGCAAAGACATCGGCCTCATGCGCACAATCTTCTGTATATTCCATCGGGTACTTGGGAGCGCGTATTGATTCGTCGCGGGTGGTCTCTTGGTGAAAGGAAATCTCAACGTTCAGGGGAGCGGCTGGGGGTGGAGGTTTTGGTAAGTTCGGCTGGCGCAACGGGATGGAGTTATCATCCATGAGGGTGGTAGAGCGATTCGTCCAGGCCTTGCCCACTGCGATGCGGTAGATAATAAGGAGCGGGGCAATGACCTGGAGTACAAATGTAAACCGCAATTCCTTCAGAGTAGTATGGGACACATACCTGCGCCTCACCCAGTATTTGCATGAATGCAAATGAGATCGGACTGTTGAGGGTATATGGTATAAGGTAAAGGAGCGAACATGTCGAGTAAATAGCGGCGGATTCGATGATGATGGATGCGAAACTGGCATAGAGCGCGCCGTGGCCTAAGCCAAGGACTTTGGATATTCGGTGGCGGTGGTATAGAAGGCGCATGACGGTGAGGAGGCTGATGAAGATATTGATGGCGAGGGAGAAGCAGAGGTATGGGAAGAGCAAGCTGAAGGACATCCAGCCGCTTACGGATTGTGCTGGAGTTGAGACGATGACAAGCCAAAGAGTTCCTGTGACTTGTGAAGGGTCAGGATGGATTACGAGGACGCACGCAGGTCTAGGACATACTGAGAGTTCCGAGGAACAAAAGAAATCCAAGTCCAAGGATGACGTAGTAGACTCCAGAATCTTTGTATACTACCGTACATCGCCAGATCTACGGTGCATAGTCAATGGTGAGTATGGGAGATATGACTATACACTGACCATCAACAGGTCTGCACACCAATCTGAAGCAACGAAAGCGGTGTTTAGTGGAGCTGATGAGGTAGCCTCCTCGTATGCACTTGGGCCTGAGCAAAAGATCAGTGCAAATTGCAGTCTATTTCAAAAGTTGTACATTACCTCCGGGATATAAACGATTGTCGATGAAGCCCAATTGCGTGATCTGGGCGTTGAACGCCACATATATGGTACCAATCACAAAGAGGAAAGCTACATAGCCTAAGAGGAACCTGTTCTTCTTGTAACCGGTACCATGGAATTGAGCGCGGGGCCAGAGGGAGCGCCAACACATGGCAGCCAGGACGATCACCACGCCGTAAAGGACGCCAGTGACGATGGCCCCCTGTAGCCATGCACCCTCAGCAAAGATCTGTGCATTGGATTCGTCAGGGCGGTAAGACATAGTAAGTGCTCAAGTAGCAGAGTGCCGTCAAGAACTAGTGTATGCGAGCTGGCCGTTTTTGGGATTTAATCCACGCTGTGCGCCAGATATATATCACATCACGTTTGTGATCACTGATGCGGTATAAGCTGACCAGCTAGCTTTTTCAAGACGTTGCGCTCGTTGTTGGCGAGACGTGACGGCAGTTACGGCAGGGCGTGAGATATGTTTGCACGACCCGACGGAATCTCCCATTATGACTTTGAAGTTTGCGGGGATGAACTATAATAAACAGGCTAATCCACAGTCAACAGTCTAAAGGAGAAGGGCGTAAAGCGCATAGTACACGTGAATTTCGGAGCTTGATCCCATCAAGCTCTCAAATAGAAGGAAAAATTGCTTCCTTTAGGTCTGAAGGCTACGGAATGTGTAGCCAAGAATGAACTTGAGAACAAAGTTTGGGGAAGTAGGTTCAGGTTCACTGACGCGCAGTGTGACGTTCAGGTGCAACCGCGGCAACAAATGGCTGACCGGTCAAGATTACATAGTGCATGGCACAAGGCGCCTTAATAACATCATTTCAGGAGGTAGTTTCGGTAACTCAAGTTATTAAACCATGCCCGAGGCTGTATTCGGGTCCAAGGTGTAGGCGCTGTCACGAATTTTGTCAACCACGTTCGACACAGCTACTCATACATACCAGGGTATCATCTTCAATGAACAAAATTAGAAAAACCCTGGGGTGGGAAGATATCAAAGGTGTCGTACCATAGAACTCCTGTCTTGCGTCAAACACAGTGACAGCTCTCCTGTAAAAAAAATGTCGTGTACGATTGCCAGGGAAATCGGAATACCGCGACGCTTGTTACAAGGAAGGATTAAGGTAGAAGAGGAAGAACCGTGATGATGGGCCTGATGATGCCATGCGGGAAGCTAGGGAGTCAGGGTCGATGCTTACAACCGTGTTACAATGAGTTGATTAGGGGGTTATGAAGCAGTTTAGTCGCCGGGTAGTTTCATGATCCGCATTAGCCCAGCTGGCAGTGACTGTTGCGTGAAAAAAAAAATGCAACAGGCGGCTAGTTGATCAAGCGATCACGTGTGGAGTTGGATGTGTGAGTAGGAATAAAACAGTACTAGTAGAGTTGGGGCTAGGTGGGGTATTACCAGGTATCACCGCAAATGACTGCAGGCCGCCGCCGCATGTCAGTGCTAAATCGTTGCGAAGTCATCGGTAGATACCGTCATGAACTCTCGCGATGAAATCTCAACCCGAAATTCCTCGGGCAAGGATCGACCAGTCAGCGGTCAGCGATGGCCGACGAATCAACAAACGTTGTAGTGAAAGCCGTCTCAGAGGAACATTGATCGCACGATTCGCACCGGTCCCTGCATCGTGATTGGGTCGACTTTGATCGCGCCGGTCCCGGCTTCTGCATCATCATAGAATGATTGAGGTATCGTTGGTAAGGAATCGGAGACGAGTCTGGAAATACAAAAATACCAGCAGTGGCTCAGCGCAATAATCAAGAAGGAAAGTCTATTTCCTTCTAGATGACAGCCTGGCTAGGGGATACCACCCTGTGACAGGGCACCTGGTCAAGATGGGTCCCATCCGTCTTCCCAGTCTCCTTCTGATATCATTGTGTTCTTGAAGTCATACTTCCATGGCTCTGATGGATCCAGCTTGATATCAAGGTTCAAGTCATCGATACGACGTCCCGGACTGCCAGCTTCTAATGGTGTTGTAAAAAGTCAAGAACAATGTGACACACATAGAGGGATGGAATAGATCATCGATTGTGAGTTTTAGCACTTGAGGAAAACGTATCGTGCACGTATGTCGCCGCTGCCATCCGGTACAGGCACAAGATGTAGATCACCCAGGAACTTCACCAGCGAGTAATCGCGGAGGCTGATTGCGGCCTGTTGATCTAACGTAATTCGTGGTGACGTATAATTTTCCTCTCGGAAACCGACATACGCACCAAGGCTGCAGGCTTATTTGATAGGTTGTCTTGACACGAAGGACGCAGGCGGCTGGCCAGGCCTGAAACGGAGTAGAGACGACCGCACCGGGGGGACGGTCCACGTATACAATTATGAATTGGTTAGTTCCGACATTGGAGGCTAAACGTCAACGCACGAGGAGAACGATAACTATGCAGATAACGCGAAAGGTACTGCATCACGCGGAAGCGAATGTTATCGCATGATGAAACTATGATCATGAATAAGTTGTAGAGATGAGAAAGGATTGCCAACCGACTTAGATCAGAACGTCCACGCTTCGTGGGAGTCGCACATGCCCACCGAATCGGTTGAGAAGCCTTATCAGAAGCGCTTGCTGTGATCGAGGGTGAGCGATAGCATGCAGGAACTGATAGTAGGGAGGACGCGACGACTCGGAGCAACGATTTGAATTCGACAACTTCAAGTTGAAAACTTGAAACCAACAATCAGAATCCTACGCCGTGTAGCTGCTGAGCGATTAATTTAGGTCATAGAGTAGTAAATAGTTGAAACGTGCGTGATCTCATGTCATCTGTGCGGCTTCATGTATGTACGTGAAGAGATTAATCCTAGGGTGAGTCAGACGGCATCAAGGAAAGTTCACTTACGACTATTTGGGCCGACGTCCGATTATGTATTCGATGAGCAACGTTTGCAATTCGGAGGTCTAGAGATAAGGCTGGCACCAGTCATGATGTGAGAAAAGAATGATCTGGCTCGTAATAACAGTGCCCCGTGGATGCAGAGATCGAGGCCAGCGGGCATTTCCGCGATGATCTGAATCATCTGATATGTTTTGAAATAGGGCAGGTGAGTCCCTTCCGGGCTTCGAGCAGCAAACGGTAAAAGTTAGCTCGGACAGATTAGCGCCATGGTATCAAGGTTAATTCGACACCTTCGCGAAGCTCTGTGAGTACCTCAGGGGTGACTCTGCCAAACTTCAAAGATTGTTAGTACCAGTAGTCGTCGTTACTGGGTACGAGCAATTGAAAGTGCCACTCATCTGTAATGTTGGAGCCTAGAATGAAACTGAAAATTGACCGCAAAGTGAACTGCCATATGATAAAGCTATGAACTGCGGAATCCGGACGGAGGCCTAGTTGTTGTCGTGTGAGACCAAATCTCGATCGTGTCACTTTCCCCGCATATTTATTACGGATTTCTAAACAAACTGTTTATGTAAATACAATTCTCCTCCCTTTATAATCATCCACTGGCCCACCTTTAAATTTCACCTTTTCTTGACTTTCCGTCACTCTTAATTTTTCAGAAGCTCGCATGATCTTGCTATGAAGGTACTGAGAAGCCCTGCCTCCATCCGCATCGTCAGGCCTTCGTCCGCTCTCAATGTCTCTCGAAAATTAGCGACTGCAGTCTCCATAACCCCCCCTTCCTATCTCTCTCTACCACCCCCTGGTCCACCCCACCCTCTTCTTCCTGACCCTCCTGGTAAGCATTGAGGCATTTCCGCCGTTAGCTTTAACTCAAAAACCTTCAGTTGTCACCTCCTTGGGAACCGAATACAACGAGAATCTCTTCCGATACACCTCCGGCAGGTGGTTATACAATGAATCACAACAGATGGCCCAGCGTTACATCAAGTTTGATGTCGCTGCTCTCCAACGTATCATTGCCTCCGTCTGCGATTCCCCTGTAGTGTCCATGGAGAAAAAGGAGGGTCTGTTCAACAAGACCTTAATGGTGACTCTTGCAAATGGTAAAAAAGTCGCTGCTCGTATCAAAGCAAGTCTCATTTCATGTGCACGGCGCTACTTGTGCTGATCTTCAAGCTTCATTTGTAGAATCCTATTGCGGGTCCCGACCACCTCACAACTTCCAGCGAGGTTGCAACAATGGATTTCGTCCGCAACAATCTGGGAATTCCTGTGCCTGAGATCTTGGCTTGGAGTTCCCACGCTGCTAATAATGGCGTCGGAGCAGAATACATCATCATGGAGTCCGCTCAGGGCGTTCAGCTTAGCACCGTCTGGCGCACCATGGACTCACGTCAGAAGAAAAACGTCGTCAATTCGCTTGTAGCACTCGAGCAGAACATGCTGAACGCAAAGTTTGCGCAGTATGGCAGCCTATACTACAGGGATGATATTCCCGAGTCAAAACGGGCTCCCCGTTTGTATGCCCACGGATCACGTAGGTTCGGTTCTGAGGAAAAGTTCTGTATAGGTCCCATAGCCCATCGCAATTTTTATGAAGATGAACGTGCGACTATGGATCTTGATAGAGGACCGTGTGCGTATCCCTGACACTGTAATTCAAGCATGTTGCTAATGCTTGTCAAGGGTCATCGCCGGAAGATTACCTTCGCTCCCTCGCCTTGCGCGAGGAGGCATGGATCTCACGCTTTGCCAAGCCTAACATTCACGATGATCCCTTCCGTAATGTTTCTGGTCCTCAGCTCAAGGAAGAGCATCTTCGGTGCTTGGAACAGTATCGTTCAATCATTCCTGCACTCGTGCCGACCACGCGAAAGGTCCTCGCATCCAACCTATGGCATTCTGACCTTAACCCTGGTAATATCTTCGTGTCCGACGACGAGGAGCGACGTGTGGTTAGCATCATTGACTGGCAAGGCTGTTGGGCTGGTCCTGCATATCTTCAGATGACGAGTCCATCCTTCCTGGCTTGCGACGGTGCCGGACTTCCTTCAGGCCTCGATTTCCCTAAACTTCCTCCTGAGTACGACATCATGAGCCAAGACACCAAGGCCATAATGCGCGAGGAGCACAAAGCGCAGATGCTTCATAAACTCTATGAAATCAAACAGCTATACCCTTATCGTATTAGCGATCGCGAGGCGCGAACAATGCCTGTCCGCGCAGCAGGCCGGACATGGAAAGACGGCATTCTTCCGCTGCGCCTCGCGCTGCTTGACATCTTCAGCCGGTGGGCAGAACTATCTCGTAGTGACGAGCCCTGCCCGCTGCGCTTCACGCGGGAAGAAGTGGAAGAACTGAAGCGTCAACGAGATCGGTATGTAGATTGGCATGACTTCCTAGACGACATGCGTACGACGTTTGGTATGCGTTTGTACGGATGGGTATCGCCACACGAATACCCATCGAAGCGGGCATTGCTTGAAGGAACGCGCAGTCGTCTTCCTGTCGCGCTCACCAGTCAGCTGGAGGAGATTCTTCCTCAGGATTGGTGGCCGTTCAGGGACACGGTCCCCTTACCCTCTGCACCTGAGGTGCGAGTGTAAGGTGGTATCTTTAGAACTATTGTTATGCTTTCTTTTCACGGTTTTAATTTTGTTGTCTGTGGGGATACACGGACCTTTATTACGATACGACTCATGGTTATTAGTTTGTCGCGATTAGATAGTTTGTCGTTTAGATGTTTGCTTTGAACTTTTTAGTTATTTTCCTTGTATTTACATTAACGTGTAGGGTTACTTTGTTTTGCTAGGGATTTGGGAAATACATAGAGTGTGGTGGTAGTACATAGACAATGTCATCGTGATGTCATGCAGTGCGCACGGACCGTCTGAGTCGGCGAACGAATTATAATATTGATGCCTTCGGCCCGCCGTTTTAGTAACTCAATCAGTACTGGTGTTATACCGTTGACCTCAATTCTGACCTTGACTAGGGAGACTATAGAGCTGCGCAGGCTGTCACACCATGATCATGATATCAGAGGATACTTGGCACCGCAAGCGGTTGGAGTTATCAATGTTCGAACACCCCATGATGAGGAAAAGCCGTTCTCCACATCGTCATTTGCAAGCAGCGGGCATTCGAACGAGCTAGAAATGTCGATAGCTCACTCATCCCATCACAAAATGACTTCCACCAGGCTTCGAGGCTGAAGTTATTGGTGATGTCTTGCGTACCTGCTTCATTAGCATCAGTGAATTCATAGTACTTATAAGCTTGTCGCAGTGTGTCTCCTAGAGTGTTTATCTTGTTGGCCAAGCTCACGACGAAGCTTCTGTGCAGCCAGTCGAACACACGATTGCTTTTACGATACGCGACTTCACACTGATGGCAGATGCACATGTGGCAGCGCCTACGTACCTTCAAGGTCGGTGAGATTTTTGAACCTGATTATTCCAACAATTTACGATAAGGAGTCAGATGACGCATAGTAGCTCAACAAACTCATGGTTTTCTACTTCTGGGGAGATCACAAGATAATGTCCAAACTCCAAAGTAAACGCCGCCGCTTATCTGGAGGCGGGTAAGTTCAATTTCTTATACCTTATCACTCCTTTATTTTTATCCAAGTCACCATATAACGCTGGCTCCCTCATCTGCTCACAACAATCAGTTTGTGCCACGTCCACCATGGTCGAGTCTAAACGTCGAGATTCTAATCCAGTAGAGGACAAGGAAGATGCACGCGACGTTGCTACGTCTGATCAACGCCTTCAGGACCTGGGGTACAGGGCCGAATTCCGCCGCGAGATGTCTCTCTTTGGAGTGCTTGGGATATCCTTCTGCGCCATCGGTATCCTGACTGGAATGAGCAGTGCATTTCAGACAGGGTTGTTCTCTGGAGGCCCGGTTGGCCTGTTCTGGGGATGGAATGTGAGTTTCGCGCTTCGGTCTTCCTGAAAACGATGCGAGCTGCTGTTCTGTATAGATATGCAGTTTCTTTATGTTTCTGATCGCTTTAAGTCTCGCAGAGATTTGTAGCACATAGTATGTAAGTCATTATACCTTGCCAGAGCCGCGTCTTATGTTGTCGCATAGCCCAACGATGGGAGGACTCTACTTTTGGGTTTGCAAAATGAAACCAGACATGCCTATCCTTGGCTGTAAGTGACAACGTCTATTCTCCACACGGTGGCTCATGAATCAGTCTTCACTGGCTGGCTTTATTCTATGGCTATGGTGTTTACTGGGGCTTCCGGAAATCTGAGGTAAGTTTCATTTCGTATCATGATGTGCGGCCTTCAATTTTTTATCTAGTGTCGCTCTATACCTTGCATCGATTGCAGAGGTTGGACAAGGAAGGACTTTGACGAGGGTAGAAATCACTGCGATCGCATGGGCCATGAACATATTCTCTGGCATTATTAATACTGTCGGAACGAAAGCTATAGGACGAATGAGCACGTTTAATGTCTGGTGGACGCTAGGCGGGACGCTTGTGCTGGCCATCACCCTGCTTGTGAAAGCACCTGTGAAGGTAAAGTTCTCACAATTTGCATGGCGAATTTTCAACACACGAAACCTGATGCTGTATGATAGAATTCTCCTTACTTTGTGTTCACGAATTTTCAAAAGTAAGCTTTTATTGACTTTGCAAAGGACGAAGTTAGTGACCAGCAGACTAGCTTCACCGGATGGGAATCGAGAGGTTTTGTCGTGCTTCTTGGGTTTCTTCAGGTAAGGTTTATCATGTACGCATGACGTACAATGCGACTTACAGCGCTACCGTGTTGTAGGCTGTATACACACTCGAGGGATGTGAAACAGCAGCTCAAGTAGCAGAAGAAGCCGTACGCGCCGAAATCCTGGCCCCACTCGCTGTGGTAGGCAGCATTGCAGGCTCTTGGTTCATCGGTCTCGCGTATATGCTTTCGCTTCTTTTCGCAGTCCAGAACATCGCATCCGTTCAGGCCACCACATTTGCCATCCCAATTTCCCAACTCTTCTACGATGCTGTCGGGCCACAGTTGGCGCAATTGTGTCTGGTTGTGGTGACGCTTGCTCAAGTGATGGCTGCGATTACGAATTTTACTGCAAGCTCGAGGCTGTTCTATGCGCTTGCAAGAGATAACGCGTTCCCGTTGAAAAGGCAATTTACAACCTTGAACCGATTCCAAGCGCCATACTGGGGTGTATGGACCAGTGTCTTGATAGGATGCATCATATCGTGTGCCTACATCGGGTCTGCGGTTGCAGTCAGTCGAATTAGTTTCTTCAGATGCTTTGTGCTGATAACATTTCCGCATTCACAGTTTAACGCCATCTTATCATCAGCAGCCATATCGGTGATGTTGAGCTACTTACAACCCATCGTTATTCGCGTGTTCTGGCCTGACTCGTACGTTTTTGAAAATCACGCACCCGAGCCTCGTTTGACTTATGTGTTGAATCTAGCATCGAAGACTTTGGACCTTTTTGCCTTGGTAAATGGTCATGGCCAGTCAACTTTGCAAGTTTTTCGGTGAGTACATTCCTCATCCATCACACCTAGCCATTGATTATCTGTGTAGTTCTGCGTTTTCATCTGCATCTTATTCGTCCTACCTACGGCATACCCAGTGAACGTCCTCAACATGAACTATGCAATTGTTGCTGTGGGTGGTCTTTTGGTCATAATCACGATTAACTGGTTTTGGTGGGGGAAGTATAGCTTCAAAGGTCCTGTCAAAACATTTACGTTTAAATGATATCATGAGTGCGGCCCTGCGATACGATTTTTCAAATTATGAGAAACAAATTCTTCCCAATGAGACATTGAAAGCATACTGCGTAGGTACCTGCTTACAAGGTGTCCAAGCCTTGACACAGTAGTTATCTACAATTTGGACAACAAAGCAACGGCATCAGGGTAATGAATTCCTGCAACAAACACGACGAAGAGTTAAGAATCAAAATGAATTCAACACCAAAGGCTGGTGACACCGTACCAGTACCACCACACGAATCCGAAATGAACTCAATACTTGTAGGCTATGGTGTTGCACGCCTTCGAGTTTGCTTCGAGTTTGATCTAGCTAGTAGCCGCCTTGCAAGCTAGGACCGTCATGATCAAGTCATAATGATAGATTGTTCATAGGACACGGAAAATCGAGGATGGTTTTAAGCGGACCAGAAGCTGTTCATGAAGGTCAGTGGTATACCACAAAATCTATGGCTTAACCGGCATTGACGGACGCGATATTGCGACCGAGCACAATGACCAAAATATGACAATGGACCGTCAATGTCGTGGTCAGTGAATTCAGAATTGGCAAAGCAGCACAACCTAGTAAGGGATGCCTGCATACAAGGCTGTGTGTTATCAATATATTGAATAGCATGCTAGTACCGTTGGGTAGTGCTAGTGAAGAGTCTGAAGACCCCTGATTCGTGCGTAAGTCACGTGTGGCCAAACTGATCAAACGCTCGCACCATCCACTCCGTATCTACTTACCTTGCCGCCAAACTTCCTTAACTGACCTCCCACACATAGGTTATCCTCCAACTTGCGGGGAGTGCATAGGGGTTTTTGGTCGAGGCTGCATGTATGGGCAGAATTGTCAGGAGCGGCCCAAATTCTTGAAGCTAGCTCATGTGAGATACTGACCCTGCTATTGCACGCACATCACAAACTATGCAGGTTCCGATCACCCATCGACATCCTAGTATTCAACAATGCCCGAACGTCGATGTGTTAAGTCGATAAATCAATGATGAATGTACCATGGCGCGTTGTGTATCGGCTTTAATCAAGTCACACTGTCCTTACCAGATCTTCAGCCTTGTGATATTGTGGCCTGGTGAGGAAGGCATAAGAGAGCGAACAAATGCACGAGGCGACCCAAGTAAGTTACTGTGAATGAGAGGAAAGTCCACGAGGCGCGGTGTTACCAAGTAATGTGAGTTAGACATCGTTTTGACGAAAATACTTACTTCGGTCAACCACGACAGGAACAGATGTAATCCTTACGATGCTCATTTCAGCATTTAATACGCTGGATGATGTGTATGTTAGCACTTGAACACCATGTCAAACGTCCACTTAGTCTGCGAACTTGTTCACATCCATCCTTCAAGTACAAGCTAGTCAAGGCAAGGCGTGCAAAATGAAGGGAGTTTGCAACGGATGAAATGTAGTGGTCTGTCCATCTGTCTGCAGACTAATATCGCTCCTCCCGTCGAGCACTGTCCTCTCCCCACTCCACATCTGGCTCAGCATCCACCCCCATCCATCCTTGACCACTGCGGGCACACCTTGTCCCCGTCCTCCAACAAGCCCACGTTCTAATGTTCGTCAATGTGTTAAACGAGATCGGTGAGTTGCACAACATTCAGAGAGCACTTACTGTATACTCGCAGGTCACTGTGTCGCCCGACGTGTCTACGTATCTGACAGCTCATCAGCCACTTTACTCGAAGAAGACGTGTGATTGCAACGTACTTGCAAAGTGTGTACCCGTTGTCGTAGTTCATGGAGTCGCTGACTAGTTCGTAGGTCACATCACCGTTGACCTCTATAGTATCCTCACACGTTGCACATCCTGCGTTGGCGCCAGCGAGGAATGTGAGCAGCGCAAAGACGGTGAAGCGAGCAGTGAACATCGTGGAGCTTCAAGTTGGTGAAGCAAAAGCCATAACATACGAGTATTTTATAGGTTGAAATTATTGGGGCCGTCGCGATTTGCCAGGCATTCGCTTCGCTTCGGCTTCAAGTATAAACGTAATAAACATGGAGATGTCATAATGGATAATTTTCAGTGGACTCATCTGTACTTCTAACCCTTCTTGTGCCGACAACTTGATGTCATTAGTTACGCGATCGAACGTTCAGCTGGCAGTGCTCAATCGTAGATTTCGTAGTCCGCGACAATATTCTCTGTCAATCAACGGAATCGGCATAGTCTTCCATACTACAGGCCAAAGCTTCATAAATGACTTGCCCCCTTCCGGAGTCCATTGAGGTGGATGTTCGTGCCAGAAGTCCGAGTCCAAGTTCGGCCGTGCACTGACAATGGCTCTCCCACTGTTCTCCTATCCTGTTGGTTTGCAGCTGCTTGTCACTCGATGGCCTTCTTCCCCCATGTTGCAGAAACCAACTCTGGTGGGAACCCAGCAAATTGAAGAGTTGATCGATAACGTACCACAAAGCAATATTACGACATGAACTATACACCAATCAATATGAACCAAAAAACCTTTACTTCGAACGGCACCTTGCTCTTTGCAGAGTGCGTAGCATGGTTGAATGCTGAGGCAGCCCCAATACAGTCTGGCATGTCACCTTCCTTCGAATACTTGAACGACTTCCCCGTAGAAAGCCTCAACGACATGTGCCATAGTATCGTCGATTATCCACAGTGAGCCGATGACACTCTTGAACCCCATAATAGACTGCAAGCGAGCAGCGGGGTGAGCAGATATATATATCATCCAGGCAACGTTCCCATCGTGAGATATCTGCATTCATTCTGATGGGTGAGCTGCATGGAGAGGAACGGACAAAAAGGTTACAGTACTAGGTGAAGCCAGATTCTGGAGCGTAGCCTGAGTGCTTTGACAATGGGTAACATGACCTTATCCCAGATCTTCCGCAGGGGTACTCTTTGGCCCGTCCTGGACCATGAAATTGCGTGCCGTATCGCCTTCATGAAGTCGTCCTTGATGGTATTGAGATCTGTGAGAGTGAGTGGCGGGATTGGAACATGGTGATGGGCTCATGACGCGTCACCTCTTGCAAGTCTGTAAACGACAATAGGAACAGGAATGGTGTCAAACCTTGAAGATTACGTGTTTCAGTCACCGTAGCTTCCCACTACTCCGTACCGCTCCTCGAGGTGTCCATGCACAGTTCTAAGTCGAGAGGCCAACGACCGCTGTTGGCCACAACCGTACTCTACAAATACGACCGCCCGTCGTAGATTATCACGACGTACGGATCTGCAGGCAGTGTCCTAGCCAAGAACAGCAGCAGTGGCTTCGCACCGTGGATTGATGGATGATCGCGTCATTATATGGCCGTAAAACCCGCATCAAGGGCTTCATGTTGATGGTCATCTGCTTTAGATGCCTATTAAACAATCTCCACAATACGATCAGAACCTGTAGTTATGCGCCCGGAGGGGACATGATTTTTTTGGGGGGTGAATGACTGTTGATAAATTGTGGGGATAATGAGATGAATACGATTTAGAGTGACTCACGTTCTGGCCTAAGAGATAAGCTAGCAGTCGTGGTTAATAATATGACAACAAACGATGTGTTGATATGAATGCGGGGGCTGTGGATAAGCTCAATGTGTAATCGATGACTGATCGGCACGCCGGTCTAGATTCTGCTGAGCGCTCAGACAGAAATATGATTGATTGATAGCTTAAGCTATACGGGAAAGTGAGAAATGTCACGGCCAGTGCCATCAGCGAAAGAGGAGCTCGCTAAGGGAGGCTGCTGATGAGCAGTCGTCGTAGTGAATAATCCAAGTTAGGACGCCTTGTGTTGCTGCCCCAGCTTTGCAGCGCTAGCTGCTTGCGAGGTTTGTATGTCTACAAGCCATTCAGAGTGACTAAAAGATAATGAGCTGATACCACATACATACTAGTAGGTAGTAGTTTAAAATGGAGTTCAAGTTTGTGGGCCCCTGACCAGCTCCAAAGTCACGTGGGGTGGTTGAATACCACGCGAGTGACTTGTCGCTTGAGGCTGGAGCAGCCAGAGGGCAGACGCATGCCCGCAGTACCCTGCACTCTAGTTAACAGGGTCTACAAATAACGCTGGCGACACGCACCCTTGGTTTTCACTGACAATGGAGTCTAGGAGGACAGCCTATGATTTTTATCGTGGAAGCTTACCGTCAACACCTTATTATACAGCTCATCCATCACCGGAGCCTCACTCTGACGACGAGCAGCAGCCAACGGCAGGCCCATCCAAGCTCACGCTAGACTTGCCGGTCTTCTCTCCGGACTCAAATAATGCTCTCCAGCTCTCCGATGGGGAAGAGGAAGAAGAGCACTCGAATTTGCATTTAAACATCAATTTTAATCTCTCATTGGATTTCAGTCAAGCTACGCTGGGACACTCTCGTCCGCCTTCACCAGCACCAACCGCAGACTTCAGCATGATCTCACCACCAAGCAGTCCTTCCTATGTTCAATTTCACTCTCAATTCCTTTCAGCACCACAAGGGCGAAACACCCTTCCTTTCTTCCGGGCATCTCCAATCCGCACTTCTGCCCATCTACGAAGTCACAGTATAGCTTTGGGAGGCAGTACAAAACGCCGCGTACGTCCCAATATCACGAAGCTTTGGGAAAGCATCTCTTCTCCATCTCCTCGAGGCAGCAAGTCCTCACCTACTCTGAAACATCCATCGCCAATCCATAGGCACTTTCCTAGGTCCTCCCCTAACATATTGCGCGTGAAGCGCAAGACCAAACGTCCTTCAATATCAGACGTGTTTTACTGTGGGTCCGGGGTTCAGGGCAATATCAATGGGGACGTCGACGTCGACTACCGTGCATTAGACCCGCTTGACGGTGAGGAAGGCGAACTCGTAGATCACGAAGGTTATTTCGACGCAGTCCAATGCGATCTAACAGGTACGTATTCTCTGGATTTTTTATTCTGAATTAACATTTCATCTAGCGTCCCCATCGTCATATACACAGTCCGCCTCACCCTCTCCTACCGCCACCCCAACCTCATCTCATCTCTGTCTCTTTCGACCTCAAACACCATCGCAAGCCTACACCCTCTGCCCAACGTCATACGCCTCAGCCTCCACCTCCACGTTCACTTCCATGCAATGCCTCCCCCCCGCCCAATCATCCCTTCCCCTCCCCCCAGAACTCACCTTACACATCCTCTCCCTCCTCCCAATGCGTTCAGTCCTAGCCTGCATGCTCGTCTCTCGCTCTTTCTATACACTGGCCAAAGACACAAGCGTCTGGCTAGGAGTGTGGAGAGGAAGAGAAGGCCGTCCAAGAGTCCGACCGCACGTACCTCGCCAGAGCCTATACAGCTATTCCTGCACCCATAGATTTGCTTACGGGCTCGGGTTTCTAGTAAATTCCAGGAACCGACACCCACGAGATTCCATGTCCGACTTGTTATCCTCTTCTTCTGAAGACGATTCGGATTCGGATACCTCGTCGCTGCGTTATGCTCACGCAGATGAAGGCGTACACGGATTCCCGCTTCTTGAGGACTCCGAAGATGTAGAAGGAGATGGACCTAGTGGCTGGGTTGTTGATTGGGATCGAGTCGAAGCGTTGTGGCATAGTGGATGCTCGAGGGGCGTTTTTATGGATGAAGAAATCAATGTCAACCGACCATCAATTTGCATTCCTTTTCCAGATCCGATCTTAAAAGGCGCGAATTTAGGGCCTCTCCGGCTTAACTGGCGCACCCTCTACCGTTCTCGTGCCACACTTGAAAGGCGGTGGCGAAATCCGCGCGGTGAGCCGCGGGTGATGCGGATTGAGGGGCACGAAGACAGGTGAGTTCTGTCTCCTCTCCTCTGCGTTTGAGTTCAAGTTTGAAATTTAACGACTGACTGACCCCCATAGCGTCTACTGCCTCGACTTTGACTCGCGACGGATCATTACAGGTTCTAGAGATAGAACCATCAAAGTGTGGTGTATTCGCACTGGCGAGTGTCTTGCGACGTTTGAAGCTCATTATGGGAGTGTGCTTTGTTTGAAGTTTGAAAAGGACTTTGATGCGAAGCGATCTTACTCGTGCCGGACTTTTTCTCGAGGGCCTGGTATCAATGGTGAAGATGAGGAGGGTGGTGCCAACGAGAATGCGAACGAGGCGGAAGAGGAGGAATCGCACGGCATGATGGTATCCGGTTCTTCGGATTGCACAGTACGCGTCTGGGACTTATACGCAAAACATCGTGGTTCGAGCATACGGGCCGATGTACGTGCGATTCTGCGTGGTCATTCTGGGGGCGTGTTGGATTTGAGGATGGATGAGAATTGGATCGTTAGCTGGTAAGTTACCCCTTATACACATATCTCGCCCCCGATACCACACATCGTCGTCACACACGAACGCTCACTCACTCCCTACTTAGCTCCAAAGACGCACTCATCAACGTCTACTCCCGATCCACGCTCACTTTACACGCCGTCCTAGAAGGCCACGAAGGACCCGTGAACGCCATCGGGCTCGAAGGCGGAAGAGTAGTGAGTGCGAGTGGGGATGGTCGAATGATGTTGTGGGATGCTGCTAGTGGGAGGTGTGAACGGGTGTTTGAGGGGCATGAGAGGGGGTTAGCTTGTATTGAGTTTAAGGTGTGTTCTTCTGTCGGATTTTTTTTACCTCCCACGTGTGGTTGTCGTTCTTTGGCAGTATCTTTTACTGAGGCAACTCTACTAGGACGACCTAATCCTAAGCGGGTCAAATGACTGCACTATCAAGCTCTGGCGCGCATCTACAGGAGAATGTCTGCACACTTTTGTTGGTCATACGTCGTTGGTCCGCGCGTTGTGTTTTGATCCGAAGACTGGGTATGTGGTTAGTGCGAGCTATGATAGGAGCGTTAGGGTTTGGGAGTGGAGGGAGCCTGTTGTGGATGTTGCTCCTTTCACTCTGCACTCTTCTTCGACTTCTTCGACCTCGTTGACCTCTTCCACGTCGTCGTTCCACTCGACACACACCAGTACCTCAGCACATAGCAGCAACTCAACACACGCCAGAGCCTCGATCTATGCATCCGATACAGACGGGGCAAGCGTAGTAGGCGTCGCAGACGGTGTCGTTGGGTATAGAAATTCGGGTGTGAGCGAGAAGAGGGGTGTTGGGAGGTTGGTGAGGGAGTTTAGGGATTTGCATGCGAGTCATATTTTTGATGTCAAGTTTGATGTGGGGAGGATTGTTACGTGAGTGTTTTTTCAGTGTTTTGCAGTTGAAGTCGGGTTTTGGCAGTTGGCTTTTCATTCTTGATTTCTTTTGCGCGCTGTCCCCGATTCCCATCTGATTGATGTGCCTACTGACCGCGCTTGCCTACAGCACCTCGCACGACCAGAAGATCGTTGTTTTGGATTTCACAAGCGGCATCGAAGGCGTTGAGATTTTTGTGTGATATAAGGCTTTCTCTTCATCTTCATCTTCATCTTCATCTTCCACACCATCGTGATCCAACCATATCTGGTGATACCTCCGATTTCGAATCTATTATTTATCACGCATCTTATATCCGTTTTGAGCATCTTGCATTGCAATTGGACTTGGTTCGATCTTCTATACCTTTAGTGTATGTACAGTATATTTGAAGAATGTCATTGGTTGTTTTGTAAGCCATGGTGGTTGGTTGGCTGGCGCATCGGCGACGCCATGTTTGGCTGCCTTGTCTTAAACAACCACGGACAAGTTAAATGTGACTACGTCAAAAACCCTCAAAGCACTGGCAACCGTGAGTCTAGCTGGTGGTACCGTAACGTGGTTGTCTGGCGGCTCTCGTAGGGCCCCAGACCCTAATAGAAGCCTTGAAGGGAGATCGTTCTCAGGCTACGGTATCAGGGACTGGTAGTATGTACCGACGGCCCGTTGGCTGGTGGTACCTTACCATGCCAGAGCTGATCAAAAACTTCAGGACGACTCTCTTCCTCATATGGTCTGGCTAGGAGAAACTATGCCCATCCAATCGCTGTTTCTCAAGTCTCCCGGACCAGACACGTTGGATACGTGGCCTCAAGAGATAAGTTCAATTGTCCAAACTCCACAATCCGAGTCCGTGGAGTGCTATAAACCAAGCTGGTATCGCGCCATCATGACAAGTCGATCCCGAATTGCTTCCTTTGACGACTCACTACACTGATTTCATATCAAGTCGTCCGGATGTCGTGGAAGCCACAGTAATTATGTAATTTGATTCAGATCGACGTCCGTTCGGGGTCCTACTAACATCGACGACAGCGAGCGGAGCGACGTGCTGGACATGAACAAACTTCGGCTGAACATCAAACCCTTGAAGAGTTGAAATTGTGGACCGCGATGGATACCGAATCCCCGCGACTAAACGGCCAACCACGATGGTTCGCACACAACGCCGATTGGCTTCTGCCAGAACTTCTTGAATCTTGGCAATGCCACGAGCCACTACGGTGGTGAAATCCAGCTTTCAATGTCTAATCACGTCGTTTCATTCAATTCAGCTCCCTTCATTTATCCACGTGTGAATGGACATGATCGCCAGGAACGACAAAGTGCCAGCACGACTTGGCACTGACAGCGCAAGCGCAGGGGACAGTTCCACACACACACACACGAATTATCGGAGCCGCGGTTTGGAGATTGGCTGATGCAAAGCGCGCAGATAGGCTTCTAATGGTACTTGTGTTCCGGCGGCCACCCTCATTCCCAGGTTTTACTAAGAGCTTATGACTGTACAGGACTATACTCATGTTTGATGGGAATAAAAACAGGTTTCGGAGAGACGGCTATGCCATCGGTCATATATGTACGTGATGCTGCTATTTTTCGGTGCATATCGAGACAGAATGTGGGAGAAGGTAAGTGGCTTCGTACAGGTAGGGTATAGTATTGATGCATATTGACAAATCTGTCACTTTCAGTAGAGAAGACAGATAATTTTTAAAATCCAGTCTCCGATTTATGACGTCCCGAGTAGTCAAGTGAGATGCGAGCTCATGCCCGGTGTGCTCGGTCATCAGCCGTGGTCGTAAATCAAGCTAGATCATCATCCGCAGTCGGGTATAAATTTCTTCGACCTGAACGCTGAAACGCTTGGCGTGAGTGAACCACTTGGGAGGCCAAACTCGTTTGTCTGGGTCGATATAAATTTATCCACCACGTCGCAGAAAGGATGTCGCTCTGCAGGAACTGACAAATGCTCGTCCGGCTTGATCTTCAGAAGATGAGTCGTAGACTTCTCAGTCCCCATTGGGATATGCCCCTTGATCGTATACAAGGATAGAAACTTCGAATGCTCTACCAGGATAGCTGCGCACATAGATAGTGAAATCATAAATACTGTGCGCGATTGTGGCGTGATTGTAGAAGCATCAGTGGACTCGTTGGTAATGGCACAACTGGTATTTGCAGAAGTGAAATAGGAGGTTGTTCCGTTGTTCTCGTACAAGTTGCATAGCAAAGCGGATGCTTCACTAGACACCGGAGGGCAGTCAAGAGCAAGGGCGCAGGCGCTAGCGCGGGGACAGGAATAGTAGCGTGATGCGAGACGCGCTGCGAATGAGTACCATCAGCACGATGGAAGCAAGGCGAATAAACAACATCTGTAAAATTGAAATTCGGAGGTCGCTCGGGGCAGAAACGAAGAATGAGGGTTAAACACGGACATGGTGAAACATCAAAGCTGACACCTCAGACCTCAGGTTCCATGCCGCTTCCTCAGCGGTATTATTTGTGCTCCGCGGCTCCTTGACACAAGTGTCACACTGTCCAGGAGGTTTATCCTGCTCCGTTTCGTATCTGGCCAGAACTCCGCGGGAATGCATCATGGATTCTGCGAAAGTGTCAATCTGAATCTTCCCCTCGTCAAAATACACAAGTTGAATGCGTCGCCAATAGGACCTAGCCTCATCATAGTCTGACAAAGCTGTTGCAGACCAGCCTAGGCCAGCGTCCTCCAATTTTTCGGCCGGACAATCAGATTTCCCCCTGTGCCTGGTATTGGCGTAGAGGACTGCGGTGGCGGGGAAATCGGCGTTTCATACACAGGCACAGGGGCTGCGGGGCCAGCTACCGGATACTGTAGTGCCGTGGCAGATTTTTTGGTCGCAGCGCCGACCAATTGAGCATACTTGTTGTCTTGCAAAAGGGCGCAGGAAGTTGGATAGTGGAAACGGCGCAAGGGGCGGGTACATGAAAGTGCATTTGTTGCCATATGAACATTGCCCCGCCACGAAGTTGAGCTAGGTCCAAAAGTAAGTATCCAGGACATGTCATCGAGCATGAACTCACTTCGATGCTTAAGCGAGGCACCATGGAGCAGTGTCAAAAAGCTTGTGATCAGATACGTCGCCCTAACAAAGCGAGAGGCAGAGTAAATGAAAATTGAACTGCAGGCGTGCAAGCACAGCTGCCAGCTGGGACCTGGGGGAGTTGATAAGGGACAGCGAAAGACTATACGACAAAGGCTCTGAAGGATTCGAGATGAAGACACACGCGAGGCACACGAGAACTAGTATCCAGGCCGCCAAGGGCTACGTCGGCCCATCGGACAAGCGTGTTGTGGTGGATGTTGGCAAGGACTGAACTGAAGCTGACCGTAATAAATTGCTGCTCGACCAACGAATGTCCAAGCGATTCAGTGGTAGTATTACCAGGTAGATGTCCTGACAGTTACACATACGTTCATCCGCTCGTTCCAGTGGTAGTTTCTCGGTCGCAGCTGAAGCTGAAAGCCGAAGTCTTGAATGTGCAGCAGTTCAAGTTGCTAACGATGATCAAAGACTCAGAGAATTGGCCAAAAGTTCACATGTACGTAATGAGGTGCTTACTTCAAGCGCTTAGCCCACAACGAGTACAGCTGGAAAAAATGGTTTAGTGTCCATTGAATATTATAAACTTTGTCCCTCTCATTGGGCGATGATAGTCGATCAAATTATACACTGGAAGCAGCTCAAAACCGGCATTTGAATGGCGTCGCGACGCCATCATGGTATGAAAGAGCCGCACACTTATCTTGTTTCAAACATAACAGCATGGACTGGCAAAACGAGAAGTCTCGCCACGTATGCATCACGGCATCCTGTTCTTCCGACAGTCATCGTGATCAGATCAGGGTGCACTCACAGATAGCCCATACGAATGGTATGGTCCTCTTGTGACTCACCTGAGCTTTTCTGGCGTCCCGCGGGCTAAATCACATGGCACTAATCACGTCAGAACATTCTTGACATGCGCGCGGACGAATGTAATAATCGAGATCTTGTGGTGATCTAAAACGACAAATCAATAATAAGTATACCGGTGTAATACAGAGCTCAAAATACAATTAGCGGCACAGTTGGCCAGAAAGCGATGGTGAGAATGGGATGGTATAGAATGTCCGAGAGAAGAATAATATGCTGACCATCCTCCCAACTAGGAAAAGATAGTTATAATATGCACGAAATCAGGATGGGTGACAAAATTTCCTGAAAAATGGAAAGTCGCACTGTCGGCGATTTTTTGAACGCCGATGGGCGACCTGCCATCTCAGAGTCGTAGAGGCAGTGCTATGGCCTGAGATATCAAAGGTGCGCTGTGACCAGATGGATTTACTATGTGATGCAAACGCTTGCGTGGTGGCAGATTTGAATCCTGAAAGTCTGTCGTCTTCTCAGGACCAGGTTCCTAACCAAAAGGTCTTCGCCACATACTATGTACGTCAACCTGACCACCCTCCTCCCAACTCCGCGAGTGCTTGCGCTCTGGCCTGTAGGATGGATCTCTTGATGATCGCATCTGCCCGGTAAACTCAGTGTGGAATGGGAGTTTCAGAAAAACATCCTTACCTCTGATTGTGGGATTGCTTCGAGTGCCCCAGTGAATGGTCCTGTCATATCTGGCTGACGCCAGTCAACTCTGGGACTATTTTGTGATGGCACCATGTCAGCTGAGGGTCTCCGGTCCACGAGATGATGAGACGAATATGGGTGCTGCAACGGAAATGAGCGGTGTATCTCGGGAAACGTGAGTTGCAAACGCACGTCCTGTTGACTAGAAGTATCATCGTGGGGTAGTGATGACTGCCGCGAGTAATCTTGAAGAGGAAGTAAGATTGTAGTACGCAAAAATACATGCTCCAATTAAACGCCTTACCTGTTGAACTCTGAGTTCTAGAGAGAAGAGCCGTCACTGGCAGAAATTTCATTGAGCGGGACAGTGATGCTACCGCAGCATAAAACACTCACTGAGTTCGTCACGATGCTGTTCGGCGACGTTTACATCCCGCCTGGCACGGGTTTCCGCTTCTAGACAGACAGTATACCTTTGAAACGCATCTTGTGTTTGTGACTGCGCACGAGCAAGCGTCGCGCGTGCTTCTTGAAGGTATTGGCCTTGGGAAGAAGTTTAAGCTGTAAACATGAGGAGAGCTGATTAATGGGACAAACCAGATGACTGCGCGTCTTGTAAGAGTTGCTCGTATGTTGCCGTTGAAGGCGAGGAGGATGTTCGAATGACATGTGGGCGAGATGTGCCTGGTGAGTGCACATAATTTGGACTTGAAACATTTGAACCACTTTCTGTGTATGGGGAGTCAAAATGACTGCATGAAAGCACTTGAGAACGATCACAGCGGCTGACCTGGCTGCAATCGAGCGATATGATCCACTAAACTGGAAGGCGGATAGCTCCCTTCAGATAATTCGGGTGTTGAGACCTCCATGGAGTCATCGATGGGTGGAAGCTGGGGAGCGTTGGGACCAAGATGTCGCAAGCGGGGGTTGTGGGGGATGCCTGCGTTATGTCGCTCAATAAACTTCCTCAGAAAGGCGAGCTCAATGTCGTCAGGCATCACGTATGGGGGGCCCTGAATGTCGCCTTTCTGCATAAGGACCTCTAAATGTGACATTGTCTTATCCTTGAGCTGTTGCAACCACTCATGCAATTCCATGTGGTCTTGGTCCGCACGAGCGTCACTGCCGTCAAGAGCGCCATGTTAACAATAAAGCATGTCTGTAAATTATCATTGACGAACTAGTCTTGACGTCTTCTTGCTTTTCTCCAGTACGTTTTTGTCAATTTCAGGGCGCGGTTGACTTCATTGTCGAGAGTTCGATACCAATCGCTTGAACGTCGGTTTAACTTCACAGCCAGGACGCCAGGTTGAACTCGTAGCTGGAGCATACAGCGACCTTCGGCATCTGGAGGGCCCAAAGCACCTTTTTGACCTTGATTGCCCCTGGTTGCGCCACGGGAGACGTTGCCAAGTTCTGGCCATGGGAGGTCGTCGGATTGCATGTTCACTAAATGATTGATACTCCGTCGACAGAGTGACGAAGTTGAGGAGTGTTGCAAGAGTGGAGATAAAAACTCGTCCAAGATAATCATGCGGCAGCCTTATAATTGCAGGTGTCCTTTCTATGCAACGTAGCGATGCGGCTTTCACCATACGCACTGCCTCGGTTAATCCAATCAGTGTTTGCTGGGTGACATGTCAACATACTCATGTCAGCAGGGGTGACATCTGGCACATCTAAGTAGATTTAAGTTCAAACGTTCAAGCCAGGTCACCTCGTTGACGGATATTCGGACTGCTCTCACGTTTATATATCATCGCGACGCTGGCCGGTGTCCTGATATAGGTATGGTTGTGATGAGAGAAGAAACGGCAGCTATGATTACAAGAATAACGATGAAGGCGACGACAGAAAGAGTGCCATTGGGCACAATCCATACTTGGCTGACCCCTGCGATCACCCTAAATCCCTTGCGGTGCCACGACAGCCGCGAGATAACTCAGCGTCCAATCGAGTATTGAGGTCTCGATCGACTTCAAATTACTATCTCGATCATGTGGAGAAGTCCACTCCCTGTGCCAGAGGTGCAGCATTGGAAAAGTTGACCGTGCATGCACTCCAGCGAACGTACTGCTTCCAGGCGTCTCCTCCGGATTCGCGGCCCCTGAAATAAAGAAGTCAGAAGAGAAGCAGATCTGCCTGGAGATGTCCTGACCATCCGGTGCTCTATAGGTGAGAATGGGCGCAATTAGGCTGCGAAGGTCGATCATTCAGAACAGAAGCTGTGACAGACCTTATTGCCTCCAAATGCGGCACCTATTTCGGCGCCGCTAGTCCCAACGTTGACCTGAAGTGTTTCGTTACATCAGGGTTGCATGTCCCAAAGCCAGATGCACATACATTAACAATGCCAGCGTCTGAACCTTCGGGGCCAATCCACTTGCCA
The DNA here is from genome assembly GCA_011800875.2 of Suillus brevipes Sb2. Taxonomy (NCBI): domain Eukaryota; kingdom Fungi; phylum Basidiomycota; class Agaricomycetes; order Boletales; family Suillaceae; genus Suillus; species Suillus brevipes. Next base: position 54,435 of record JRHT02000018.1, on the reverse strand, counting down.
ACGTTCCGAATGTCCCTGGTCCACAGGCTGCTAGACAGTCCTTGAGGAACTGCATTGTTCCATTCAATGGCCTGCTCCAGCTCATCAAACAAGGCGACGTTCAGGATAGGTGCGAACGTTTCAGTACTCCATATCTTATCGGCAGGATCCGCGGTCTTTGGAACTGAGATCGTGGGTTGGACAAAATTTCCCTGGCTCAATGCCGCATGGTCATATTTCTGTCCACCAGTAAGAATATCAGCACCGGATTGGCGGAGTCGCTGCACAGCGTCGTCGTAAATTCCAACAGCTGCACGCGTATGCAAAGGTCCGAGCAACGTGCTATCCACCAGAGGGTCTCCAACGCTTATAGTAGCGTATAATTTCTGAAGTGCGTCGAGAAATTGCGGTGCAATCGCACGGTGGAGATAAAGTCGCCTGGTAGATGTACACCGTTGGCCAGCAGTGCCAATAGCGCCAAAAAAGACAGCTGGGACAGCTAACGGCATGTCTGCGTCTGGCATGATGATTGACGCTGATGGGACGTTATTAGAGGCCATCCTCATGGTCCTTTGGAGTAAAAAAAGTACCATTGTTCCCGCCCAACTCCAAGATGCTCTGGCCGAATCTAGACTGAACAGTCTTACCAACGACCCTACCTACGGCCTCACTACCTGTAAATGAAACTAAAATATTTTTATTTAACAAACGCCCTGCGCCGCTTGAAAACAAAGCCTTACCAAGAGGTATATCACGACTTTCAACGATAGCTTCTCCAACATCCTTTCCGCCCGTGATGAGAGTGGATACGGCGCCAGGAAGGCCATTCTTCTCCAGCACACTCGCGATGATCTTTGTTACGGCAATGGAACAAAGTGGTGTGCTCGGCGAAGGTTTCCAAACGTTCGCATTCCCAGCGGCGACTGAAAGCGAAAAATTCCTACATTCCATTACTAAGTCAGGTCTCCCGACAGGCATGGGCAGTCGTACCACCCATATACAGCTACCGGAAAGTTGAATGCAGTAAGCACGCCGACGACACCAATGGGGTTGGGCACTGTGACAAAATAGTGCCATCAGCATAGCATGTCATAAGACGAATTAATTGCGCAGTCGACCTTCTAGGATAGTGTGACCAGGTCTTTCAGATGCCACAACTCTGCCGTTCATCATTCGAGATAAGCCCACCGCGTAATCGCACTCAAAAGATCAAGGGTTTCAAGATCAGCATCGGAAGAAGCAAAAGAATCCGCACAATATCCACGAATTCCTGGACTTCCCCAATGCCTTCTGTTTTGATTTTCCCCATTTCGAGGGAGACTAGTGCCCCAAGAACGTCACGCTAAAAAAACAATGAGACTACCTTTGGAGATGCCAAATATCATAGAAACAGGGGCTCTATACCTTCGCGGAGAGTGCTTCTCTGATCTGTCGTAAAAGCTCGCCTCGCTTAGGAGCAGGAACCGTCCTGAGATGAAGATAAGCATCCTTAGACTTTCCCAGTGCTTCGTGCAGTTCGTGCGGTGTCGCCTGCGATATATTATATTACATGCCGGACAACAGCTATGAGCCTACTATGCACTTACCGAACGGACCCGCGCAAGTACCTCCCCAGTAGTGGGACACACGCTCTCCAACACATCCCCAGAGCCATACCACTGTCCATCATAAACGCCTGGGAGTTCTGCAGCACCAACAGGGATGTCAAGCGATGAAAGGATAGCCGATGCGCGCGTGGACAAGCTCCGTGTGGGGCGTGCGCCTCGAAGAGTGCCGGAGACTGTATGGCGTAACAATATCATACCGAGAAGATGCTGTTTAGTAACAAAATGCTGCAGTCTACGTCTACGCGTACGGTCAAAAAGATTGCGACGCTGTAGTTGCTGAGAACGTTGGAGTATGATTGAGTTCTAAATTTTCTAAATTTTTGAGATGATCCGTGCAATGTCACGTGGTAAGCTAGCGCTACTGCTGCTCCATGGTTCTTCTGGGCATGCAGGAGCTGTTTCACTGAAGAAGTGTGCATATGTGAACTGACATGGTATGGAATGTGAGCTAACACGATTGAGATAGCACAATTATCACAATAACGAGAATCTATGCGTTTTCGCAGATCTATCTGTCCATTAATAGACTAAGGACAACTTGGGACCCAGAACCAAAGCCCACGGATCTCATTAAGATGATGCAGTATGTAACAACTAGCAACCAAAACACTGACAGGGATGGATAGTCGTGGATGCACTGATCTCACAGCCTGCCCGAGCCTCCCGACGGGTTAAGTATAAAGAACTCAACCGGTCCCTGAACGGCTGTGAGTACTATCCGCATCGAGATGTAAAGCGATGAGATGCGCCTAGGGGGTTAGGTTAGCGTCAAGGGCAACGATGCTGATAATGTATGTAGAAGATGCCTCACGTCGGTGCCAGGATCATAGGCCCTTGAAGAAGGAAGGGTCAGCATCAATCTGGTTCCGCGCCTTTTTGCTCCTCCCTGCCAATGCATTTTTGCTGCTTTTCGACTTCCTTTTCTTCTCCTTCAGAGAGTGAGAATCCTGTACGTCCTCATCGCTGTCAGATGCCTCAATTACTGCTGCAGTGCCCTCGGTAGGTGCTTGGGTTTCGACAACGGCTCCGTCGGGTTCCTGTGAGTCTATGTCCGAGGCTTGGATAATCTGTACATTTTCGGATTCGTCAACTGCCTCTTCACCCTCTTCGTCTTCAAAAATGGCCCTGAGATCTGTCATCTTGAGTGTATCATCGTGACCTGCGCTACCGACCCATCTTCCCTCACCGCCGAGATCGACTGCAATTCTCTCGATGGGAAAAGACCCGTGGTCGGCAACAACCCCAAGGAGCTTCGTAGGAAATAGCTGCACGGCCCGCAGAAGACCGTCAGACGATCCCGTGAGGATGGTGGAGTGAGAGGACGGGTATGACGACGGTAGCGTACAAAGGGCATCAATCGACTGGGGGTGCCTGCAAAGACGATTAGAGAAAATCAGACCAACAACCAGCAACAGATGATTGTTACCCAGGAACTCTGTCGACACAGTCTCCCCATCCATGGCTACGATTAAACACTGATAGAATCCCCGTCTGTGTGCCGACTACGACTTTGGACCCGCTATTGGCCCGGCGTTTCGCATGCACACAATGAGCATGTTTAGATACATGTGTAGGTGGAAGTACCTTCGAATAGCAACAATAGAGAGCAGCTCATCCTCCTGATCCTCGGACTGTGCCACCGGTTCCTGCTTCTTTCCACGCACATCAATCACTGATAATGTACCATCGCCGCTTGATTGTCGCACAGAATAAAAAATAGGGGGGTTAGAATGCAGAGGATACTGTTGCTATGAGTGCTTGCTTACCTGGTTGTGATGAGTTGCTTCTTGTCGTCCAACCAGAGGAAATCAGAGATGAAGTCATAATGATGGGTATAGCCTCGAATGGAATCAGACATTCGAGGGTCCCACAGCTATCCACAGATAAGTAAGAATTTGATCGTGGCGCATCAAACGGAATCGGCTGACCTTGATTACTCCATCGTCATCACCAGTGCCCAGCATTTGGGGCATAAGGCGCTTGATGCGATTCACTGGGGAACTTTAATAGACACTCCCATCAGCTGCCTCAACGAAGCATGAAGTCACGTCAGGGAATCGCTGACTCACTTGTGGGCATTTTTGCGCGTCTCACTGACCGTTCCGGTGGCTGTATCGATTGTGCTATATGTCTTTAGTACGATGGACAGTGGTCCGAATGTCATGATAGAACAAACAAAATAACTTTTGCTTTTCCAGTTGCCCAAAGACGAGACCCATCCTCGCTAGTATCCAAGCAACGGCAAGAGCGCTTGGAAGGCCTTAACACGAAGCTTTCTTCATGCTGTCCTTGTTCATCATACCGAAAGGCCTTGACCTTTCCATTGAGAAGGCCTGTATATACAGTTGAGTGTGTGGGATGAAATGCAAGGTCAAAGATCTGAGATCCAACTGGGATGTCCGGCATGAAAGTGACGCGCACACTGGCAAGTCTCAACTAGACTTTAGCAACAAGCTAGGTCAAAGCTAGGTTGAGTTCAATTGACGCCACGACGAGTGCCATAGTCCATGGGACCAATATTCAATGTCAGCGCACGTCTCCGATGATGTCGGAGTAGTCTTGCAGTCCAGCCGGTAGTTTAGGCGGCGGATCGAATGCGCCTGCACAGTGTCCTAGACGTCGTTTCATCTGTGTCGGTCAATGGGGGAGAGAAAATCCCTCATATCCCATGGCCTCCGTATTTCGTCTCTCAACGTTAACCTTTCTATTCGCAGCCATATGCCTTGCCCAGACAGTCACACTACACGCTGGTCTCAACAACGCCCTCTCTAATGCTGCCAGCACCAAAGCGGTTAGCGCTCAATACTCAAGCAGGTCATCGTTTGCGGAGGATAAAGAGGATGTAACCTTGCTCGATATCGTTCTCGTTGCCTCTGTAGATGGTCGGTTCCACGCACTCAACCGTACCTCTGGACAGAAACTCTGGTCCATGTCGCATTCTGCGCACGAGGCTCCCTCCAGTCTTGCGCCGCTTGTTCGCACCAAACATGTCACCTATGACTCTGACTTGACGGACGATGACGATGCACATCATGAGGTGTACATGATCGAACCGCAGTCGGGCGACATATATGTGATGGCTACCCCTAGTAGTAAACTCCAGCGCCTCTCTTTTTCTATGGCACAGCTTGTCGAGATGTCACCTTTTAAATTCGCGCGGGATGACGATGAGCGGGTCTTTGTGGGAAAGAAAGAAACATCCTTATTGTCAATAGAACTGGAAACCGGGAAAGTCAAGGCCATCAATGCTGAGTGCCCTTGGGACCCGTTTGAAAATTTCAGTCACAAAGACGAGCTTGACTTAGACGAGCTCGAGGATTATATGCCAAATAAGGAGAGGTTCATTCCGACGGAGGTCTTCATTGGACGTACTGGTAGGTGGCTATTAAATTCGCAGTCATTACGTCTAAACAAAACTTCTTTGCAAGACTACCAAATATCTATCTTCACCCGCTCAAATACCCCCAACGGTCGGAAGGTTCCTATACAGAATCTGTCTTTCTCCACATATGGTCCCAACAATCAGGACAATGCCTTGCAAGCGGCGTACCGGAAGACACAAGACAGCACATACATAGACTCTCTACCCACTGGCACAATCGTTTCGCTTAAAGCACATGAAAATGACACCGCAGGTCCGTACTCTCTGCAGAAGGCGCAGTTCATGTGGACAAACCATTTTGATAGCCCCATGTAAGGTATATCGCGTGTATTATCAGAATCTTTCTAACATTTTATACAGAGTGGCTGTATTTGATGTTCTGTCGAGTGCTCAGAAACCAGATCCATTCGTTCTCTTGCAACCTCGTCCCGACTTCTTGCGCGGATCGGATGTCTCCTCCCTTGACATCAATACAGCCTATGTCGGACTTGTCGAAGAGACAAAGTCACTCTATGTAATGGGTGTAGACCACTTTCCACTAACCGCATTCGGCGACACCGAATTCAACCACAAACTTATCGAGTCTGTCGACGGTATCACCCGGCGGCGTAAGATGGTGGAGCTGTGCGAACGTGATCCAGGCAATACCCAATGCCTCACGGGTAAACGCCACCTTGATTCGTCTTTGAATAACAAACAACTCCCGGGTGTACCTGGTGCGATGCTGCCTCCTGTCGACAACCCGAATTCACCAATCGATGCCGTGGACGTCATGCCCACCCTGTCGGATCCCAGGGACAACACATCCATGACTGTGCCAGGCTGGATGCCGTGGTCGGGCACTAGCTCTGGTGCACACACGAAGGTTCTCGGCCCAGCATCCCCAATTTCTACCATTGGTTCCATAATGCTCGCCACTGCCTTTGTGGCTGGATTTATATTCCGATCAAGGCTTCCCCGCGTGAGGCTTCAGATAGCACCCGCCACGGTGCCTGTATCAAGTTCCATCGATGAAAAGACGGATGAAAATAGGACAACACCGCCTCCTCGCTCAGATACCCCTGTCATACACGCAATGGAGATCCCCCCGGTTCCCTCCAAACCTGCACTAGTTACCATCAGCTCAGGACCTGTATTATCACCGGAGGACACCCCTTCTCACGTGCTGCAGCCTCCCAACCAATTAGCAGAGCTTGAACGACTTGATACCCCCAGCACGACAGCACTTGATATTGGAGAGGTAGATGATAGTGACAGGGAGAATGCAACACCAAAGAAACGCCCCCGACGTGGGCGCAGAGGCAGGAAAGGAAAGGGCACAGGGGCAGCTGCTAATGGCATGGGGGATGATCAAGATGATAAAGATGCAAACGGTCATGTTCCTGAAGCTGTGGTCAAAGAAAATCCGACTACACCTTCTCTCACACTCGTGGTGCCTCAGATGCCACAGGCTGCTACATCTTCCCTAGTCGTGTCCGATACCATACTAGGTGAGTACTGATAATGAAATCTGTCTATTTGTTAACACGTCCACAAGGTTTTGGATCTCACGGAACGGTCGTATACCAAGGCTCCCTCCAAGGGCGTGCAGTAGCTGTTAAGCGCCTCCTGCAGGATTTTGTCACTCTCGCCTCCCGCGAGGTTGATATTCTCCAAGAATCAGACGACCACCCGAATGTCATCCGGTATTACTATCAAGAAGCCCATGCTAATTTCCTCTACATTGCTCTCGAACTTTGCCCCGCATCCCTTGCAGACGTCATTGAAAGCCCCGACCAATTTCGCGAGATATCCAACTCATTCGATCCAAAGCGTGCCCTCCGCCAGATAACGTCTGGGCTCCGACACCTGCACTCGCTCAAGATTGTTCACCGCGACATCAAACCTCAAAACATTCTCATATCTGCACAGAACAAAGGTGCATCTGGAAGGAATGGTGGCCGGAGGATGCTCATTTCCGATTTCGGCCTATGTAAGAAGCTCGAGGTGGACCAAACGAGTTTCCTGCCGACAGCACACGGCGCCATGGCTGCGGGCACTGTTGGATGGAGAGCGCCCGAAATTCTCAGGGGGGAAGTGAAGCTTGACGACTCAATGAGTGATGACCATTCGCAATCATCACGAGGCAGCGTCGGTACCGCAGTGAATGGGTCAACATCAGGCAAGCCAATGAGACTTACTAAATCCGTTGATATTTTTGCACTGGGATGCCTATTTTACTACGTCCTCACCAACGGATTACACCCATTTGGGGATCGGTTCGAGCGAGAGGTCAACATTCTGAAAAACGCCAAATCCTTAGATAGCCTGAAGCAATTTGGAGAAGAGGGCTCGGAGGCGGTGGATTTAATCACCAACATGCTAGATCCTGAAGCCTGCAACAGGTACGCCTCTTGTACATGTTCTATTTCTGGGTTTGTAATTTATGTTTACAGGCCCGACACGACACTATGTCTTCTACATCCCTTTTTCTGGGACCCAGGACGTCGCTTGAACTTCTTGCAAGACGCATCAGACCGTTTCGAGATCATGTGCCGAGATCCCCGTGACCAAAACCTGATCATTCTCGAAACCGGCGCTTTTGATGTCCTCGGTCAAGACTGGCATGCACGGTTAGATAAGGTGTTCATCGAAAACCTGGGCAAGTACCGGAAGTACGACGGCAAGTCTGTGCAAGATTTACTAAGGGCTCTGCGAAATAAAGTAAGTCAAATAGTGTACAAAAAAAATCCGCCAGAAGCTAACATGCACTTGAAGAAACACCATTATCAAGATCTTCCAGATCATGTTAAGCGGCATTTAGGTCCCATGCCAGAAGGCTTTCTATCCTACTTCACCCGCCGTTTCCCCCGCCTTTTCATGCATGTGCACGGCGTCATATCTAACACACCATTATGCCACGAGTCCATGTTCAGGACATATTTCGAACTGGTCGACTAATATGCTGTCTATAGTTATCCGTCTGATCGAGTAGACGTCGACGATTTTGCTTGTCTTTGCATTCGACTTTGCATATTTATTTTAAATCATATCCACATCATGTATCTGTACTTGTAACTGTTGCTTGACATACGTTGTCCTGTGTAATGAGAATCTCGATTATACATTCGTTCCATGTGTTTGACGACACACATTACATGATGGCGCATCCCCAACCCGGTCGTTCCTCTTGCTGCGCTCGGACCCTCGCGCTCTCCTCCAAGTTCCTTTGACGCATTCGTTGGTACTGATGGTCTTGCAAAGTAGCACGTTGTCTCGCTTCGTATCTCCTTGCCTCTTCTGCTCGCCTTGCGTCTTCCAGTCTCGCATCCAGTCTTGCTGCTTCTGCAGCGTCTGCCAATCGCCTCGCCATTGCGTCCCGTCTTATTGTTGCATCCCGTCTTGTTGCTGCCTCCCTTCTCACCGCGTCCTCAACCTCCCTCCTTTGCCGTTCTTCGAATTGCGCCTGCAAAGCTCGCCAGTCTCGCAACTCTTCCTGCTGCTGACGTTGCTGCGCTGCCAATCCGAACAGCCACTGCTGTTCTTGTACATCGACATGCTCATTAACGGGATTCTCGTCGTAGATCGTGCCATAATTGCTGCTCATATGCGCATAGATGGTGGTGGCAGAAAAGACGCCCATGCATCGCCAGCAAATATGACTCTTGCATCTGTACCCGATCTTAGCAATGAAATGCACACAGGAGCGGGACTCATCTAGAATAACTTACAGTGTGCAAGTCATATGATTGCAGCCATCCACTTTCTCGATCAGTGCTTGACAAGTTGGGCATTTCTTCACGAGCCCGCCATGAGCTGCCAGCCATGCCTCCGTTTCTCGCTCCTCAGCAACGCGTCCAGCCTGGGCCTGCCGCTTATTCTCGGCACAGTTCATGCCGTCGTGGACATCATCATGACACGATGTACATATGCTTGAGAAACATGAAGGGCACTGGCCTACGACCGTGTTGTTAGGGTCGGTGGAGCGGTAGATCTGATTGCAGTCTGGTGTCTTGCAATATTTGAATTCCTGCGGATGCCGAGATATATGCGCATTGAACACTACTTCCAGCAGACGGTTGAAGGAAGTTGGAGGGAGAAATTGTTGAATAGTGGGAATAGGAATGGGGACTTTGCACTGGGACTCATCACCCATGCACGTGAGCGGAAACTGACCAGAATCCAAAGCGGATGTCAAAAAATGGCGTATGCAAGGAGCGCAGTAGACGTGCCCGCAACCAAGATGAACTGGGGAAGATACATTGTCATAGCAGATCGGGCAGGACTGCTGTCCTGATGGATCGGGGAAGATCTGTGGTCCACTGAGCGAGCCTTGGATCAAGCGCTCGAGGGCGTGTCGAGCTTCCTCGCCGCCAGAAATTGTAATTCTCCGTGCAGATATCACAAATTTGACGTTGTCTTCTCCAAAGGTTTCCTTCAGCTCTGGGAGGCCACGTGCGAGAAAAAATCGAACGGATTGCTTCGCAAGTACTTTGGTATACTCAAGAGACGAGAGCTGCTCCAGCTTGTCCTTGATCAGCTCACGAGCCTGTTCAACAGCTTTTGACTCTCCATAAACTTTCAAAACTTGTCGTCTCCAATCCGCACGTACGAGTGCGCCTGTGTCGTCAAAAACCGAGCGCAAGAACTTGTTGTTTGGATATCCGAGTGTCATGTGCCACCCTTCAACCTTTTCACCTGCGATCAGGCCTTCTGCTCTAACTTTGAGTGCACCGATGGCCTCTTTCTTGGAGCCGGATAAACGCATCCTGACAACGGGGCCCTGCTCATTAATGTGCAGCATACAAGCACGCTTGTCTTTGATGCCACCAATTAAGGCATCCCACATACATTTTTGAGCGCGGAACTGCTCAGTGGGGATGGTAATTGAATATTGCGTAGGATTCGGGAGTCGGAAAAAGAAGGATACATTCCCGATGCGATGGTTAAGGAGACGGGTATGCACCGCGTCCGCGTCCTCCCAAGAAGAAAACCGCGCACGAACCAGAACGATACCATCAGTGCTTGGAGTCGGCACCGGCGGCTCCAGCGATTTTAGGATTCCAGGAAAGATGCATTCGATATCATCCCGCAATGTGGTAGTAATATGATTGACGTCTTCGCTGGATACCCCACCCTTCACCGCCAACCGCCTGACAACATCTGAGCCAGAAAATGTTTTAACTTCTTCGTCGGAGATAGTTGTGGGAAGGAAACTAATCTTGACTGAATTGTCATGGAAGGTTGGTAGGAAGCAACCGGGTGGCATGGTGTTGACCTCAACTTTGACCCGACGCCCAGAGCACATCTGGCGGTTCAGTTCCCGTGCTTTCGCAGTAGCATTTATCGTGTCAGGGTAGTCTGCGACATAACGCACGGATGGAACACGCCAGGATATTGTAAGGACATTACTGTCACGTTCAGTCGCCGCGGACATGCTTCCGGGACTGTTGTAGCCTGATACTTCGAGAGTCAGAACATCGTCCCTAAACTCGAGGCCACCGAGGTCAAGCGAGAGTGCTTTCCCGCACTCGGCGTCTGTGATGATTTCAGCGCTAAGCTTTCCGCCACTTGGCATGGGTTTCATGCTGACGAGGTGGAAGCGCCCTCGATCAAGGCCTCGGTCTGTGAACAGCGCATTTATTTCATCTTCCCGCACATTGGAAGGCAGGTTTGCAATACGCAAGGTGCAGCACTCAAATCCGGTGATTAGGTGAGATAATTCAAGGCCTGCGCTGAAGGTTACAATGGACCCAAGCACAACGGTCTGGACTGTCTTCGCAGCGGCTTCTTTGGCAATCTCGGCTGCACGAGCTGTGGTCTCAGCTGCACGAGCTCTGGCAATCTCAGCTGCACGAGTTTTGGCAATCTCAGCTGCACGAATTTTGGCAAGTTCGGTTAAACGAGCGTCCACGGCTAACTGTTCTTCTGTTGCAATTTGTTTGCGAACAACATCTTCAACATGCTCCTGAGAGTTGCGAAGCTAAATACAATTAAGAAAGGCAACTGAAAGATCCACGTACTTCGATACTATGCGGAAACCGGCATGAGGCACCTCTTGTGCACGTCCCGGCCTTCCAAGCGCGACACACTTCGCCACCCTTGGAACTTCGGGATGGCCCAACAGACATATGACCGGAAAATTCTGAGGCAGGCCTTTGAGAGATAGTGCGCTGCACCTGTGGCTGAACCGCCCTAGGCTGGCGATTATGTTGGCCGTTGCGCTGACGGCGACCCTTTTGGTCGAATGGGCGGCCGACAGTAGTGCGGCTCGACATAGGACCTTGAACATGCTCTTCGACGTGTTGATCGCGTGCATCACCCTCAGGCTGTAATGGCAAGCTTCAGTACACAGCCCAGACTCAGAATTCCTGAGCGAAAACTTGCCTGAATTTCGTGGCTAAACTTGCACTTCTCCCCGTAACGACACCGACCTTGAGCATAATACTGGCACGACATGATAGTGGGAAAGAAACAAACCTTGAAGCTCGAGCGCCGCACACCTCGTGTATACAGCAAGTCTACATCAGTCCAAATTGCTCAAAACAGAGTATTATGGAAGCATGATAGCCTAGCAGTGGGCGCTTCAATGGTGGCCGTAGCGCCGCGGCTGTCAACTTCATTCTACAAATTGTCCCAAATACAAACATGTGCTGAGTGTTGTTTCCTGTGCTCAAAGATACTTAGCCACGACACCTAAATCCCTGACCTATGCTAGGCTCTGTCAGAGTGGGAAAGAGAGTAGCTTCTGTTATGATGACTCCGACCCTTCTTGTTCAAACTTTCTCAGAGCTGCCTCATACGGATAAACCATGGATGGCCGAGGAGTCGAAGTCAAGCTGCAAACGATTGGAAAGCAAGTTTGCGTACTAGACAGACTGCATACATACAATTTGTCGCTTCAACCACAACTGGGAGGGTTGGTGGTTAGTTAATCCTTAGGTTCGAAATCCATCGAATCGCCAAGAGCTCGTTGCCAGTTCCCTGGCTGCTTCTGTAGCTCTCTCCGATTCTCCTGCTTCTTTCACGGTCTGCTGAAGGCCTCCCCACTGGCAAATCACTGATCAACACTCTTTAAAGAATTAACAACCCCCTTCACAGTGAATGGATCACACGCCGTCGACTCGTTCGTTGTGATGTTAGACTTAGCATTGATTCACTGTCCAGGAGCAGTAAGTATATGCGCACGATGGACCTCAGGAAATCACACCTAGGTCCCATATACCGCACGCTCAGAGGACTTTTGAAAGATATGGAGGATAGCAGCTATACACACCGTCCGTCGCCAATTGTTTGTTGTTGAGCGCTGAACATTTGCAGGGTATGTCACAGTCTGTCACAGTGCCTATAGCGCACGGAAGTAACCGGCAACGGCATTTGCACAGCCACGTCGACTTTGTTTTCTCAACGTCCAACGCGTTTAACACACCAGCTCTTGCCCAGCTCCAGTTTCGCTATCTCTCGCTCGTTCGTTTGCAATTTAATTATTGGTCGTTATCCTTGAATTGTTGGTGTGATTATGGTTCGTGCACAGAAGAGTCATGATTTGGATCATTTATTGACATACTAAGTATTTACACCTTTCCTCCGATTAATATTGAGTTTTGCCCCCTTGGACAAGGACTTACTCAATTAGCACAGGCACTACAGGTTTAACTACTCGGCTTTTGCTGCGCCAATTCGGCTGATGCACAAACTGTGCAGGTTCGACCGTCCGAGTCGGATATGAACGAGTCGCCATTTGCAGTTAGAACCATATGGACTCGGACTCGGTACAATAGCATTAGCGGTACCAGATGTGAGCATACAGAGTCCAAATAGACTGAAATTTATTTTTCCAGGTTCTACAAAGTCCATCTAGCGTCTCGTAGCCTTGATACGAACAATGTCGCTCTCATCCTCCGCTCCCAAGTTTCGAGTAGCAATCTGGTGAGTCAGATAACCTCTCAATTGGGACGCAGACTGAATTCCTATGCAGTGGTGCAGGCATAGGAGGGCTTGTCCTCGCCATCACGATCGGGCAATTCGCAGGGCGCGATATTCACATAGACTTGTACGAAGCGCATGACACCATCACGGCTACTGGGGCTGGGATTTCAGTCACGCAACGCACAGCGGAGGTCATGGTGGAACTCGGCTTGTATCAAACAATATCCCGTGTTGCGACAAAGCCGTCTTCCTCCAATTATGGTCTGTTTCGAACTGTGTTGCAACCGCATTTGACTCGATTCGCTTCGACAGGTCCGAGAGTGAGGAAGTCTGATGTTCCAATGGGTGGTTTTGAGTGGTTTCATCTTGTCTTCAAAACATGTCTGTGAACTCCATTATGTCGAACCGGGGGGCAGAAAGGTGACGAAACTTGTCACAGCCAAACCGCGTACAACTATGCACCGGAAGGATCTTATCGACATTCTCAAGCAAAGCATCCCGTCGTCATGCACTATCCACTTGAATAAACGACTTGCTAAATATGAAAAGCAGTCACCAGGATCCCTCATTCTCTACTTCACTGATGACAGCACCTCAACCACCGACGTGCTAGTAGGAGCCGATGGCATCCGCTCTTCAGTGCGGAAGACACTTTTCGAAACAATAGGCCCAAACATTGTAGACCCAAGCAAAATAGTACACTACAGTGATCCATCTTGGACCGGAACGCTTGTCTACCGCAGCGTCATTCCAGCAGACAAGCTCTCGAAATTGGATCCAAATAACGTAGCTTTGAAGGATTTCATGATAGTAAGCCCTCAGAAAGCGGTCGCGATCGTCAGCAATAACTTTCACTTCGCAGTTCTGCGGGAAGGGAAAGGTATTTTATCTCAATCAACTGGTCACTGCTTGCTGACGAATATTTAAAAGCACGTCGTCTCATATCCGGTTTCGCAAGGAACACAGATCAATGTCGCAGTATACGTTTCTGATGAACAGAAAGCTGGCACACCTTTTGAGGGCCATTGGGTTTCAGATTCGTCCCTAGAAGAGGTTGAGGAAGTATGTCAGAACTTCGAGCCCGATGTACAACGCCTTTTGAATGTAATTTGTCTGGCCGAGTCGTTTATGCTGTCCCCGACTGATGACTATCTTTTCGCAGTGTCTCGAAAACCCCTCAAAATGGGCACTCCACGTGGTAAATGAATTGCCGCTATTCACTTGCGACAGAGTGGTGCTCATAGGTGATGCGGTGGGTTTTCCTTTCCTGCTACGACAATCCTTTGACGAGATCGTGTACATAGTCCCATGCCATGACACCCTACCTTGGTGCTGGAGCTGGTCAGGCCATCGAGGTATACATGTTCATTCAGCTGACTGTGCAAACTTATCTCTTTGTATGAAGGATGCTTTTGTGCTTGGTCGCCTTCTTGCACACCCTCTCACAACATTGGATAACGTGCCCGCCGCGCTGAAAGCATACCAGGACGTCCGCCTCCCGTTTACTCAATTTGTAGCACGTGAATCAAAACATACAGGAAATATGTACAGTTTTTGCGCACCTGGGTATTACGACGGGACAAATCGAGGCACCGAACGAGAAGAGATGGTAATTCTGAGAGAGAAGATCTTAGACCAGTGGGATTGGCAAGGTAAAGGTGAAGGTGGTGCTGTTGCTGAATGGGAACGGGCAAAAAGGCAACTGCAGGAGGGTTCGTACAATAGAGGGTGTGAGAAAGGTGTATCATGATCACTGTGATCTACACTGTAGCAATAGGCTGCCTTAAAGTTCGCGTTCCATAATATTATATGTATAGCTCGCTGATTATGACGAGGACAGCTGCTATTTTCGTAAACTCTGCCATGGGTATGACCATTCAGTTCATTCGCCAACTGGCTCGGACCCATTGTAGTGTTCTGTGGACTTCATATCACACCACATCCGTCATATCGAGCTTCTATTCTGCGTGTCGCCGCATAATCGTCAAAAACAATCAGCATGTGATATCATGAGCGGTGACTCGCAGTATAGAAGCTCGATATGACTGATGTGGCGCGGACCAACCGGCAATTGCGGGAAAGGTTCTCCGGTGGCGACTGCCGCATAAAACGGAGCAACTTAGCTCATTGTGCAACTCTGATTTAACTGAGGTGTCTTCAATGTCGCTCTCGTCAGGCACTCCCAAGTTTCGAGTAGCAATCTGGTAAGTTGGGTGCCTCTCATGATCGCAACCCAGACCGGACTTTCTGTACAGCGGTGCAGGTATGGCAGGGCTTGTCCTCGCTATCACAATTGGGAAGTTTGCAGGGCGCGATATTCACATAGACTTATATGAAGCGCATGACGCCATCAAGACCGCTGGTGCAGGGATCACACTTTGGCCACGCACAGGGGAGATCATGAAAGAACTCGGCATGTATGAAGAAATGTCGCGCATTTTGACAAAACCCCCTTCCTCCAGTCATGGTTTGTTTCGAGAACTATAGTTGCAACTGCACTTTACTTGATTCGTTCCGACAAGACCAAAATTCAGGAAGTCTAATGCACCAGAGGGCGGTTTTGAGTTCTTTCATCACATATTTGAACCATGTGCGTGAACTCCCCGGTTTCGAACTGACGGCGGAAAGGTGACCAAACATCTCATAGATGGGCCGTCTCATATGCACCGCCAGCATCTCGTTGACCTCCTCAAGCGACACATCTCCTCGTCATGCACTATTCACTTTGATAAACGACTCACTGCATATGACACACAGTCATCAGGATCACTGGCCCTCCACTTCGCTGATGGCAGCACTGCAACTACGGACGTATTAGTAGGGGCAGATGGCATCCGCTCCGCAGTGAGGAAGACACTATTCGAGACAATAGGCCCAGGCATCGTGGACCCAAGTAAGACAAGACACTACAGTGATCCATCTTGGACCGGAACGCTTGTCTATCGCACCATCCTTTCGGCAGAGAAGCTCTCAAAAATTGATCCAAATAATGTAGCTCTGAAGGATTCCATGTTGGTTAGTTCTCAGAAAAGCGGTCAAGATTGCCAACGATAAATTTCATTTCACAGTTCTGCGGGAGGGGAAAGGTTTATTGTCACAATCAACCAATTCCTGCTTGCTGACGGATCTTTCATAGAACATTGTTTCATTTCCGCTTGCTCAAGGCACGCGGATTAATATCGTGGCATTTGTTTCTGATAAACAGAAAGCTGGTACACCTTTTGAGGGTCGTTGGGTTTCAGATGCATCCCCTGAAGAGCTTGAAGAAGCATATCAGGACTTCGAACCCGACGTCAAGTGCCTTCTCAAAGTAAGTCTTTGGCTATGTCGCTTAAGTTGTCACCCATTTTTCGCAGTGTGCCGAAAAACCTTCAAGATGGGCGCTTCACGTAGTAAATGAACTGCCGCTATTCACTTGTGGTAGAGTTGTGCTGATAGGCGATGCGGTGCGTGTCTACTTTCTGGTCAAAATCCGTTGATGAGATCGTGTGCATAGCCTCATGCCATGACGCCCCACTTTGGTGCTGGAGCTGGACAGTCAATGGAGGTACGCGAGCTCATTTGGCACTGACAGACTATGCAAACACATCCTCTACAAAGGATGCTTTTGTGCTTGGCCGTCTTCTCGCACACCCGCTTACAACGTTGTCCAACGTGCCCGCCGCACTGAAAGCATACCAGGATGTCCGCCTCCCATTCGCTCAATTCATAGCACGTGGATCGGAGCGTATGGGAAATATACTCCAGTTTTGCCTACCTGGGTATTATGATGGGTCAGACCGAGGAAATATGCGAGAGGAGTTAGAGATTCTGAAAGAAAAGATCATGGACCAGTGGGGTTGGGAAGGTGAGGGTACCGTTGCTCAATGGGTTCAAGCGGAAAGCCAACTGCGGGAAGATTTGTGCCAACTGCGGGGAGGACGGTGCATGAATTCACCATTTCAGCCTTGAATTTTTTTGTCCTTTGGGGTCGAATTGTAAGGTGGTCAGCTGTCGCGCCTCATAACCGTTACACCAAAAGGTAGAAATACTGAACGCTTAGCTTTCAGTACCAGCGACAGTATATATATTGATTATGGGAAACCAAGTAAGCCAGCGTGCTTACACGAATACCTTATATATGTATGTAGGACATAGCGCTGTTCGCGGGGGGGGCTTACTTTCGCTTGTGCTTTCGGGATATCGATATGTGGGAAACCTGGATAGAAAGTACTTGCAGTGAGGCCTGCCGTCTACATAAATGCTTCTATAGAATTTTCGAGTGATACACTGTTTGATTAGCTAGTCTCCCATGGTCAGACCTTGATAGAAAACCTGGAGATAGTTGTACCTTCTTTTTCAAGGCGTTTAACCTTGTAAGCTCGAATTTCCATGATTCTTGTGTCGAATATCACACGATATATACAGTATATGGATGGCTGTGAATCACATATTTTACTAACACAGATACAAGACATCTAGATTTGCTTTCTCTGCAAGTTCTTCGGCAGCTCTTTCACCCACGGTAAGAAATCCCGTCCTTGCATATATGGCCTGAGTACCTCAGGTATAACAAGACCCTGAAATTAAATGCAGTATTAGTGTCAACGCCTCGCATCGCAAAATGAAAGGAGGGCAAACATCTGGTGTCTGATAATTCTCGACCAAACAGCACAATGCGCGTTCTGTAGCGCACATTGTCCCGTTCAACATATGGACGTAGACCTTCCGTTGCTGGTCCTTCGCTTTGAGACCACAACGAATTTCTAGCCGCCTGCTCTCTGTAGTGTCACCGAGTCCACATCAACGGGAAGTTTGTAGATGAAAATACAACTTACGATAATCCGTGCAATTCGAGCAGGAAACGAGTTCTTTGTATGCGCCTTGGAATGGGAACCACGCCTCCAGATCACATTTCTTCGACGCCGCGAGGTTCAGTGCGCCACTGACGATCGCCACTACACGATAAGAGAGACCCAAGCTCTGATAAAATGCTTCGCTGTTCCCCAGCATGGTATCAAATGCATTCCAACTCTCTTCCGGAGCGGTGATCACGAACTGTTCAACCTTCTCAAACTGGTGCACACGGAAGATACCCCACATGTCACGTCCGGCCGAGCCAGCTTCTTTACGGAAACATGTCGAATATCCAGCGTAGTATATGGGGAGCTGGGTTTTAGGGTCTTCGAACCATTCGTCTTGGTGGAACGCCGATATGGGCTGTTCCGAGGTCGCGATGAGATATTTTTCGTCATCGTTGGCAATAACCTGATTGACAACATTGATTAGTTTTGAATGGCATTATCCACTAGATTCGTCATGCCTTGTACAGTTCCTCATCGAACTGGTCAAGCTGCGCGGTCTTTGCCATGACATCTTTATTGACGAGGAATGGCGGTTGGACTTTCTTGTATCCATTTTTGCGGAGAAAGTCAAGGGCATATGTGATGAGGGCTTGGTTAAGATCGACACCATCATTTGTGAGGAAGTAGCCGCGGTGACCCGCGACCTTAGCACCTGGCGTATTGTTTTTAATACCGTATAGAATATGAATACAGCCATTATCAAACCTCGATCAAGGTCCATTGCATCTAGTCTGAGCAAGACTTCATGGTGGGGCATGATATCTGTCTTCTTCTCTACTTGACCATCTGGACCATCTGGATGCCAGGTTCGGAGCGTGACATTGTCATCCTAAAACGTTGTCTCAGATTGACTGGATAGACATAACCCGGAGGCTCACCTCAGTCAAGCTGACTGGGACGTCCTTCGCCACGAGGTTTCCTACTGTCGAGGCCTTCTTCCGCATCTCGACCTCGAACTCGCGAGTCTCTTTCCGTTTCGCGTCAACCTTCGCATCTAGCTCCTTCTTGGCAGCAACAAGATCGTCTGCTGGTTGTTTGGCCTATAAGACATCATAAATTCAAGCAAGTGAGTAGATAAGCGTCAAAAACAACCTTCTTCTTGGCTGCGATCTCCTTTTGCACCGCGTTGACCTGCTTGCTGAGACCGTTCGCCTCATAATCCACTTCAAATACAATCAGCACATTGGGTCTATTTTCAAAGACAGAGAGCTCTCAAGATCGCGCTTCTGAGAGGGCGATTTGGCTCGCCGATCATGAAAGGCAATCAAAACTCACTCTTCACCCACTCCGCGTACATGTCTATGACCTGATCGACCAGCTCTACCGACTCTCCTCTCTTCCGCTGAGACTCGCGAATTTCCTCGGCATTCCCTCCTTTATTGTCTATGAAACTAGTCACGTCAAGCGTCATGGTAATTAGATTTTCTCTTCCAGTTTTGATCAAGCTTTCTGGACCGTCGGTATCGGAGAAGACGAGGATCGATGTGATTAAAGAGAGAGATAGTCAATGCTCGGGATCAAGGGTATCAGCTAGTGTATGTCAAGTGGTGTAGCGTCACGAATCAAGATATTTTGCTATCCTTTTGATCTCTTCCTCCAATAGTCCTTCTCGAGTCATCATCACGTTACGTAAGCGCGATAGCTGCATTTGCTGCGCCATTGAAACCAGTTAGTGCAATGCCGAGTCACTGTACGTACGAGCCTCTGAACGAATCGACGACCTTCCTGTCGTGCTTGCATGCAACTTGGCGACCTTAAAATTTCGGTTTGAAGACCGAAACAAAAAAAATCAGATATGACCAAACAAATGTCAATTGAGAATTAACCGTTCAGGAATCAGTTCGTGTCTGTTGTAAATCGGACTCCGGTTTCTGGTGTACGTAGTAGTACATCAGCCCAACATTATCACTGTATTGATAATAACCCTCGCTTGCCCCAGTCTATATCTTTTACCGCGCATCTTCCCTGACACGTGCTATATCAATGTTCAAGTTCATACGTCGTGTTTCAACTTCATTTCTGCCACGCCCAGATCGGCCCTGGAGAGATGATGGTAAGTCGTGTTTCATATCCCAACATGGCGATCCGATAGTCCATTGAAACTGACGCGCTCTTATATTACTGTTTCAAATGATTGATCTGATATGCAGCAACGTCCAATGCACCCACGATAGGTCGGAAGAGGCGCTTCAGCTTCGTTGAGGATGACGATGATGACTCTGCTTCTATGAGTGTCAAGAAATTAAGGGGGGACTCCACGCAGGCTGAAGGCAGTGCCCTTTCAATACCAGCAGTATCGGATAAGAAGGAGGGGGAGGATGTAAAGTCAGTGACGCAGGGGGTAAAGGATGTGGAATTGGATGAGAAGAAGTTGGACTCATCCTCCGGCCCCGAGGAAGTCCCTCTACCAGATTCTCCCGGCAGAACCCCACAACTGGACACCACATTGACAGAAGAAGCAGCTACAGCTCCAGAGGAGGAGGCTGATAATGACAAGGAAGATGCCGAAGATAACTCGGACGCCGATTCGATGGCTTCTTCGTCTGAAGCAATTTTGGATGAGGGGCAGCCTGAGGATGATTCAAAGGATGATACCAAGACATTTCCTTCCTCAACAACTGAGGATTCATCTACCACAGAAGACACTTCTACTGCCGATGATACCCCAGCAGTCACAGAGACCGATGCATGACGCGGACCATACCCTCGCTTTTTCAATATTCATTGCTATGACACTATTTATCGATGAACACCGTGGAGTACGTATTCGGTGCGTAGATCTAGTTGTTGATGAATGTATGGATACAGGATGGATTGCACGCTGGCTGGTGCACACTGCAGAAGAGGGTTCTATTGACGACTTACGATACCAACAATGTTTACACGTACTGCTAATAATTCCTCGCTCCCCTGTTGTTTGTCAATTACATCAATGTATTCAGGACACTGATTGCTTTGTGTTCAATATTATCATGATGAGAGGATGTCCGCAACGTGTACAGCCACAACTGCTAAGGACTCGGATGGTCTTCTTCAGCAACGCAACTTCCATCTTCCCCATGCAGTTCAAATAGAAAGATGATATGATGGTCGTTCATATCAGATTTTCTCCTACCGGACTCATGCGTATGACTAGCCATGTGCTGAATATTTCTTCAAAGTGCATGGTCATTCCAAACGATGGCCATGAGGAGACCTGCATGCAGCCGCATCATCACTGGCTGCTCTTTCGTTCACATTCCTCATGTAGTACTATCCGCTTGACATGCAACTGAAGACCACATGTATTTCAGCTCTCCATGTCCCAGAGAGGTAGTAAGTACTAAGGATTGTTGCCATCCTGCCAATTTTTCAACCTGACTCGTCCGATGCAGTGTTGGAATGTAGAGAGCCCAAGAACTGCCTACTAATCGCAAACAGCGGTCTACAACAATTGCCTAGCCGATATGGTAGGTACTCGCCTCATGTTACGTGTGAGGCATACACGCCTCTTCTTGCGCTTGTCAGCCTCCTCACACGATAATCTGATCAGCCAGCCGCCTACTCTCTATGGCCAATCGATTTCATTCTGCGAGCATCGATAGTGATATCGTGCTTCTTACGCCCCCCTTTTCCGTGGCATCCTCACCTTTCACAGCAAGCTTCTCCTGCATGCCCGCCTGTCCACGGTACTTATACCGGACACTGGTTTCATGTGTCCGAGGTTTCCTTGCACTTGCGCATTACACGTACTTACCCCCATCGATCGTTCAGCGCCCTTACCACCCTTCCACACCATTGATCGCACGCGGGGAGTCCACAGGAAAGCCTTTTGTCACCACTCACCTAACCCAGTCTTCTTTGCTTCACCACTATGTTTCGCTTCATGAGCTCTGAGATCAATGGCAAGGGAAAACAACGTCAGCAAGATGCTGACCCGCAACTTCAGGTCCATATCCAAACCGAAGTCCACTCCAACCCTCCTCCTGTGGAGGGCCAGGGTTCCCAAGCCCTTGGCAGCACATCCTCCCTTCCAACTACGCCTTCGAACCCTAAGCGCCCGTTGCCTCCTGGGCTCCGCGTGCCGACACACCCTTACCCATACTGGCAAAATCATACGCCGGCATCATCCTCCCAGAGTAGCCTCGAATCACCTAAAACCCCTTCGCAGGTTTCCTGGCTTGGAGGGGCTGGAGGAACTTCGGTTGCTCGTGCCGCATCATCAGCACCGAATCTTCTGCCTCATCATTTCCCTCCACCGCCTCCCACTGCACCACCAGCAAATGTCCCACGTGCGCGGTCCTTACAACCCTCCAAGAGCTCGCATTCATTGCGAGTACCGGTGCAGGAGTGTTTTGGACAGCCACTCTCTCCAATTGTTGAGCAAGACTATATGTCACCTGAGAAGCGCACCGTGTCATTACCCAGCCCTGATGGTTCTGGTTCTCGAGCGAGTGGTACTACGGGCACTATGATGACACCGATCAGTCCATCTATGATGACTCCAACCAGTGCGGTTATGTACTCCGCACGTCCCACACCAACGCCCGCCACCACAGTCGCTCCTCCGCAGTTCGTGAGACGACGAGAGGATTCGCTTGTTGGTGACTCGTCACGTCCGTCCGCGGTTTCTATAGTTTGGCTTCGTGACTAATTGATTTGGACAGGTTCATCGCCAGTATATTCAAATTTTCTCTCCCGCCCGTTGAACAGGACCATAAGCATGTCGTCGACGAGGACACACCAGTCTGGCAACTCATTATCTGCAACACCACCTGTGATTCCTCCTCTTGATCTACGCCCAGCGTTTCCCGGACCCCTCCCCTCAGACACACTTTTGTCCCGGGATATCGCTGATGAAGGGCTGTGTATTCCCGACGATTCATCGACGAAACGCGAGAGCTTCGTCACAGCTCGGTCAGCTGGTGCAGTGCGGGAGAGCAGGTACTCTGCTATGCTTTTGGAACCTGTAGATGATGAGGAACTCCCATCGGGCCAAACCACGGAGTCTTCCAAGAATTCCCCCGAGCATCAACAAGGAATTCCCCAGCTGCCTACACTGCCTTCAGCAGCACACACACCTTCACTTCCCCGTCCTTCATCGCGATCATCAACATATCCACCTTCATACTCACTACCACGGCCCAATGTCGATCACCGGATCAATCACGGTGGGATCGATACTCCAAGCCAGCGTGATTCTGTACAATCGATGTCATCTTCATTCATCGACCGTCGCTTTGCAGAATCAGAACTATATTTCGGCTCACACACGGAATGCTCTAGCGCGCGCCAGGCCAACGAGAAATGGGCCAAACATACTGAGAAATCCGATACCGCTCGAACGTTGTTCTGGCTTGGGTTTATCGCGCCATGGTGTTGGCTCATCGGTGGATGGCTGGTGAAAGCCAAGAATAATAATAGTTATGGCCGGAGCGGGAGCATGATGCCTTTGTGGACGGGTAAGAGTGCACGTACCGTCGATTCATTTAAGATGCAGCCGTTGCACCATGGCTATCCCTTCGTAGCGCCTTCCGTACAGAGCTTAATGCCGCCATCGTATTCGCGAGGGATGCATTCGGCGCATCCTCGTGGCCCTTTTTTGATGGCAAGGAGTCCGTGGATTAGGAGGTGTAGGGTGGCTGCTGCTGTGAGTGGGATTGTTATTATGTTGCTGTTCATTGTTGCCCTGGTGGTAGTTGGGAGGAGCAGTTGACTTGACTATCGTGATCCGTATCTGGATATTGTATTCTCAAATTAAAATGAGTAAAGCAAACTTTACCGTATCATATACTAGCTAGTACTGAGTCTGTATGATCATTTCTCCATTGCAGCCTCTTCCATCACATCTCGAGGATCGTCATCATAGAGGCCTGGTTCGGACCTGTAGCACATCATGAATACATAACACTTTACGAATATTTAAAACTTCACGAATACTTACGATTTACGAACTGGGGGCACAGCTGTCGCTGCAGTCCTTCAGCTTAAAGCTTGCAATAAAGCCCTTCTGCGACTCGGTACCTGTACTTATGTAAGCATCACCTGCGGGGCAAATGCATGATTCAAGAGTGTCCCGCTCTCCACAACCACCATGCCCAAATCACCAGCAGAAATTCTCCTCGAGAAAGCGGATAAGAAATCAAATTCTTCGACTGGATGGTTTTCTTCATCATCAGCTAAATGGGAGGAGGCAGGGGACCTATACCAACAAGCTGCCAACTCTTTCCGGCTCGAGAAGCAATTTAAGGCGGCTGGCGACGCATTTGCAAGAGAAGCGGAGTGCAGAGAAAAGTGCAACGAACTCAACGATGCAGCAAACGCTTGGTGGAATGCTGCCAAGGCATACAAGAAAGATGATCCTCGATGTATATTTCTCCGCACTCTTTATACAGCTGATACTGATGTGGCTCTGTAGTGGCGATTCAGGCCTTGGGTTGCACGATTGCGCATCTCACAAAGGCGGGTAGGTTCCGCCAGGCAGCAGATAGAGAGAAGGAGATTGGCCAGATCTATCAACACGAATTGAATGACATTGCGAAGGCATGTGACAGCTTCCAGCGAGCCGCTGAGTGGTATGACCAGGAGGATGCTGCTGCGTATGTACGTTTTTTTACAGAGAAGATAGTAGCTCACTTTTGTTACAGAACGGCTAGCGCATGTCGCAAGGATGCCGCCGACCTCTGTGCTGAAGTCGAAAATTACAGGGGGGCTATACAACTTTACGAGATGGTCGTGAGTTACGCGCTGAAGTCGAACCTGACAAAGTATAGCGTGAAAGATTACTGGTTACGTTCAGGCCTATGTGCACTCGCCATGAAAGTATGTTTCTCGTTGATGCGACCCACCCTTATCCTAATCATCGTCCCAGGATGTTGGGAAAGCGCAGCGAGACATCGAGGTGTTCAAGTCGAAAGATGTTACATTTAGCTCAACTCGGGAATGCAAGTTCCTGGAAGATATATGTGCACTCGTAACAGAAGGCGACGAACAAGCCTTTACGACAGCAGTGTTCGAGTATGATCAGGTTGTGAAGTTGGATAATTGGAAGACAGGAATATTGTTGAAGATCAAGAGGTCGCTCAAGGACGAGGTGGATATTCTCTGATGGAATACCATTTACGTATCACCTGTATCATCTACGCGTACGTCGGACGGTTCACATTCACATTAATAGTTTAGATTGATTGGACCGAATATATTGACATGTATATCATGCACAAGACAGACTTCAAGAGGTGGACTAGCACAACAATGCCCTCGTTCACATCGCCTGTGACATTAAAAGCCGTCAGAACTGTCAATTATCCCAGAATTTTGCTTAGCGGGACAAATTGCCTTCGTGATCGTCCAAAATGCTTGATCCATGAGCTGAGATGTGGCCAATGGGATAATCATAATGCGCTAGACCAGATCTACATAGGACATATGAGCTCTGCGCGCTCAGGCTGGATCTACTAGCGATCAGGCGAAATTAGATTGGTCAAGCCACCAGTACTAGGATGTAAGCGCGCACGTAAACACTCCATGAGAACTAGTCAAAACACGAATGATAGCGAGGACTAACGAGTGAAAGACAGTGAAGCTTTATCTCGGTATCCAGAAGCTTGCGTCTGTAAGGGGTTTGTTGTGAATCATCGATGGCTTTAGAACGGATGGTGAAAGTCGCGCGAGGACACAACGAAATGCGCGTCACTAGTAAACATGAGTCCTGGGCCTGAACGACTAAAACGTGCAATGAAATATGATAAGGTGCTCGAGTGGCAAAACTGTAAATAACCAGAGAGCAGATCTGAACCAGTCATCCTTCTCACTGAATACTAACAGTTTTGTCCAGCTACTAGTGGTAGGAGGTCAGTTGTGAGCCCCCTGCTTCGGCATTTTCAGCAATTAATGGTCTAACGCCAGAATTAGGCCTCGACTTTCCCCACCCTCCCAGCCTCATCTCTTTGATCCAGTCAAAAAGTTCGGCGAATGGTCGCGAGAAAATGCATTACATGCACGCGTAGTCAGACTTGACCATCCGGAAAATTATGAGGGGTGTATAAGTGGTAGAGAATGAGAGAAGCAGCGAGTTGTTGTTGGGGTATTGACACTCACTGGTTAGTCACCGTTAGCCTATTGGGCGTGCTCATAGCTGATTTATATCTGGATGAGCTTTGATAAAAGAAGCAGAATGGGCCTCACCACTGAAGATCTCGAGTAGTTAAGGATATGATATGAGGTCTCTAGTATCGATAAGTCATTCGCATGATCTTTGCATGTCGACATGGCGTCGGCTTCGTGTTCTGCTCTTGGGCCATATCCTGGTCAATGTGCTACGGTTGTTGCTGGCGAATGTATGCTGTCGTCGACATATGCATGGCAGGGACTAGTCAACCAAAGGTCAACACTAGGGTACGGGTGAAAACTCTTCGAGCAATTATTAACATTGTTAATTAGCATGACGCTCGCAGGAATTATTAACTAGCAAGTTATTAACAAGTTTTTAGCAATCATGTGACCAAAATTCAAAAATTTCTCCCGAGCTCTCTACCACTTGGGCCGGCCACTCGCCATTTACATCCTCCAGGTCAGTAGGTCCATCACTGCTCGAGCCGTCATTCGCTAGAGCCTGGCCAGCTACACTCTCACGTTTATCTGACAAGATCCTTGTCGCAATTGGTGCATGGATATCCACTTCAGCCTCGACCTCGAAGGCTGAATCTTGAGCTGGCACAGATGTGACTGCCTCATCCAGCCAAGTACATTCTTCACCGAGCATCTCTTCCTCTCCGTCAGCAGTATCCACAGATAAATAGCTCCCTTTTGATCCATGCCTTTCTTTCTGGTCCACAGGGGACTTTGTAGGAGCCGAAATTAAAGACTCGATGTCGCAGAATGCAACATCAGGCCGCCGTCTTTCTGCAAATTTCTGTACATGGTTAGTTCCAGCTTGAATTGGGTCAAAACACGTCGAGTGATTCAAAAAGCTCATAGAAATTTGGAAATATGCCATTGCGAAGCTTTGCAGTTGTTCTCGCTGTCTTCTTTGCATGATCTGCATGATTTACACAGTGCCGAAAGTCTAGTTGACGATCATCGATGACCCTCGCGCACACTGGGGGTCGCTTGACTTATTAGCACTTTATTAACCCCTCCCGTTCAGCACCCATGTTAATAACTGTTATTAACTAGTTATTAACACATTGTTATTAACACTGCTAATAAATAATGGGTTTTCACCCGTACCCTAGTCAACACATGAAATTTCCGAATACGGCAAGTCGTAAACTGCTCGAAATCTTTTCTCTTCCAACTCTCGAACACGCAAATACAGCTTTGCTGATCAACGGCTCGACGTGCAGTTGAATTTGAATAATGGTTGGACATGCATAGACTTGATGTTTTTTCTCATACTGATTGCTCCATCATAGAGGCCAATTCTATTGCAAGGCAATATCAATTTATAACACCCTCAACTGTGGTCTAACCTTCCGTCTCGCAGGCCACGAACGATCACTCACTCAAATCAAGTTCAATTCAGAAGGGGACTTACTGTTCTCATGCTCGAAAGACCATATCATCAACGTTTGGTTCTCACACAATGGTGAACGCCTCGGAACATACGAGGGCCACAATGGTACAGTATGGACAATCGACGTCGATTGTGAGGACTTTTCTTCTTCTACGTCATGGTAATATTGATCTTGATCAATGTCCGGCAGCACAATCAAGATTCCTCGTCTCTGGATCTGCCGACAACGAGCTACGTCTGTGGAACGTATCCGATGGCAAATGTTTATACGTTTGGGAGTTCCCGACGGCCGTGAAGCGTGTGGCATTTAGCGACGACGACGAGCGGGTCGTTTGCATCACTGAGCAACGCATGGGCCATCAATGTGTTATACGAGTGTTCAAGCTGAACCGTGATGGAGATGGAACGGCTCGTGAGTAAGATGATAACACTACTCTTGGTCACTCCTGATGCATCATTTCCCTCCAGAGTCACAGGAACCAGAACATATGTTCAGTCCTATAGGATCTAAGGCCACTGTTTGCGCATTCACATACACACCAAACCTTATCATAACCGGTCATGAATCTGGAAAAATCGCTCTTTTTGATGTCGTCACCGGAACTGAAGTTCTCAATAATGAGCGTGCGCACATGGACGTCGTCACCGATTTGCAATTATCTACCGATCGCAGTTACTTCGTAACAAGTAGCAAAGACAAAACTGCTCGGGTGAGTCTATCGCTATCGGTGACTCGGGCATTTTGTCATAATGCGTTATCGGTCTAGATACACGACACAAAAACTCTTCGCGTACTCAAAACCTTCACAACAGAGACACCTTTGAACAGTGCAGCACTAGCACCCAACAAACCATATGTAGGGCGATTATTTGTATTTTGGATCTTCCTCTTATAACGGATACGTACACAGGTTCTAGTAGGTGGTGGTCAGGAAGCGATGCAGGTCACAACTACGTCGCTGCGGCAAGGCAAATTTGAAACCCGTTTTTGGCACAAGGTCTTTGAGGAGGAGGTTGGCAGAGTAAAGGGTCATTTCGGGCCCATCAACACGTCAGTTCCCCCGATTTGATTACTTTTCCATGATTTTCATCCGTAAATTGACCACTAGGATTGCTGTTCATCCCGCTGGCACAAGCTATGCTTCCGGTGGAGAAGATGGTTTTGTACGCGTTCATCACTTCGAGGAGTCCTACTTTAGAGCAAAACCGTACGGGGATCTCCAGCTCGAGGATTGAATGTGTATCCTATTATTCATGACATGCGACCATCCACTGTTTTACCTACCAGAACAATTTCATGACGTGTATCCAAAATGACACCAGGATTTGCTAACGTATGCATCGTGCATACTTTTTATTGAAGCTTAAGGGTTGAGGGCAGGTCCTCAAAATGGCCTGCATGAGACTTGAGTTTGTTTGAAATGGTGTGTAATGGAATGAGAAGGTTTCAGAACAAATGCCTGATCGGCATCAGATACCTCACGGACTCGCCAAGTACCAATTAGATCCTAAGCAGACCCATCGAGCAGTAGAAACCGATGATCATTAATAAACAATGCCATGCAAAGGGAACGAACGTGCGGCGAGGTAAGTGATACATAACAGTGTGAATTAGCGTTGTTGTCGGTAGCATTGAAGGGGGGGTATGAGTATGCAATGTAGAGAGCGAAGTGGATAACGTCAAATATTTTTCTAGTTGAGATAACCGCGACACTTCGCAGAGCCACACAAGCATGGGATTTTATCTTGCTCGATGGGGAAATGGTAATCTGCAAAGTGCATTGCGTCAGTTAGAGAGATAATGCATACAGTACAGTATGCTTGACAGACCATATGTAATTTCATCGCCCAGTTCGATATCCTGCTTGGCATAGATGACGATCTTCTTCTCGCTGTTGATAGTGATAATTTTCGCAGTGCAGTTCGGATCGCATGAGTGATTGATGAGACGTCTTGACGCAAACATTCAATCAGTAGCTGCATCGCGTAGAGATCCGAGCTAGAACATACCCAAGATTCCCCTTCTTCGTGGCGTCCACCACAAGGTCCTCATCAATCCGAAACAAATAACTGCTCCCAATCCCTTGCCGCTCGTACGCCTTTTCCCGCTTATCGGCGACTTGAGCCCGAATAATCTCGCCCACATACTCAATGACCATTTCCCCTCGCGCGATCCTCTCCATAGCGTACAACCCCCAGTCATGAATCGGTGACCTCGCAAACCGGAGATGCTTTTTCCGCGTTTGGAGCTGGTTGAATTTGATGCTTAACTCTGCAGCGGCTGTCTCGCCTTTTGAAAGAGCTACAGCTCGCTGCACTTGGTTGATCTCTTCCAGGCCTTGAGCGCGGCGGCGAGCGTTGGCACGGTTAGAGCGGGAAGAAGTGATAGGTTGGGTGGGTGCTTCTGTTGGAGCGACTGATTCGACGTTCGTGGACCGTAGGGCGTATTGCGCGACATAGGCTGATTTCTCAGCATGAGAGATCTTGTAGTAGCCTTCAGTACGTGCTGAGCCCGTGATATGCTTCCGAAATGCTAGTACAGTATCAGTAGTAGGCAGCGAGACGTGCAACATGCTCGAAGCGTCATTCGACATAGCTAGCCGAGCGAAATAGAGGTCCTCGTCGTCGTCACATATGCCTTGCTCGAGTGGATCAGGGGGAAGACTTGGAGGCCGTGGTGGTTCTGGCACGGGAGAAGGCGAGCGCGATACCGACACCACCTTTGAGATGTGGATATTGGCAGTAGCCGGAACATTGAAATCCAATTCGTCAGGTAGGATGACATCGTCGACAACCACCTTGGCTGCTGACTTTTTCTTGACGACCTTCTTCTTCGGCAAAGCTTTCTTAAGTTGTTCTTCATCCTCGAGCAAAGCGTCCTTCTTTGGCTTCTTCTTGACAGGCTCCTGTTCCTCATCACGAACCTCGGAAACAGCCCGCTTCCGGGGCTCGGGCGCAAGGTTCTCCTCATCCTCGGACTCCAAGTCTAATTCAGCCATCCTCGTAACCTTCGTCACGATCTCTTTCTTCCGCTTTTTCTTTGCTGGTTCAACGGGTACTGGCTCTTCCGGCTCGACGAGAGGAGCTTCTTCTTCGACCACGGCTGTCTTCGCCTCCTCTTCCCTTATTCTCTTCGGTTTCCGAAAGGAAAGTCCTTTGAGACCTCGCTTCTCAGCTGGCCGTTGCTCATTGACCATCTCTGGACCCTCCCTAGCTTTCGTCTCTGCAACCTTTGCTTTCTCATCTGCAACAAGCTTCCGTAGATCAGCAGCAGCCACCCGCTCGGTAATGTCCTTCTCCAAAAGAACCTTGAGCTCTTTGACGATCGTATCTGCCGCTTTTTGAACTATCTCCTCCTTCGTCCAGCTGATCTTTTCAGCAGCCACAGGAGCGGCATGAGAAGGCGGAGGACAAGCTGAGAGCGTTACAGAGTGGTGGCCAAGTGTTCGCGAGCTGAGTACCATGGCTGCGCGTCGTGCGGAGTCGCTCGTTTGAAAGGCAACATACCAAGCGTTGTGATCTCGTAGGACGCAGTCGACCTTGAAGTCCTTGAAGAACGCACGCACGTCTTCTTCGCGGATAGATATCATCGCGCCACCGGTGAGGTCTATTCGGACATGCTCGAAGCCGTTCTTGGCGAGGGCGTCAATAACAGTGGCACTGGTAGCCTCTCTCTGCTGTTGATGGCGCCCTTGTCCTGGGCGGCGGGAGATAGGGGAAGGTGAACGAGATGGAGGTGCTGGAGCGTGAGTAGAACTATGATGTGAAGGACGACCACGGGTATGGATGGGTGTTGATGAAGAGGAGTGTGAGGACGACATAGGCGCAAGATCATTGACTGCCGGGAAACGAGTACTCAGTGCTGAGTTCATCATTTTAGCTTTCATGACAGGCGCCGCTCTTCTGCTGCGGGGAGGTGATAGACGACCGTTGGTGTAGGGGATGTGTGCAGGGCGCGCAGGGAGCTGATGGCTGGGCCGCCATGCGGGCTGGATGGGTGTATGCGTCGAGCTGGGGGTCTGAGCTTTCGGTATGGATATTGGTGCGGGTATGGGTGCAGGTGGTAACGTCGGAACCTTGGCTTCCTTCTCCTTCCTTCTTTTCTCTTCTCTGCCACGATGTTTCTGTTGCTCTAGCTCCTTCCGCACTGCTTTCAGTTTGAGACCTTCGCCGTCAAAAACCACTTTGAGTTCCTCCCCGTCAGCCATTCCCATGCCTGTGCCAAATTTCTTTCCATGGGTACGCTCCACACATGACTTCGCCTCTTCGTGGGTTTGGTACCGGATGAACACGATGCCGAGCGCTACCCCAGACTCCATGTCAATTTGCGGATCAAAGGAGGAAATCCTGCCATGTGCACTGAAGACGCGACGTATCTGCTGCGTAGGAGTCAGGGGTGACAAATTCATGATCAGCACAGCTGTGGGGGGCGGTGGGCCTGTTGAGTTTGGATCATACTGTCAAGACGCGTTAATGGTGTTAATTACGAGACATATGTGATTCCACCCACTTCATAGCGAATTTCATGAAACGCGTCTCGGTAGGGACGTTTCTTGAAACCAGGTGCCTTGCGGGGGTCGGTTATGGTAAGTTCTGGCTCGCCTTCGATCACTTCTCCGTTATACCGCGAAAGTGTCTCCTTGCCCTTCCCTTTGCCCTTGATCCGGGGTTCTTCTGTACCATCGACCTGGGTAGCTCGAATCTTCTCGATTAAAGCCCGAAAACGTCCGTCGCGGTCCTTGTCGATGGCAGGGTCATAAATGACTCTGAAGTCCTTGCCAGCGGGGTATTCGGAACGACAAGGCGGCCATGGTGGAGGGGGAGGTAGTGAATAAAATTTAGGTGGGGGTGGTTTCGATGATGATGCGACTGGTTCTGGAGGAGGAGGTGAGGGTGATTTGGAGGGTGGAGGCGAGGGCGCGTGTTCTGACGGTGGTGACGGTGAATGCGAAGGTGGTGGCGGCGGTACCTCTGAAGGCGGTGGTGGTGGTGGTGGTGGTGGTACCTCTGAAGGTGGTGGTGGACCTGAAGGTGGCGGCGGCGGCGGTGGTTCTTCAATTGGTTGTGGTGGTCTCTCGGTGAGGGAAGTTCTGCGATTAATTGTAAAGGATATCTTTACAGGTTGATGAGGTCTAACACCATCAGCAACAGTAGCTGAGCTTGCTACTGGTGAAGTTTCATGAACTGGCGAAGCTGATGACTATACAAAGTTATTATCATTATGATTCTCATCATCGTCTAGTAATTAAACTCACATTCGATGTTGACTCAACCTGCTTGCCCTTCTGTGTAGACCTTGGTCCTGTCGGTACGTTTATTATAGGTGGTCCAACATAGCCATTAACAAAAGGCTTTCCGGTCGGTTTACCTCGGGGTTGAGTTGGGACACCATTCAGGAGTCTTGGTCCTGTTGGTGGTGGTGCACCAATTTTACTAGTACCAGCACCAGGTGAAGAAGCCGATGTTGAATTTGACGACGTCGAAGCTTGTTGTGACGATGAGCCAGGCAGCGAACTCAAAAGCGCTCTTGGTCCCTTTGGAGGCGCTTTACCAGACATCAAAGCAGCCTAACTAACATGAGCAACGCTCAAAATAAAATAAAATCTTGTTCGCTTTCACTGTCGTCGAAGAACGTGCAAAGATAAAGGGAAACCGGAGGATGTCGATGAGGATCGTGGACAATGTTAAGCGTGTGCGAGCACAAACAATTGGGTCATCACCGCGGCAAACAACGACCAAGCCAAACAGCTACTAGAGTCCTTTTCTCTTCCCGCCATTTACATTCAAAAATCATCTATACAAGAAAAACTCACAGATGGCGGCAATCTGGTTGTCCAAAACTCTACCGATTCACGTTTCAGCTCAGTCTTGATGCGAACAAGAGCAGCGCCCAGTAGCTACCACAGATGCCACGTAGAAAGTTTCGTTTGCGTTTGGTTCTTGTAGAGAAAATTTACTACATGTGGCACTACCCTAGGCTACGCTCCACCTTCATTCCGAAAGCCTTGCTGCAAAAGCATGTAATCACCGGACCTCAATTTTCCACTCCACTTGGCGCTGAACATCAGTGATTATGATATTGGCAGTATGTACTTGGTTTGTCTAACTGACAAAGTCATACTACCACATCGGCATCCCGCTATCGTTCATCATTCGATTGACGTATTGGTGCCTTGCTTTTCAATAGAAAACTGATTTGATGGGCGCCAAGGTTTCATACGTCCAATACTCGTCGCTATGATGATCACATTCAGGACTACAGCTGGACCATGGGCCGTTCAAGCATTCTGCAACAGCAACAAACTGATGCAAGTCACCCTTCTCACACACTGTATCCCTACAATTTGCTCATATTGGTTATAGCCATCTTATCTTCTTCACGATCGAAACGGCAATTAACGTTACTCTTCGCGCACGAGGTAATTGAGGTGCTCCATGATTTGACGACAATTGCTAAACTGTCTCCTAGATGATCATTTACGAGATCATGAGGAATATCACCCCCCCTCCATTTGAAGCAATTGAACAAGAATTCGACGTTTGTATGCTACTGTACAATGTACACGAGTGTTATGTGCCTTTCTAATAATTAATACTATCAGCGTACCAAAGATTATTGCACATCACGAAAGCGATGAAAAGGCGCTCAACGCTATGATAAATATTAAAACGGTATTCTACCGACGAGTGAAACCAGCCGGAAGAGAAGAGATGAAATGAATGAGTAACTTGAGCCTTTGATCAAAGCATCCTCAAACGCTTCAAGATGTCCTCGTAATTCCGCTGTGTAATCCGCCGGCCTTTCCTCTCCAGCATACAAGCTGTACCATACTGCCTCGAGATGTGATGTACTTTCTCGGCGTCATTGAGGAAAACAGACGAAGGTGGGTGAAGATCCTCATCTGAGCTTGTTCCCAATGTACTGGTGCTAGAGGTGTCCAGATCACATAACAATGGCGACTCTTTGCTCTCCTGCATGGCGGGAGCCGACAAGGTAGTGTCCTCCTCCATGATGGGAGCGAAACAAGTAGCGTTCTGCACACGAGCCTTCCTGGGTTCTACACCCACAGGCACAGGAAGCCCGCCAAAGACGAGCTCAGGCGGCGGAGATTCACCAAACTTGCGGCACAACCTCGAGAAACGCCTCTGCTTTGCTGTTAAAGGAGACAGGGGCGGCGGTGTCAATGGTGACAGAGGCGGATGCGCAGAGGGTATAGTCAAAAAGGTTGTAGCAGAAGCCACCGTGGAAGTAGGAGAAGAGTTCGGAAAGTCGAGGGTGATGGAAGACCGGTATGCGTGGGTGGGTACCGGAAGAGGTATAGTTGGTATAGTTGGCAGACTACGTTGGGACTTGTGTCGGCTTCCCAGCTCTGTGACTGCAGAATCTAGGACTGACTCCCGGCGTTGTAAAACGGGATGTTGTGCATCCAATGTCAGAGCAGGGGGCCGATATTTTTTCTTGTGTCGAATGTCTTTTTTTGAAGGTATGGAAGAAGGAAAGTCGGAAGAAGGCGTGAGACTCTGACTGTGGCTCGCTCGATGGTCCCGGGGAGGATCCAAGCACTTGAGAGCAAGTTGTATATGCTGAGCTCGTTCGAGATCTGGAACATGTGCGGAAGGTATGTCTTCCGATACTCCATGCCCAGCCTGCTTTGATGAGTCTTGGAGGCGATAGTAGAGACAACATTCTAGGACTCACAAGAAAATTTCGAACACCCGGCATTATTGATGCGCAGCCGAAACCTGAATGCTATTGAAATAAAATCGAACAAGAACCAAGTGCACCCAGTGCAACCGTATAAAGAAAGGGCGAAAGGACGAACGAGAGTATTCTAGAGAGAAGAAAGGAAAGGGAAAGAATGCGACTTTGGCTTCCGCAGGGCCGCCATTTATATCGACGGTCACGACGAACGTAAGCACCCGGGTTCATAAATTTGTTGAACGACTCATCGCCAACGTTAGCAGCGACATCGATAGTCCCAAAGAGGAAAGTCTTTATGATCGACTATCATGCCAAGTATAAGTAAGGGCACCGCCCTGAGCTTCTGCTGTAACCGATGTGTAAGTTCCATATCAAAGTGTGCTGCCCAAGTGCTGCCTCAGGATTAGAGAGTAGAGACTGGACACCAGGACTCTGCTGGTGTCCGCCTTGCAGCCAAACAAGATCAGACGAGATCTCGACGACTTGAACAAGTTGTAATGATCGAATCTCCGTCAACCCTTCTTAGTGACTGTATCCCTGGCAAGGACACAAGGTCTCCATACCCACTGGCACCTCACATGTCCAAGTCAACGGATAAATCACCGAGACACAACAGAAGCGCAGAACTTCATCAACTGTGGATGCCGAGCACCCTGGGATCGTGCCACTACCCCGGTGGGTTACCGTGTAGACATGCTCTAGTCACTTTGGGTTAAATCTTGTCCCAGGGTAAATCATTATCATGGAGCGTTCTTTGGTTGATATAGGCGTTTAGGCTGTGGCGAGACTCGAACCACGCTAAAGATCATGACAATCGATTTAGACGAGTGCAGAGCCTGCAGACATTCTGTAGGTTTAGCAGGTTTTCATAATCAACTTGGAACTAGATGCCTCACTGCAAAGAACTTGACTCCGTTGAAGTAGACAGACTCTGAACGTTTAACCGTTGTGACATTGTGTGGCCAAGTACGGTAGCAATGCATGTCGGGTCGCAAAGTTTATCCCATGATTCTGCGCTTATCCAAATACCGGCTACTGTGGCAGTCGTTGATCAACGTTTGACCCGGTTAAACCGCTTCGAACAACTCAACGACTCAGATGACAGCCAGTATGGCATCGACATACCCTTTTAAACCAACACCTCCGTGGACAACTATAAACCCTAGGCTGTTCTTGCCTTTTCGCACGCATCGTAGCGAAGAGTTGGAAACACCTCCATTATTGTCGCCTCGAAACGAGCTGTTCAACGACAATTATATTGTTAGCACCCACCTCGTACCTGCTGGTTGTCCAAGACTCACTCCAGACATCCCATTGCCTGTGGTCCCTAAACTCTCGACGAATGCTGCAGAACGTAAACGCGATACGCAGGAACTTTTCGCTGAAATTACTGAGCGACAAGAGCGCTTCGTGCGGGGAGAGTTGGGTGGAGAAAGAAGCGAGAAGTTGTTGTGGAACTGCATTAACAGATATGTCAAGAGAGTTCAAGATGGGAGGAAGGGCTTAACATTGTTCTTCGCTCACGCAAATGGCTTTCCCAAGGAGGTACTCATTTATTTGACACGATCATTCGTGTATCAAGAACAGCCATTGAATGTGTTATAGATATGGGAAACAACCCTGCGATACTTATTATCGTGGCCCACGGCTTCACTGATTGACGAGGTGTGGTCCTGGGAAGCTGTTCAGCACGGTGATGCTGCATTGATCAACGAGAAAAATCTTAGTGGCATATGTGAGGCAATTCGCTCATTTCATCTAAAGGTTGAGGTTAACCTTTGTTTCTAGTTGATTGGCAAGACAACGCGCGGGATATTGCACATTTTTTGTTATACTATCTACCGGAAGATGTATCTTCGAAGGCTCTACCGACCCATCTGCACCTTCTGCCAGAGACTACCAGCGAAACCAGGAAGAATAAGGGATTTTCATCCCGCTCTCTGGTTACTGTTGGACATTCATTTGGTGGCTGCTCCTCGTATGTTATCGCTGGTGTTATGCTCTGATCCAATATTGACAATATCAATGCAGGGTGCTGGCGGCTCTCAATTTTCCCGCACTTTTCTCCTCCATGATTCTCGTCGATCCTGTAATTATCAGCCATGGCAGCTATTCCTCTGGTCTGATCATGCTCAAGATGGCCGCCCTCACCAGGCGCGAACGTTGGCCATCACAGTGAGTCATGATTTCGTCTTAATGACTTCAAAGTACTTATGTAATCTTATAAGTGAGGAGGCATTACGCTCGTTCAAGGCCTCCCCATTCTTCAGAGCTTGGCATCCTGATACCCTGCAGCTATATGTTAAATATGGCTTGTGCAAGGATTCACAAGGGGGCGTAAAGCTAAAGATGTCAAGTCTACACGAGGCTTTGGTGTTCGCAGATCGCATAGGAGCGAATGAAGCATGGGAACTATTGGAAAAGCTGGACGAGCGAATAGAACTACGTTGGATTGTTCCAGGGAAGCCCGAAGACAAAGGGTGCGTTACCCCCCAGCCATAAACTCTGCTCTACTGACGTTCGAAACAGGCTTTTGGGCGAAGAAGCAACGAGGGTGCGAGTGTGGCGAAGACCTGCTAACTCATCTAATGTGGTGATTCCCTCTGCTGGGCATCTGGTAAGCGGATGTTTTGAGTCCGTGTACAAGGCTGATTGAGGCGGCTGTTGCTCAGATTCCACACGAATCGCCAGAAGAGCTCGGTAAGTGATATTTCGTTTTCTACAGCAATGTTCAGGTCATGATTTCCCTCCAGCCCAAGAAATATCAGCTTTCCTGGAGAAAAGGTACAGGCTACCGAGTAAAGCATACCTATGATATCCTTTGCGGCGATATTTGAATTCGCCTATGCCTGTGGTCAAGAGTGCACAGGAAACAAGCAATGATACCTGAAACAAAGATAGACAGTTAACGTTCTTGTCCCATTTGAATTTCGCTTATGAGTATATGCTGGTCTCTTTCTGGAATGACAAGGGCGGGTATCTTTGCGACAAGTCCTCTTTTGACCTAGCCTTCCGCGTGAGTTGATTGCTGCTTGATTGCGTGAGTATTGCTTGACTGCCACTTCCTTATTCCAGCCGAGTCACAGGCCCGACTGCCGCAGTTATGCACTGCATACTATTTCAGATTATGATGCGCGCACGCACGCACGTACTTATGTGAGGTCCCAGGGGTTTAGCTCGATAGCCCAACGACAGCCTCACTCGGATCACGCTGACTTTCACATTTTACATCATCAATTTGCCGCATTTCGGTCGGAATACATCTACGGGTGCATCATTAAATTCTTCGACGGAGGCAGAGTTCCAAGAGGTTCACCCCGGACGGACGTGTGTGACAGCAGGAGGTCGCCGATGGGTGTCGGAAGTAGCGCGATGACTGGAGGTAGTCCGGGTGCTGGGATGGAGAGGTGTGGGCGGCATGTAGGGCAACTGGGAGAGTGAGGAGAAATGAAAGAGAGGCCGTCATCATGGTCGAGGGAAATGCAGAAACGTGCCCTGTGGCTAAAAGCGATGGCATTTCCGAGGGCATTGCGAGCATCGAGGTGTGACGCATGAAACATAGCTTTTGTGCACGGTCACATGGAGGTCCTTTTCGTGCGTGCTTATCTGCTAGTAACACACGTCTGGGCTTGCGCCATTCAAAAGGTTGTGACTCGCAAGTCGACAGCACATTCTTTGCCTTCCCTACCCCCATCCTCATTTACGCGTCGCTCGCCAATATTTGTGGTCTCCACCCACTTCTTATCCACTCTTTCGCGTATTCGCATCTGGTCTCCCAAGTCCAATTCTTTAGACCTGTCTCCTCGCCTGCGCTTCCCATTCACAAAGCAAATTGAAATTGTTGACAGTTTCTCCCGGTTCGTCAAAAGTTTCACTCCCTTCTCTATCTTTGAAATCAAATTTGACTGCGTGCGTCTGATAATATCATGCTAACTGATATTTTCTCTCAGATTACGCGATTATACAATGGCCAGTTGCTTGTCTGTGTGATGGTTGGGCCACGAGCAAGCTGGGAGTCAAAGTAATGTAATGCTTGATGTTCCTGCTTCTTCTCTCGAACAACGACGATTACCAGCATGACTTCAACATTATTTTTTGAGCTGATTCCCTAGCAGATGACAGTCTACCGAGGCTATCCCTGCTATTTCACACGTGCGGCGAGAATCACAAGCTCACATTACTGTTCCCTCCTCGGAACGAGCTCTTCAATGATAATCATATTGCTAGCACTCACTTCCTGCCTGTTGTCTAGTAATACCGGCCACCTCCGAGTCACTACCCGTGATCCCACATTCTCAATGGTCGCCTCAGAATGGAGGCAAGACATTCATCCATTTGTCGCTCTTTTTCGCACAGGAAGGGTTAGGAGGAGAAAGAAGTACGCGTTAAATTCAAAGATCAAGCGACACCTTCGTTTGAAAGTGCGAGTATGGCGAAGACCTGCTGACACTTCTGGTGGATCACTTTGCTGGGCATCCAGTAAGCCAATACTTTGCCTGCTGTGGAATGCTGAACTGCATTAGTGAAGAGCCGGTTGTCGCTGAAATTACACAAGAACCGCTAGAGAAGCCTGGCAAGCGATGTCTTGTCTCTACATTGTTAAGTCCTCTGGCTCTTTCTTGCGCGAAAGTCTGGGCTGCGGAAAGAGTTTGCTTGTTATGTCCTTTGCGGTGATAATCAAGTCCGCCCTGGCCTGTCGACCAACACAGGAAACAAAAATAACTTCAACGATCAGTCAGTTGACATGCTTTTATTGTGTTTGAATTTCACTTGTGAGGTTGTGGTATCATAGCCTTTGACATGCGTTGCAAAACAAGGGCGGGTCAACGGGCGCTTGTGGTATCATAGCCTTTGACATGCGTTGCTAACTGCTGCTTGATACTATTGTGCGGCTATCATCAGGCACTAACCATTAGTTCCTCATTCCGGCATTGTATGTTATGTATACGTATTTCAAGCGTCGCGTATTGACATGAGGTTCAGGGAAGGCCCTCCTCCACGACAGCCTCTACCGTACCATACTGAATTTCGCATTTTTGTATCAGAATCATCTTGTATCCGCTACACATCTACGGGCGAGTGGTCAGGTTGAATTTCATCATCAACCGACGGGTTGATCTTTTCAATTGTTAGTCAAACGCGATACATGTAACCAAGTCTGCGACCAGCCGCATTGATCAATGCTATGACCTGCCTTGCCAACACATGCCGCATTCTCGATCACACCCATGTGGTGCTTGCAAACACCACAGCCGCCCATATGTGTTATACAAACTCGAGGAAACCGTGAATGAGTCGTGCAGGAATTAGAGTCATTGGTAGGAAATTTTGCCTCGTTCTTTTGACATCAAATCGAGTATCGAATGTTGCTGTGGTCACGAACTAATAGGGTCAACGTGTGGATGTCCCTGAAAACTTGTTTTGCACTGCATAGAGAAAAAGACTGGGATCAGTCCAAACTAGCGGAGAAAGAGAAATAATTGGCTCAACTCCGCACCTAGTAGTACTCCGTGAGTCCGTAATACCATTGCTCCGTTTGAAGGCTCCAAATTGTTGCGAAATAATTGTGACTTACCATGACCGAGACGTCCGATGGGCTAGGTGAACGTTTGAACGGTCATGCTAATTAACACATCCAACGGTGGTTCCGGTGGGAGGGAGATGCTGTCCACTCTAACACGGGTTCTTTTTTAGGGTATGAAGTGACCCATAATCATCAATTAGGCGATGCGACCGTCGGTAGGATCATTGAAGACCTGGGCCATGCACGAGGGTGTCATGGTGTCATGCCTGGTACAGCCTCAGTGCGAATATAGTAGTAGTGCAAGCTTCAGTTACTGAGTAGATTCTGCTCCTTACTACCACTTCATTATCATTAAATAAATCTTCCTCGCTCCAACATCTTCGTCCAGCACGGTTCAGAAGCGCTGCGCACTACATGCTATTGATAATCTAACGACTTCTTCACGACACCACGATGAACAACCTCCTTGGCCGCAGTAGTATATTCTCATCTACTCCGTTCTGTCCCCGCACGCTCCTCTGGCTGGCTCTCTCGGTCGTGCGATACCCCCAATTTGTATCTGCAAGACCAA
Source organism: Suillus brevipes Sb2 (assembly GCA_011800875.2). NCBI lineage: Eukaryota > Fungi > Basidiomycota > Agaricomycetes > Boletales > Suillaceae > Suillus > Suillus brevipes. The sequence goes on along the minus strand of JRHT02000018.1, from coordinate 13,422 downwards.
CAAGCGAAGTGCTGCGACGCGCATCAGATAACAATGGAGTGGGAAGCAACGGGAACGGCGTGTCTGCAAACGTATGGGTGCGTATTGTTCACCATCAAACCCCAACGCCAAAGCCATGCTCAAACCAGATAATCAATTATCCAGATACCCGTACTGATAGTCGCAGTCGTCGTCGCTGTGCTGACACTGATTGGATGTGTTAGGCGGGCCACAAACAGAGAAGTCAGCGCAGGCGCCACGACGAGAACTCCGAACCCGCCTGCTGGTCAGGCAGCCTCAGCTCGCCCTGGAAGGCGCCGGAGGCCCGCACGGACACCAAGTCAGATTTCCACAAAATCGCTTCCACCCTACATGCTAGAACCGGGCGACCAGGAGCTTGTTATCTACAGGTGTGCATACTTGTATGCCCGCAGCACCCACATTCTTTTGACATTATAAATATCACAGAGGACCTTTGAAAATGGAGGATGAACACGATCCTATGTCAATGCTGGAAGAAGAAGAAGACCCTGAAACAAGAGGGACACATCGTGGTCTTGACCTCGAGTCACACGGTACCACGCAGGCGGATGACTCTGCCACAAATCTCATATATAACGTTTCTGGTGATATGCCAATGAGACGAAGCGTGGACGTTGTTAGCGTGGGCACGTCGCATCACTCGCAAGAAAGCCATTCTGAATTGCTACCCTTGCACACTACCCAAACGTCTGAAGACCCACGAGGAGAAGCGCCTCCGTACTTTGAGGTTGTAGGTCAGGACACTACTCGCTATGAGCCTCCTGCTTCGGAAACCTCTATCAATGATGCTGCACCTGACCGGCGCTCTAGGTTCAGCTTCCTTTTCAACCCCTTCGGGGGTTCATCACGACATCCCCCCATTTCGATCTATAACAGGGCTGCTACTCCTGACCACGCTCGTAACGTTTCATCCCTTTCCGTGGCGTCAACAAACAGTGGACACGGGCGCAATCACTCAGGCTCTCATTCGACGCTTTTGAAAACTCTCCGATCCCACGACCATTCCACGCATATGACATCCCCTTCAACCATTTCTTTGAACTCAATATCAGCACCTCTCACACATACTGTTATACGCTCGGAGTTCCGAGCGCCGAAAGGTGGCATAACGCCTGAGCAAATCAAACTCATCACTTCCAGGAACGCACTGGAACGATTCGGTGTTCCATACGGTCCAGACGCTGTAGCATTCTCAGCATCAAGGTCAAATATGGCACCGCCGCCCGACTTCGACGTCACTGTATCAAGTTCGCCAGGCCAACTTGAAGCAAGTGGGTCATCATCAGCTGAACTTCGCAATGCGTCTAGTCCCAGCACACTAGAGAGAGAGACAACAGGAAGCCCCTCCCATAATAGTGCTACTGCGGATGAGGCTGGACAAACAACCTCATGCTCCGTCATATCCGGATCACCTCCATCTTCCCCATCCGGGGCTGAGAAGAAATACCAACTATCATCGCCGCCACGCTCGCCACTATCATCTTCATATCAACGACATCGGGATGACTCGCGCTCAAGTTCGGTGACATCCTTTGAGACAGCTGCTTCCGAGCTCGAGCAGCCCACTACACCGCTCACAGCACGACCTGTGACGCCAGTGACGGCTCGGCCTATTGATGTATGAGAACATCTCATTTGCGTGACTTTACTGGGACTTATTTCCTACAACCATTTCTGGTGGAGATCTTGCTATTTTCTATCTTAGATCGTCCCATCAACTTTCGGCTACTAACCTGGACCTCCGGAATTTTCTGTGGCGATACATGTAGTTTTATTTTTGCTTTCAATTGGTTTCCATTGAAGACGCTGTCATTATTCATAGAAACCTGTGCTAAACCGTTTTTCCCATCAATATCACTCGCTGCAGCAATCTGATCGTGATCCTTCAGCTAGGCTCCGTGGTTTCATGATCCAGATTGCGGCTCTGGACGCGCGAGTGGTCACATCTCTGTCAGGAGGCTCGTAGGTCAACGCTCCACCTCCAGTGGATCGTTTCATCTCTTTGAAGAGCACTTTCACACTCGATCTATTTGTGGTCAATGTCGTCCATCCAAGTGCTGCTCCCCACAGCATGCTTTGGACCGTGTGGACCGTGAGCTTCGGGTTTGTTAAAGTAACTGCCGCTGGTGGGATGTCACCCTCGTCATTAATATTGATTAAGTCAGGTGCAGCTGAGTGGCCTGGCGGACTCTGTGATTCCCGAATTCTTGAGATGTTTTGTTGGGACAGTATATTCCGACAGGTCGAGGCAAGGGACGTCATGAAGGGTGATGAAGTATGTGCCTGAAAGGACTCGATAGAAGTGGCGTCAGGCTCTGATAATGGGTACAACCTGATCGGCATCAATGGAATGAAATCGGATGGGTATCGTGAATGCACCCAGAATTGATCATGGGTGGGTATGGTAGTCGTTTGAGAACAAATCGAACAAGAGAGCAGTGCTTCGGCGCGCTGACGTTCTCTCGTGCCTGCGATCTTGGCAACGATCTGGAGACAACGTTGGCGAGCTTCTTGTGTCGTCCAAAATTGGATGTTTTGCAGAGTTGGGGGAGATGGATCTTAAGCGGTCATGGATATCTTGCAAGAGGCCCTTCTTCATCTCTTGTTGGGCTTGGTCTGCCAACACTCTTGAATGAATTCCGGAGTCCTCCCATGTGCTTGTTGCATCTGGAGAGTCGGAGAGCATTTGTACTCGCTGCTTTTTCCATTCCACGTATCGTTGGGGTGGGATGAATCGTTTGTTGGCATCTTCTGCATCACGAGGCAGATGGGAGTGAGTGGTATCAGAGATGAGCGCTATCAGCGCTGAGAGATCAAGGTTGATATGAGTAGTGGGCTCGAAAATTATTGGCTGCGCAGAATTGCTGTCAATCTCCTTCACGATGCCCTGCCTTTCGCCTAATTGAACATCTATGCCCATTCTCTTTAGACAGTCGATTGTGTACGCAATTCTGGGGTCACTCGTTTCATGGTTGTTGTCAGAGAGGGAAGGATCAAGTCGGGTTAGGCGCATGGTGACCGAAGGAATTTCGGTGGAATAATAAGGGTTTGCCCTTGCAGCCTCCAGAAGTTCACGACCCATGCGCAGCACGGAATTGTCAAACTCTTGGGGTATCAAAGTTTCCTTCTTCAGGGGAGAGTGCCCGTCGTCGTCGTCAGAGCTGATAAGGTACGAGTCCATTTCGCGAAACTCCATTAAAATGCGACTGTTCTTTATCCTAGAAAATCGTTCAGAATTATTCTAGATGAAACTTTGGATGAATTTACGTATTGACTCTGATCCAACGTCTCCCGTTGTCAGCGACCACATCGACCTTGACGCCATGCCCTTTGGCTGAGCCATTTTTGGGCTTACGGGAGGCTTGAGGATGAGCGGTGGTGTGAAACGTCCGATATATAGCAACAGTTCCGCAAGCTTGAAGCAGTTCCTGCCATACTGCAAGGAGATATGGTGCATTTGTCGAGAGAGGAGGAAGAGACTTCGATTCTGGGTCATCAAGAAACTACTGCATATCGATTTAATGAATAGAAACATCCCTATAGTGGACTGGACACACCTTTTGAAGGACTTGCAGGTCTCGTTTCACCTCTTCTCGTAGAAACCGCAACCCTGGTAATACTTCCCTCTGAGTCTTTACTTCACTTATTTCTTCTCCTGATGAATCGATAATTGGCAACAGTTGAGATTCAGGCTCATATGAGTCCAGCCCAAAGCTAACAGAGCGTAGGCAATCGCACAATTCGTAGAGTTCTTCGTGAGGTCTCGTCATGTCCTACGGTAAAACGATTGTAATCAGCTGGAACATCGATGGCGGGGTTTCAATCGCTTGTAATGTGTGATATGCGTCTGACTTGCTTGAATCCCCTTTACAGCGTTCTTGAGCCTTCTCCCCCTTCTTTCCATACATATTTATACCAGTACATAACTCGTACATCCCTGTCGACAAAATGGGCCCTGCGGGCCTGAGGCTAGACTCGTGACCAGTCCGTCTATGAGGCAAACCGTCGATAGACGGACTGGTAAATCTGGGTTTTAATTTGGATAGTGCGCGCTTTGGAGCTGTCACATGACGGAAAACCCCTTAGACATTGCTTAGATAAGTCTGCTAAGTTATCCGATCACACATTTACACATTTCGTTCGCCGCTCGTCGTCTCCAGCAGTGATCAACGTTCAACATTCACTTTCCAACTGCTGCGGTGCAGCCTAACGTTCGAGACGAGCTTTATGAATTCTGCTCCAAATCAACCTTTTTTCACTGTCTAGCAGTGGTGCCAATTTCCAAGTGCTCCTCGACTCTGAAGGTTTCCAGGATATCTCAAGGATGGTCCGAATGTGACGGAGACCCAGGCATTCATTCACCTGCCGCAAGCTCATTCTCGCACAAAGTGGTTGGGAGTTGCTAAATTAAGTCTCACCTGCGTGTTCTGAAGACGTTTAAGTGGTGATATTGTCATGCTGATGGTGTCTGGACGAAGTAGCATAGGAATGATGAGACAAAGGGTCTTCCCACAGCCTGTGCCAGCTGTGATCACACTGTCATGACCATTTAGTGTTGCGAGAGTGGCTTCAAGCTGGAATTGTCGTGGCACTATTGTTGTTGCTGTAAGAATATAGACAAGCAGGCAAGCACGTAGCGCATCCGTCCTATCCTTGTCACTGAGTGTTTCGATGTATTTGTTTGGGAGTCGTTCCTGTATCAGTGAATGAGCAAAGGGATATAGTCCCTGCAATGATGCATCTCGCACGGCACGGATGATGGTAGTTGTGTCCATTGAATTTGTAGAGCGAATACGCGCGCAGCGCCGTCAACACAGCGCCAGCGCGTCATTATCGAGAAATGTTTATTTCAATTTTCAATTTTTCTAAAACGTATCGTTATTTGATTGGCTACGGGTCACGTTACTACTCCAAAGCGCGCACTATCCAAATTAAAACCCAGATTTACCAGTCCGTCTATCGACGGTTTGCCTCATAGACGGACTGGTCACGAGTCTAGCCTGAGGCCTGAGAAGTCAAAATACTGAAATTCAGTCCATCAATAATCACCAGATCCACATCTGCGATATCCCCCCCAAAGTCCTTGCTCAGGCCCGTGTACGCATTCTCCCCAAACATGTTCTGTTCGTGTACTAACATTCCATTTACAGGCTATTGCACGCAAAAAGGCAAAACTCGATCATCTACTGCATGTGCGCATCTCATCCTCATCACACCGCTCACTCATCGATATCATTGCAGTCTCATGCAACTCGTCCTCCAATATCCGCTATACTTATAGTGCCGAGACATCCGCCTATAAGAGACCCACAGCAACCCGCTTTCCATCGACTCAGCAGATTTCTTCACTTTTCTCGCGCGAACACAATCCCTGTTCGTCACATCCAACCTCGTGATCCCCTAGATGTATGTCGTGACTCATGACTCTTATATTTCGGTTTTTTGATGATTGACTGCAGAATCGCACCACAGGTCCCTGCTACATTACCCCTACAATCCTCTCTCTCAGCTCAGCCAGCAACTCGATTCGATCAGGTCAGTCTTTAATTTATATACCAAATCGGATTGTATGACTGAGTGTGTATTCAGTTTGAAATAGGTTCTCCGCCTCCACCCTCGATCGGAGTCGTGCAATCCCTACGACAGCATCTTTCTTTCCTAGTGCCCAGACACAGCCATGGGCCACCAGTCGTCGAAGTCGCACCAGGCCGCGCATTCACTGTAACGTTCATTTTCTTATTGTTCGACGTTTTTTTCTGATGTGTGCCCCATAGCGACTTGCTGCTGCCAAACTACCGGAATACAAGAAAGTAGACGACACTCGACATCCGTCTAGTCAACAGGGTGCCGTGCCGCAGGAAATCGACACTGATGACGTCGATTCCCTCCCAGACGTACATTGGTGTAAAGCGTTCCTCTACTTTTGTTCTTGTTGGTCGCATGGCAGACCGAGGATGCCTCCTCGATGGCGCTTGGAGCGCAATGACATCAATTCGCATCATCATGGACCGCAGTGGGACAGGTGAGTCATTTGTTTCCGTCAGTATTCGGATGTCTTACAATTGCTCCCTCGCATATATAAAGCCATCGTCCAAATTAACCTTCTCCCTCTTGCTTCACCACAACACAAACCTTGTGCGATTTCACAAGTCTCGAGCATGCGACCAAGACAGCAAGATTTCCTTCGAGCGAGGAGCCGTCTCACTTTCAGATCAATGGGCCTTCACAACCACCGGCCTTTAAATCCTCTTTTCTCCGATGCCCTTGGAACCGACTGGATACTGGGTCTCGCATGACCGATGGTGATCTTTTCCAATCGATAACGACATCAAATTCCGCATCTCCAGACCCTGTTAAAGGACGACCCCGTGTTTTTCTAAAGACTGATCATCGTCTCTTTCGTTTCGTGTTGGATGAGGCCATGCTTCAGAATTCCTACCACCGAGTGCAGCGCCATCTCAGATCTGAGCTTTCATTCATCAAATTCCAAAATTATCACTCACGAGGACAACGGCGGGCTGACAGCATGGCGCAATGGACGTGTCGGTCAAGTCAGAGTTGAAAACTTCCTTCCTAGTGTATTCTGACATGCTGTATCCTCGTGTCGCTTATACACAACATAGGCTGTGCAGCTGAAACGGTGAAATAATCAAATGTCAAAGCGAAAAATGTATATGATGGAAGATGATAGGTATGCGATAATGAACAAAAATGGTTCAAAAGATAGGTCATGTAGCAGAGCGAGCGAGTAGCAATAAGCGTGAATTGGAAGAACAAACACATACCAGAAAAAGTAGCGCAGGAAACCATATATTAATGATGACCATCAGTACACTCAGTGGATAGACAACCAAGAAAGAGCCAGAAGCGAGTCCAGCACCCAGCCTGTCTTATCATTACATCAGGGCGTGAGTGCATTGGAATTGTCGCTGGGGTAGCATTGCCGACAGTAAGTGTGGTGGCCGACGAGGAGTCAGCTGCCTGTGGTTGCGAAGATGGGTTGGCGACATTGGGCTTGGGAGGATGTGAGCTGCCTGCAGTAGGGTTCTTCAAAGGCAATGGCCGTTTCCGGTTCTCCCTCGCACAAGCGTTTCTCTAGGTGAAGTTGAAATAATTGAATATCCGAGGGAGACAAAGAACATACACGTTTGCCCTTCGCATACGGAACCTCTACAGCGGCGGGACTGCGCCCCTGCATCTCGGTGCCTTCACCACTTTGCCCAAGCTGTTTCAAAATATTTCGAACCCAATGAAGAGGAGAGGACGGCGACGTATCCTGGGCATCCGAAGGGCTGTGGCCAAAAAATCGGCTTAGAAACGTGGTGCCTGGTGGTGTTAAGAGACGGCTTCGTGCAGAGGACTGAGAAGAGAGAGGTCAGGAAAACGAAAACGAAGTGAGAGTACAAGTGATGACATACATGCGATGGTGGTACTCCATCGAAAAAACCTTGAGGGACGCGATTGACAGGTGGATGTACCTGGATCGGAGGGCGCGTAGCATTGACCTATAGTGTATGTTTGAATACAAAGACTTTTAACGAAAGTGTCACATACATGGAGTGTCGACTTCTTGGCCTGGCACAGTGCGTTCAGTTGTCAGAATGTAACAAAACGAGGCATGTCTGTCAACTCACCTTTGGATCCGACAAAAGGTCATCGAGGCCAGCCTCTCGTAAAATCACAGCAACATCCCATATATATGCATTTCCATCGGCGCAGCCAGTGGCTAGTCGCTTTCCGCCCGCCGAAAACGACACGCAGGTCACTTGCTCTGCATGCTGGATGGGCGAACTGATGGGTTGTCCATTGCCGAGGTTCCACAATCGCGCTGTGTGGTCGGTCGATGCACTTGCAAGGATGTGGTCATTCGGAGATATTGCAATGGCATGGACACCGCCGGTGTGTTTATCCAGTACCGCGGTTTGCTTCCAGTTTGTCGTATTCCATGTCCTAATCGAGGAATCGAATGACCCGGAGATAAGTGTTTTGCCGTCCTTGGTCCAAGCCAGGCACCGCACCCAGCTGGTGTGTCCTTTGAGAGTCGCAACTAGATCGCCTGTCTTTGCGTCCCAGATTTTGATCGGGTTTTCAGGCCGAGGCCCGTCCCGTCCACCTGTCGCAATCAAAGTCGTGTCTGGTGAATAGACGACTGCGTACACTTTATTGTGCCCGGTTTTGATTGATGCGAGGATGTTGTCCATTGGCTCGGGCATTGTCTCTCCGCTTTCGACCTCCCATTGCCTTGCAGTTCCATCCTTAGATCCGCTCAACACTCTCCGACCATCTCGGCTCCAGCAAACAGGCTCCACTCCCTCTGTATGCCCCGTCCATTTCTTGACAACTTTGCATGTGTCAATGTCCCACAACCTTACTGTACCATCCTCACTCCCGCTGACCACTTTCTTCCCGTCCGGAGACAACGCTATATTGTACACTCCACTATTTCCGTCTCTCCAGTCTTCTCCTATCTGTTTCCCGCTCTTCACGTTCCACACTCGGAGCGAGCCATCCCATGAACAAGTTATGATCCGCTGTCCGCCTGGCAGGTGTATAGCGCCGTTGACCCAATCGGTGTGTCCCTCAAATTTCTGGAGATACGTTTTCGCTGATGTCTCTTTCTTTTTGCTGATGGGTGAAGCCATGCTCCAGAACTCCTACAACAGAGTGCAGCGCCATCTCAGTATTTATTCATCAAATTCCAAAATCATCACTTACGAGGAAGACTCTCAGCAACGATGAGTGGGCAGTAGGGAAAAATGGCTGTTGTGGTCAGGTCAGAGTCGAATATTCTGCTTCCTGGTACGTTTACATGCCTTATCCTCGTGTCGCTTCACAGCTTATACACACCATAGGCTATGCAGCTGAAGCGCCCAAACATCATGTGATCGCATTTCAGTCCTGATTAGCTAGTTCTCAACCTTCATGGAGAGGCCATTCGCCACGAAACATCCTCGTGAGTCCTCACAATCTACCACTTTTGACATGGAGGATGAGTTGCATTGCCTATACGCTAGCGCCCATTATCTAACCGGTCATCTAAAGCCACAGCCGGTGGCTGCTCAGAAGCAGCAGCTTCAGTAAAACTCGCCGAACCTGATCCAAGAAGACCGCAGTTCCCTTCCGAGTGCTTATTTTGAGCGCCACCGTAGTTAACATGCTCAAGGCGGTCTGCTCATGGGAGCACCAGCAACGATAGGATATAGCATCTTGATAAACTGCAAAAGATGCAGGTCCTACTGCGACGCAACAACATAGATCATCTTGTCAAAGTGTTGGTTGCACCGCCACGGTCATGAGTGAGGTATATTGAGGTGCCATCTACGCGTGGAAATAGGCAATGCTTGTGAGGCGGTTGGTTTTTAAACGGACTGGCTTTGCAGAGCACAGCCTTTTCCATTTTTCGAGATCGACGAGTTTGCCATCATCCATATCGCTGATGAGATCCATCTCGTTGAGGTGCTGCATGTGCAGGTTTATTGGACCTGCCCACTACATCAGACCTGATGATGTCGGTCGTACGGTTCCTGCACATGATAACACGGTACCATGACTTGCGGAACTAGAAGTGCCGTTAGAGTTGCATTTCGAGTGGACCTATCAGACAGAAATGGACACATGGGATAACGTAGAGAGGTGGGTGGAGGATGCCTTGATTCGGAGTGCGCACAAAGGTGCTGACTATTGCTTTAGTTTCCTTGTGGGTGCAGCCTGTGTCGCGAATGCAAGGGACACTTGTGTGGTGAAGCACGCAGTCCGTCTTCGCATTGGTGATTGGAGTGTCAGCTCTATAAATTTGGAACGTCACCACTCCTGCTGAGGGCATGAGGAGCCTCAGCTGAAACACGCGACCCCAACGGATTGCGCTGATGGGCACTGTCGCGTTCCTTCCTGAGAAAGAGAAGATCGAGCAGCTAGTACTTGAAGACGGTTGGCAATCGCAGCTAGCAACACGGTTCTCGTGCGGAAAGGAAGCGAGTGTTGTAACACTGTTGTTACTATCGAGGTTACCTGCGATAGTTGTAGAATTGGATTCGAGCAATTATTCTCAATTCCTCCGTTGGGTGAGTACGAACGTATTACGGGTATGAATTTGCAGACTGATCCCGTGGTGTGTAGCTTTTGATCTGATGGAGACTGGACACACCTTTTGAAGGACTTGCAGGTCTTGTTTCACCTCTTCTCGTAGAAACCGCAACCCTGGCAACAGTTGAGATTCAGGCTCATATGAGTCCAGCCCAATGCTAACAGAGCATAGGCAATCGCACAACTCGTAGAGTTCTTCGTGAGGTCTCGCCATGTTGGCCTAGTAAAGAGGGTATGATCAAGTACTTTGTGGGCGGGGGAGTTCAATGTCTGGATTGATGTTAGTGCGTAATTAATCAGCGCTAGCCTTGCTGCCGCCTTAGTACCACTGCCTCGAGATTTTGAAAGCAACATCACATCGAAATCATCACATCGAAACCATCGCACATCATCATCGCCGCCGCGTGACCAATCCCAATGCCACGTCCCGTTAGACGTCTGATGAACCAGCAGTCATTGACCTCGCTGGATAGCGAGGTCATCAACAGAATTTTGTCAAACCTAGATTGGAGGAGTGCATTGAAGTGCAGACTCGTAGGAGGTTGTACATCTGCATCAGTACTTACACCTTACACTGTTATAATTAGGTTTGCCAATTTCTCCGCGCAGCAGTAGACCAATGTCCTGCTGCACAATATGCCATCGAATTGGCTGTGAGTGGCATGGAAGATGGTGCACAAAGCCATCTCAATGTGACATCGAGACTCACGCTACTTAAGGAGCGCAATTTCTGCTGGGATGCTTTGAGATGGGGAGCAACAAAAGACCTATCCCTGCCCCTGCAGGACTCGGGGGACTTATGGGAGTTGTCTGGAGGAATATTTGCTCAGTCTCATCTGTCAGCAGGTACTCCGAGTCTGCGTCTACATCGACTCCCTTCGCAACACTGAAACATACACGCAAATTCATGGAGGATACTAGTACCATTGCTTCGTAACACTCAAGATCTCACAATCGATCCCGCCCAAGATCTTCTGGTGCTCGTCGAGAAGCCCATTTTTATGTAAGCTCATTTCCAGGTTCCTCAGTGCACATATTTTGATTGTGAAACCCGCTACAGTCCAACCCACAATGATGTGAAGGAGCACACGTGCATCCGCATACACTTACTATCCTTGGCCACAGGCCAAGTTCATCCATCTGTTGCAGTCCAGGTCATTAATCATGATCTGGACATGCGATGCACCCCGAAAGATCTTAGCCTGAGCATTAAGGTATCTGGCAACTTACTCGGTGTCCTGTTTCTCCCCTCCAACAAAAATCCTCCTCGCAACAAAATTCCAGAGCTTGCTGTGTGGGACTGGATGAGAGGTGAACTCATACTGGTGATTGACAGCGAAGTCAGATCCATTTAACCTGTTCTAATATCTACCCCAGATACGCTCCAGTCGAGAGATTGCCACCTTCGCCTTTCTCAATTCTCACCTTCTATTGGTGGGAACGGTTGTGAATAAGGTTGATCTTGCTGAGCCTGGACTTTATGTTCTCGCTATATCAGCATGCAACATCAAACTTACCCTCACAGGAGACTACATCTGTGCTTTTGGATTTCCGTCTTTTGACCTTGTGGTCAGTCCTGAGGCGATTTCAATTTGCTCTGACCCATCACCCGCATCAGTAACATCAGTAAATTCACAAGTCCTCGATTTTGTAACCATGAGAGTTATAGAGATACAAAATTTTGCTCCAACTACATATCACTATTTATACATAAATAAATTTGACATCTTGGTACATAGGTATGCATGTCTATAAATTTAGGCGACCTTGGGGCATTCATGACAACGGTGCGATACATCAACATGACAGCCAGCAATGTATCGTGGTGCAGTCATGTCCCTATTGTTCAGTATTCTCATTTTTCTCATTTAATGTTTGAATTAAAAGGCTATCTAATATTTTATCATGCACAATGGGGTTAGCATTTGAAGCAAAAAAATTATGCCTATGGGCAATTGCAAACGTGCGGTGACGTTGCGCCATCACGGCTAGCAAGGACATGTAGTACAATTGTGTCCCAGTTGTTAAACATTCTCATTTCTTGCTCTCATGTGTCGAATTGAAAGGCTATGTAAACCTATTTCATGAAAACGTGGCTTTGGCATTAATCATAAAGTGTGGAAGCACGTGACAAGCTCGTGACTTTGCGACTTGATAGCCATCACGAGATAATCGTGTATTTGTGTCATCATTTTTCTCATTTTTCATGATTGAGATACTCATCTAGAGATTGCCATAGTATCGCGACTCAGCACCGCGACAACAGCGCACCTGACAACCTTTGGTTCAACAATCAAGCAAGTAACAATGTTAATATCATTGATAGCGTAAGTGGTGCTAGTAACACTACAGTATATTCAAGTTGTCACATTGACTTTCGGTAAAGACAGTTCTAAATGATGTTCTTAAGCTACCGCAGTACCTGTGGTTGCGGACCCAGCGGCTTTACTCTCCCAAGCACTCCGAGGCTCGTTTCCACTCAGGCTAAATCCAGGACATGCGTCGCACGCTACTACGTGTAGGGGATATCGACGAAAAAGCCGGGTTCTCACCGTCGACGTCCATTGCTCCAGTATCTTCAGAGTAGCCAGTGTCCGGGTTGCAGAGAATTTTAATACAGGTTTGGGAGAAGAGAGGAATAGTTGGAGCACTGTAAACAGCTTAGATAAAGTTAATCAAAGTTCAAAAGGTACAAACCCGCTATTGCTTTGGTGAGTTGCGAAGCAGTAACACTCTTCATCTCGCAAATAGCACGTGCTGCCTCAAAATTGACCATGTCACTCTTGTGGCGCAGCCACCCTTCCAAAAGATCGAGGATCTGCCTTTGAACACTGGTATTGAGTGATGTAGCTCGTTGAAGGGATAGGTTGGTAACCGCTGTTCGACTTTCCGGATGAGCCAAAATTAAGGTAACCACCGATGATGATCCGGGGAAGAAGGATGATGAAGACTTTGCGCTGACTGCTTCCTGGGCCTCGTTTATCCAACGCTTGACTACGTCTTTTGCGAGAGGGAATAAATGATATGAAGACACGAGTGCCGCAGATGAGATAGAAGGCGTTCGATCTACAATTGCGGCTTTGAAGAATCGCTCTACACCTTGAGCCATGGAAGGCTATACAGCGATGAGCGCATGGGACTCTATAATTTGGGCAGACGCACGTCAATAATTCGGCAAAGTGCACGGATTGCATTTGGCCGGTAAATGACCTCGGTGTTTGGTTGCATATCCTTCATAATACTGCTCGTGACCATGATAACATCTTCAGCAGTGGTTGCAAGTTCTTTAATAGCTAGATACACCATCTGCCTCAAGGC